>ML677341.1:35544045-35625202 GCA_007922305.1 Dermatemys mawii | reverse complement strand
TGCCGGCGAGAGATGGCTCTCCTTCCCAGCCTCAGCTCTGTGGCTGCTGTGGCAGGTGAGAGACAGCCATCCTTCCCAGCCCCAGCTCAGGTGCTTCCCTGGCAGTGGAGAGAGGGCACATCCACCACAGTGGTAAGGTAAGACTACTGATATTAAAATATGTATTGTATGCTTTTATTTGTAGAACAAAAAAGGTTAATTATTGTTATTTTTATATAGTGCTTTTATCCAAAGTGTTTTACAATAGTTAGCTAATGGTATAAACAACCATTTGGAAAGATCATTAAGCAGTCCAACGAGATCCTCAGCAATTTTCAGGTGGTCCACAGAAAAGAAGTTTGAGAATCACTGCTAGAATAAAGAGTAGACAGTAAAGCCATATGACTTCTGTGCAAACTGGAGACAGACATTAAGTATGATCTCTACTTCCGCTGACAAAGGTATTAAAGAGGCCACATACCCAACCGTGGGGATGGGATAAAGGAGCCCTCTGCTGCTACAATACTGGATACCATTGTCTCTAAGTGTCAATGCTAAAGGTGACCCTTCTGTAGTGTCTGGCTGCTGCTTGTGGAAGCTAGACAAATAAAGGGGAGAAAAGGAAAATGTCTAGCTAAAGCTCAGCAAATATATAGAGAATGGGGAGGAGATTCTATGGTGTCTTTACAGATATATCTCCACTGCAATTAAAACCCTGCAGGTGGCCCATGGCAGCTGATTCAGGCTTGCAGAGCATGAGGTAATGAGCAGTTTAATTGCAGTGTAGACATTAAGGCTTGGGCTGAAGCCCAAACTCAACGGAACCTGCCCAGAGCCCGAATGTCTAAACTGCAATTAAGCAACAACTTAGCTTGAGTCCTGTGAGCCTGAGTCAGCAGGCCTGGGCCAGTTGCAGGTTTTTAACCGCAGTGTAGACATGCCCAGTATGTCCCAGCAGACATACTGTGCTGGAGATTTTCCATCCCCCTGTTGTATGGCTGGCTCTGGGGCTTTTAGAGACCCTTTGGAGTTGGATAGGCCCCTTTACCCCATGTATGAGGGTTGTATTGGCTTCCTACTGGTTCAGACAGCCAGGGCATCCAGGGAATGTATCTTTCTTTATGGTCAAAGGAGACAATAAGTTTGGGAACAAATAGCTAGAAATACCTAGGATTTAAAATATGTGCTTGAATTTACAATGAGAATTCCAAGATACACAGGTGAAAACCATTAATGTTGTCCAGAAAATTGTAATCACTTGTCCTCAGTTGTTATTGAAACATAACTCTTACCTTTGCCATCCATACTAAGTTGTTCTATCAGCAACATAGCATCTCTGTAGGTTGAAGCAGGCAACTCTAAGTCCTCTGTAGCTGTGTCAGAAGACTGCGTTAAGTCATCAAAATCATCTGCGACATCCATCTGTTTGCCAATCTACAAGCAAGACATAATTTCATGAGTAAGAAATATTCAAATTGCCACACATTATAACAAAAACAGGGTTATTACTCATTTACTCAAATATTTCCCACAATTGTGCTTTCAAACATGACAGACTGTAAACTCTTCAGAGAAGGGTCAGTAATTTACGTATCCGGTGAGACACCATGCCCACTTATGAGTGCTTTAAGTGCTATATAAATGCTTAACATTTAAAGCAATATTTTTGTTTTACAGTACCTTGTTCCTTTCATCTACTGTTTTGGCTCCAGGTCTAGAAAACAAAAATAAATTTTGATATTGGAAAACTGATGTTAAGATAGAAGTAAAATCATGTTTGTTCTGAAAATATTGATTAATTTATTTAGTAAATGTGAATTATTTTATGGTCAATGTTGCATGAGATGTAGACAAGGGCTCATAGTACACAACTGAGTTACCATCAGAACTGCTTAACACAGTGCTTTGTTACTCACAGTCCAACAAGATGAATAAGCTGAGAGCAGTGGGTGGACTGGCAAGAACACTGCCCAGAATAATGAGGAGGTATTCAGTAGCTGGCTGAGAAAGTAATACTATTTTCTTAAAACTAGGCCTGGACACTGACGCTTGCTCACACTACCAGAACCATGTATACTTCACTACACTCTGCAGATGCTGAACAAACATTTCATGCTCAACACTAGGGGTTTTGGTTCTTTCACTTGTTTCAGCATTAAGGAAAAAGCCTCTTATGGTCCAAAATAATTTAAAACCACTTATTCTGGATTAAAATTAAAATGTTTAATTTTAGTTATAGCTATTGACAGTCACCTAATGCAATCTAAATGAGTCTTGCAAATATATACCATAAATGCAGAAACAATCTTTTTAGTGTACCATAATACATAAATATGGTCTCAACAGGAAACAGGAATGTTTTTTCAATGAACTTTGGATGTTGGAGTATTACACACAAAAATGGTTTGATTTTCTAAAAAGAATAAAAATTAAAGTTTCTGACATTTTTTTAAAGCAGTGATAAACTTAATTTTTAATTACTCGGAAATGTACCAGAACAGAGCCACTGTGTGATATTATTGATACAACTATTCTTCCTCTCCTTATCTTGTTCTTTCCCTCACTGGATTTTAGATTAGAGGTTTTCTAATTATAGTCCATGGATGACTGCTAGTCTAAAGTACGTGCTGGTGGTCTGTTACATGCTGCTAGCTCCTCCTTATTCCTAAAAATATACAGACAATTAAAAACAGATTCTACTTCCCTAAATATATTTCTTCTTAAGCAATTAAGCAAAGTGAGCAGTCATGAGATAAGAGGGATGGTTCTCTCATGGATCAGTAAGATAGGAAACAAAGGGTAGGAATAAATGGTCATTTTCATAATGGAGACAGGTACATAATAGGGTTCCCCAAGGATCTGTACTGGGACCTGTTCTGTTCAACATATTCATAAATGATATGAAAAAAGGTAAACAGTGAGGTGGCAAAGTTGGCAGACTATACTAAATTACTCAAGATAGTTAAGTCCAAAGCTGATTGTGAAGAGTTACAAAGGGATCTCACAAAATTGGGTGTCTGGGCAAGAAATGACAGAGGAAATTCAATATTGATAAATGCAAAATAATGCACATGGGAAGCCAAATCCCAGCTATGTATACAAAATGATGGGGTCTAAATTAGTTGCTACTGCTCAAGAATGAGATCTTGAAGTCATAGTGGCTAAATCTCTGAAAACATCTGCTCAAAGTGCAGGGGCAGTTTTAAAAAAAGCTAACAACGTTAGGAATCATTAGGAAAGGGATAGGTAAGACAGAAAATATCCCAAAGCCACTACATAAATCCGTGGCACGCCTACATGGAACACTGCATGTGATTCTTGTTGCCCCACCTCAAGAGAGATATATTAGAAGTGCGAAAAGCAGAGGAACAGGCAACAAAAATGATTAGGGAGATGGAACAGCTTCCATATGAGGAGAGATTTAAAAGATTGGAATGGTTCAGCTTGGAAAAAAGGATGACTGAGAGAGTGATATTACAGAGGTATATAAAATCATGAATGGTGTATCTATCCCTTCACATAACACACGAACCAGAAGTCAACAAATGAATTAATAGAAAGCAGGCTTAAAAACAAAAGAAAGGAAGCATTTCCTCACACAACACAGTCAAACTATGGAACTCATTGACAGGGGATATTGTGAAGGCCAAAAGTATAAATAGGTTCAAAAAAGAATTAGATAAGTTCATGGAAGATGGGTCCAGGGACGTAACCCCATGCTCTGAGACTCCCTATACTTCTGACTGTCAGAAGCTGGGACTTTATGACAACGGAGGCTCACTCAATAGTTGTCCTGTTCTGCTCATCCCCCTGAAACATCTGGCACTGGCCACTGTCGGAAGACAGGATACTGGGCTAAGATGGACCATTGGTCTCACTCAGTATTGCCATTTATTTGTTGCAATTACCACAGTGTGTTAGGCATCCATACAAAAGGAAGAGATACTCTAAACATCTGTAAATAGGACAGCAGATGGTGCCTGCGGATTTTCTGTATTAAAATGTATTCCACACTATATAAAACACTGAGAAATGTTATTTTAGATTACAAACTCTTTGGGTAGAGACAATAGAATTTGTTATTAGAAGTCCCTCACAAATTCTAAGCTCTGTTGGTACTACAGTAGACATCCGTTAATAGCAACATATTAGTGCCCATAGCATCATAGGACTGGAAGGTACCTTGAGAGGTCACCTAGTCCAGTCCCCTGAACCCAGGGCAAGAGTAAGTATTATCAACGAAAACAAGTGACTTTGACACTATGCTGTTAATTGTATGTCATAAAACTGTGTTGCAATGAGTAATATCACAATGAAAGAATGAGAAGATCACTGATTTCCATGTGGTGCTCTGCAAGTAGGCAAAAATATTTGTGAGATACTGTCACTTATCTATGTAAGCATCAATCTGTTTCTCCTTCTCACCAGTTACCCAGCAAAGTTGAGAACAAAGGAAGAACAGGAGAGCAGCACCACCCTAACCCAGCAGGGAAAAGAGTAAGATGTAAGAAAGAACAAAAAACCTATCACAAACAAGTGCCAGTGAGTAACTTTTCCTTTTCGTAAGTCTTTCTTCTGCCTTCTTCTAATATGCATTCAGGATATTTAGTGAATGTTGATACAAGAACCCAAAGTTTACTTAACAGCGACACTTGAAGGACCCAGGCCCAACGGGAGAGCACTGGGATGCACAGGATTTCAACTCATATTGTTATATGAAGGAAGGAGGAGACAACAAGGTTGCTATCTGGCAGTCATCCAAGCAGATAAAGTGACAACCCCTATATCACATAAACTGGTCTCTGCTATCTAAAAGGATGAGAAACACCCGAGCTAGAAGATATAAGTGCATGCCCTTCTAACAGTGGTAGTCTTCATTATCAATTAATCTCTACTGCAGCTATCAAAAAATGCTAATGTCCACATCCACAAACGCCATGTGGAGTTATTTAAATGGAGAAAAGTAATACCCTAACCATGCTCCAATCCCTCTTGAAAGTGTCTAAAAGGAAGACTAGATGGGTTCAGAAGCAAAGTCTTCTTTCCTTCTTTTATTTTGCTTTTCCTCCTATACTCCTAACTTTCTCCCCTAAAACAAAAAGACTAGGGCTGGTTTTCACTTTGGGGAGACCAACGCTACTGCCCATAGATTCCTTCTGCAGCGACAATTCCATGTGTATCCCCTCACCCATCAACTAAATTGTTGCTTCAGCCCTTCTATGGATGTGCTGCAGCTGGGGTGTCCTCAGTTCACCCATTATTCTCTGAGGTGTATAACCCATCCATGCAGCAGGAATCAAATTAGCGTGTTAAGACCCAATAAATCGATTGCAGAGTGTTCTCTGGTCGAGCCTGGTACTGCAGCTCCCCGAGATTAAGGAAAATTGACGAGAGAGCATCTCTCATCGATGCAGCACAGTGAAGACACTGCAGTAAGTCGACTTAAGCTATGTTGACTCCAGCTACGTTATTCATGTAGTGAAGACAAGTCCTAAGCATTAAAAGAAGAGGAAAAGGGGAACAGAGAAGTATTAAAATGAGGGCTACACACTTCTGAATAAAAGGAAGCAAAAGAATCTGGAAGGGAGGAAGGTTTTCATAGATAGAGAGCTCGCTCTCTATTCATTTGTGTCTTTATTTCCTGGAGTACTGCACACTTTTTGAGAAAATTATTATGGCATATAGGAATGGTGTACGGTCATGGTACTATTGGACAACCAGCAAGATGGATGGACAGGGCATGTCAGACCACTGGAAGGTCAGTTGCCGAGTGCTCAACTTAGCGACGTATCGTGAACTCTATCAAAAATTCTGCTACGTCACTGATATTCAGACATGAATAAACAGATTTACTTTACTTTTTAGATAGCTCACTAATACTAAATTGTTCTGAATGTCTATAATAGAATTGGAAAATAGATATATACTGCAAGATCCTCCTAGAATACTTTAAAGAGAAGTGTGCTACACTTAGAGCCACAGACTGAGTATCACTGATTTAGTGTACTTGAACAACAAAACAAATAGTAGCATGCGGTGGTGTAGCCATGTCAGTAGCAGGATATTAGAGAAACAAGGTGGGCAAAGTAATATCTTTTACTAGACCAACTTCTGTTGGTAAGAGAGAAGCTTTTGAGCTACAGAGCTCCTGCTCAGGTCTGGGAAAGATACACTGAGTATCATAGCTAAATACAAGGTCGGATCATCGGTACATCAGATGAAGTGGGCTATAGGCCACGAAAACTTATGCTGAAATAAACTGGTTAGTCTCTAAGGTGCCACGAGTCTCCATCGTCTTATTTATGGATACAGACTAACTCGGCTGCTAATCTTATAGGTCAGAGATAATTTAGCATAAGGAGTTAGAATATGTGCTAAGGGATCATTCAAGGTAAAGTGGCTTGTTAACACTCCTATAGTTCTAGGACAAAAAGAGCAGATAGTAGGTTACAGATCGTTCTATTAAGTCATGAATCCAGTGTCTTTATTAAGACCATGACTTTCAGTGTCTAGCAAAGTTATGAATTTAAGCTCGCAGGCTCATCTTTCAAAAATATTGTGCAGGTTTCCTTTGAGGATGAGGATTGATCAATCACTTAATAGCTGACCTCTGTGTTGAAAAAGTTCACCACAGGCGATATAATGTTTATGTCATTTATCACTTCCCTGTGAGAGTTCATTTGAGAGCATAGTGATTGTCTGGCTTCACCCACATAGTTATGGGGCATTTAGGGCACAGTGTGAGGTACACTAAATGCCCCAATAAAAACTGAAAAAACTCAGACATAAAAACACAGAAGAGTGACAGCACACTATTACTGAAAAATTGCTTACTTTCTCATTTTTACTATATAATTATAAATAGATTAAAATATAAGTATTGTACTTAATGTCAGTGTATAGTATATAGTATTTCATTGACTGTATGAAATTTTAGTTTGTATTGACTTCAAGAACCACTGTCTTAGCGCAGGGGTGGCCAACCTGTGGCTCTGGAGCCATATGAGGCCCCTCAGAAGCTAACATGTAGCTCCTTATATAGGTACTGACTCCGGGGCTGGAGCTACAGGTGCCAACTTTCCAATGGGCTGGGGGGTGCTCACTGCTCAACCCTTGGCTCTGCCACAGGCCCTGCCCCCACTCCACCCTTCCCGCCCCCTCCCCTGAGCCTCCCATGCCCTCACTCTTCCCCCCGCCCCCAGAGCTTCCTGCAGGCCACAAAACAGCTGATCGGGAGGGAAGGGGAGGCACTGATCTGCGGAGCTGCCAGTGGGTGGAAGCGCTGGGACTGGGTGGAGGATATGATAGGGGGCTGCTGATGTATTACTGTGGCTCTCTGGGACCTTGGCTCTTTCTCAGGCTGGCCACTCCTGCCTTAGAGTACGTACTAACTACGTATGCTGAACTATCTGTCCTTGTATTTAGCTGCGACAGTGAGTATCTTTTCCAAACCTGAGGGAAAAAGCTTCTCTTTCACCAACAGAAATTGGTCCAACAAAAGATGTTACATCACCCACCTTGTTTCTCTAAAATAAATACAATTGAACCTCAGAGTTACGAACACCAGAGTTATGAATTGACTGGTCAAACACACACCTTTTTTGGAACTGTAAGTACGCAATCAGGTAGCAAAGGAAAAAAAAAAGCAAATACTGTACAGTACTGTGTTAAATGTAAACTACAAAAAAAAAAGGGAAAGTTCAAAAAAGATCTGATAAGGTAAGGAAACTGTTTCTGTAATTGTTTCATTTCAATTAAGAGGTTAAAAGAAGCATTCTTCTACTGCATAGTGTGACAAAGCTCTGTCCTTATCTCTGTGGAACCTGTGTTTCCTAGTGGATTTCACTAGCCTCAGAGGCTCACTGTGACCCTCCACGCAGACCTTCTTCCTCTAGAGACAAGGTCACAGCCTACTAAGCCATTTTCATCATAAGCCAGTGAGGAGAAGCTATTCTTCCTGGCACAGTCTCTGTTGTCTCCCAATCTTAGTGATTAAACAGGGGAGGCAGAAAGCGGGGAGCCCGGGCCGGCCCTCTACTCCAGGCTCCAGCCCAGGGACCCTAATAGTATTAGCTATGATGGCTGACCTTTTAGCAACAGAACATAATACAATTCCCTGGGCTACTTCCCCACAGCAGTCCCTGCTTCTTCAAACTCCACTTCACCCTTACCTCAGGGCCTCCTTCCTTGCGTATGATATGTCTACCACTCAGTCTCACCAACAGCACAACTTCCTCCCACAGCTCCTGACATCCACCCCAACCTGACTGACCAGGTTTTTAACTGGTTTCAGCCAGCCCCTGACTGGCTTCAGGTGTCCCGATCAGGCTAGCTATTTCTAATGCTTTCTAGAAGCTTCTTAATTGACCCCAGGTGTCTTGATTAATCTGAACAACTGCCATTTGGTTCCAAAGGTACCAGGGATTTGTTTAGCCTGGAACTAATATATCTGTTCCTTAGCACTTTCCTATAGCCATCTGGCCTTGCCCCATCACAACAGTAAAGTTTCAAAGCTGTACTTAGTCAATGTACATTTAGAAACTTTTGGAAGAACCACCATAACGTTTTTGTTCAGTTATGAACATTTCAGAATTATGAATCACCTCCATTCCTGAGGTGTTTTTAACTCTGAAGTTCTACTGTAGTACTTATTTTTAGTGTCAGTTCTCAAGCTAATTTCTGCATTAAATAAGTTATACTTCTAATAGTCTTAAATGAGAAATACAGCACTGTTGTATTCTTTACCTTCCTTCATCCTGAGATGTTTCACTCAAAGTGCTATCATCCAATATTTGGAATTGATTTCCATTGGTAGAATTCATCTGCTGGTTACCTCTCTGTTTTGAAATCCGCTTTTTGTTTTCATTTTTCTTTGCATCCTTCACATTCAAGGCAGAATTACTACTTTATACATGAATAAAGAAAAAAATCCAGTATCTTCAAATAAAATACTTTGTACCAGAGACAAATACAAAAATAATATAGAAGACAATACACAGGAACACTGAAGCACTTAAAAGAAAAATGTCTTCTACGATAAAGTACTGAAGCTGATTCCTCCTAAGAGTAAAGGACACACCAACAGTCTAAGCACAAATTTTCCTCCACACATAACATGTTGCCACATACATTAGAATTCCTGGGGCAGATTCAGCCCAGCAGGAGCAAATGTCACTCTTCTGTGCCCCATGGAAGCAGATTCTCTGGAATGGGGATTCACCTTGAGGGGCAGCTGGCATTGCTGCAGCTCTTCCTCATGGAAGAGCTGCTTTAAAAACCTGAAAGATTCACTGAATCAGTACATCTCCCAGGTGATTTCTTCCACCTTCTCCTTGACCAGCCAAATCCACTATGATGACTGTGTTCTTGATGGCTCTAAATCTCTGAAAGAACAGAGATAGTAGGTGTTTTGCATCATTATGCCCACTATTCCACTGGTGGATTTTCTGCTGCTAAGGAGAAGCTCATGTTCCACCAATAAGTAAATCTAGCCCTTTCTATTCAAAGTGAAAAAGAGAGAACCACTGTATTATAAGAGTGTTTGAAGGGAATGGTTAAAATACTTTTCTCTTGACAAAAGTGAATTTTCAAATTTCATACATTTTCCTGTGTTTCAATGTTGTATAGTGTGTTTACAATAGTGCCCTTGAACTCTCTTCTAGACATAATGGATTTAATCCTGCCAAGTTCTGAGCACTCTGGCCCTGAGTGCTTGAAGTTAAGTGCTTTAAACAATGCTTGAGTAGACCCAATGGGACTACTCACATGCTTTAAATTAAGCATAGTTTGCTGGAAAACACTCAGCATCTTGCAGGATCAAACCACACAAAGTGCTCTTATTTACTGTTTGGACAATTCCAAGAACTACTTATCTGCAATTTGTTCAACTTGGTAACAATTTTCCGAGATTTCTGTACAGGCAAGGAATAGTGATGGAATTCTTTATACAGACATAAATGTGACTCTTACTAATCCATTTCTTAGCTAAAGTTAAGTTGAAATAGGTATCTGAAAACTGTACACTTCCATCTATTTATAGAAAAAAAGCAGTGTTTCATTTCTACAAATTACTCTCTTAATTAATCTACCATGTGGTTATTTTTAATTCTCTTATTAATTATATATAACAAAAATACCTAATATAATTTTATGTGCTGCCTCATTTAAACCCTTATTCCAGAGGTGGCCAAATTTTTTGATAGATGAGAGATTAGGTGCATAGACTCAGACCCTTGTTAGTGGTAACTGTGGCCTGACTTTCATGGATGCACAAGTGCACAGACAGGCATAAATGCCCCCTTATTCCTTTGCACCACGTATAGGTAGCAGTACAGAAAAGAAAACAGAGCCTCCACAGTGCTCATCCTTTGCATCCCCACAAAAATGAGGGTGATACAGAACAGGGAGCGGGAAGAGCACTGGCTTCACCTACAATGAACCAGCTAGCATAGCTATCCTGGTACAACCAGTGGAAATACTCTGTGCTAGCACAACTTGATACAGGGTACTTACAAAGGGGAACCCAAAAAGCAGACTGAGACTCACTGTGCCTCCCTGTCTCCTCCAGGGGTCGTGCAACAGCTGAGTCACAGTGTTCCTTCTGATCTGCTCTACAGGCAAACCAACAACTTGCTACCTTTTGCTCAAGGCAAAAGTATGACTGTGCCTTAAAGGGGGAGAAAAGAAGAAAAGGTGATGAGGACTCGTGTTTGCCTACACTTTCAACTGAGTTCAGCAGTAAAAGAAAAAAAGTTGCTAAAAGGTTAGGTTGCAGTCAAGAAAACCCTGCCACTAGTAAGCAGTAAAATTAAAATTAAAAGGAACTGTTCTTCTGCACGCTATTCCAACTCTGGGTAACTCGTTAAAAGTATTCTCTCTCCCCTTATTCTTGCGAAACACACATGAACAGAATGACAACAAAATCTATATATTTACTGATAATGAGACACAACTTGCACTCACGAAGAAAACAAAAAAATTAAACTGTGAGCCACTGTCTTTCTACAGCTAAGTCTGGAACCAGTTTCCACAATGCTATCATATTTTTGCAGGTCTGTTTTTGGCTTTGAAAATGTATTTGGCTTGAATATTGATACTGAAGTCAATGAGAATTTTAGGTGGTTCAACATTTTTTATAAAGCAGCTAATTTAACATCGTAAGTCTATTTTTGGCCCCCTCCTTTTGGCAACTTTTAAGAAAAATCTTGGTCAATGTGTTCATTTATGTAATGGGCAATGCACAAATTATTATGTCCTTAATTATTTTTAGGAAGGAAGGTAAATTTAGTGTCACTTGTAAGCAAACACAACATGTACCTCAAGTTTTCACAGATGGAAGACTATTTCATTAAGTAACAGAATAAAAAATACTTAAGACAATTAGGAATACATACAAATAAATGAAGATTATTATTTATTTTTATAGTCTTACCCCTTCAAAGGTATTTGAATTAACTTCGCTCTTTCTTTAGAGGAAATACTATTCGAGTGTTTTTCTTCTTCTGTGGTTTCTCCACTTTCTACTGTAGAAGATTGGTTCCCTTTTATAGTAAGCTTCTGTTTCATTTGCTGATTAATACCATTTCCAGCCAATGTTTGCATATATGACTTATAAGTATCTTCTCTTTTCTCCACTGCCAATGTGTCCCCACATTTTTGCTTTCTCTTTTCCTCTTCTACCTAGGATAAGAAAGTTTGACACTTAATATTTTTGTCATCATTTTCTTGAATAAAGAGGTACTCTTTCCAAAATGTACACTAAGTTGTATTCCTATGATTCACATAAAGGAACTAAAAGAGTTTTTAAATTTTAAAGAACTACACTTACATAATATTCCACTACACAGGCTAGCAAGTGAGTGGGAATACTTTCACCTTAGGGGGGAAAAAAGGATGAATTCGCTCACTACTAAAAAGTTTAATAAAAACATACCCTTTAAAACTGAAATACAATTTACATCTTACATCTTAAAACATGAAGCAATGAAAAACAAAACTATTAATGACAGGAAGTCAGAAGGAATGAATAGCGTTTGTTATGTAGATATAGTAGTTATGATTAACAGAAATGTGTAGACAATTCTTTTTGAATGAAAAAGACCTAATCAGAGAATGGTTTCACTGCAAACTGAAGAGTTTCAGCAAAGGGTAACGAAAGACACACATGCACAGAGCAGAGGCAAAGACTAATCAATACCCTGTTCAGAAGCTATTTTCATTCTTTGGTCCAAAGGGAGAACTGACGTAAATATGTGCATTTCCTTTGAAGTTAATGGAGTGGCAACTACCTACACTAGAACAGAATGTGGTCCTTTATATTTGAACTGTAGACTACTATTAAGAATAACTAAATTTTAGATTTCTTACATCTTCTAAGCCACATACTGGAGTAAAGGAAAATTCTCTCCACCTGCCCCTTGTTAGAGATATGAAATATATTTGCATTGCACAAAAAGCCAATTTGCACAAGAAACCTTTCTGAAATGATGAATAGCTGAAGTGAACAGGATTGTTGATGTGGAGATAAGACCAATGAAAATGAAGCAGCAGCAGGTGAACCTCTACCTCTTTTTGTAGTTGTACTTTCTCTTTCTCCAAAGCCAGGAATACTAGCTGCAGCATTCCTACCTCATTCTTAAATCTTTCCATATCTTGTTCCAGCTCTTCATCCAACGGTCTTTTCAAAGTTTCATCAAGAGATTGTCGAAAGTTTCCCAAATTATTTTCAATTTCAGTATTACTAGTTTTAGGATTGCCAACAAAGCAGTCTTTGGGAATATTGTCATTAAAATAGCGTGAGTCTTTTCCAAGTTTGTTTTTTGCTACAGCAAGAAGTGTGCTTTTATCATCTGTAGAAACAGGTCTTACAACATCTGGGATATTAGCTCTTTTGTACAAAATGTTTTCTTTCAAACTATGTTTTAGTGAATAACCAGGACTATTCTCTACATTTGAAATATTTCCATCCACTTTTTCTTCTATTTCCATAGCAACCATTTGGTTTTCCCTCCCTTTATTTACAGCTATTTTTGTACTTTCTGCATTGTTAGTAAAAACCTCTTCATTTACATTCCGTATTTGTTCAGTACATGGTTTGTTATCATTTTCACTCAGCCTGATAATATACTGATCAGGATGCTCATGAGAACTAGAATTTAAAGCACAGGAAATTACATTTTCATTGCTGGATTCATTTTGTTCAAGCACAGAAGATAAGTCCATAAATTCACTTCTTCCTTCTATTCTGCTGGTGGGTTTTGTCAAATTATGTGGTGCTTCATGAATGCTTCCCAATTCTTCACTGAAGCCATCTTGTAATGTCCCTTCCATGGGTGCAATTTTCTGAACTTCATTAATTTCACCAAACATTTGCTTTAACTCTGCTGTAATGCTTTTAAAATTTGTTTTCACTTCCCTTTTCTCATTTTCAACCCACATTTTCTCATATCTTTCTTCCCAAAGTTCTGGATTTAATTGCACATCATCAGCATGTGAGTCCTCATTTTGTTTTAGTGGCTCAGTTTTCATTTTGGGATGTGGAAATGAAATTTCTGTTTTGTCAATCTGATTATCAGATGCTGTTTTTCCTGTAAAGTTGGTTGTGTCTAATATGTGTTTATCCTTAATAAGGCAGGTATGGAGAAAGAAAAATTAGTAAAAACAGTAGTTATAATTAGTCTAGTAAGCTTATGTTGCAAACTTGTCTAAATATCACAAATCAGAGCCAAAGAAATCTTGAAAATAACTCGTGTGTAACCAAATCTTGTAAAAAATCCCCAAACATTCAAAAGGTTTTTGAGTGTTGTTTATATAAAAGGGGTCTATTTTTTATGTTATAGCGTCTTATTTTGGCTGAATTAGATTTATCTGAGCAATGTGGTTTCTTAAACGATTTTAAATTTTCAACAATTTTCTACTTTCTGGAATTTCAAATATATAAATTAAAGAAAGACACTGGAATGGATTGTGCCTCTGAAATCCATGTGGAGAAAGAGTTCACCCATATATACATCTCCTTCTCTCTGTGCAGAAGGGCTTTCTACCTAGACCCATCTCTTAACGTTCCAGAGACTGCACCATGGGAGATGGAGGAAACAAGGCAGGGGTAGAAGAGACAGGCTAGAGCTCACGTTATTCCCGTAGGGAATCATCCTGGCCCAATGTCTCCTTTCAAATACTTGAAATTAGAGAAAATTTCAACAAAGAAGTCACCAGGAAAAGTTTGTATACAGATTGTGCTATCTCCCCTTGCCCTAAATTCCAGGATCTGCAACATCCAAGAGGAGGTCACAGTAGCACAAATCCAAAGATGCGGAGTTCTCACAGAAGCCATGCAGCTGCATGGATGGCCTGGTTTCTCATAGATTCCCTGAAATCCTCAAAGCATGGAGGTGGGGGGGAATTTTCTCTGGTGAGGAGGCAAACTCCAATTCCCACTGGGATGACTGGGATAATCTCTGAGAGAGAGTCCTTGCGGAGATTTCTTCACAAGAAATCCCCTTCCACAGCTTCTAACAAACAAGGGACTCATCTATTTCTAGTTATTTGCTGAAAATACCACATGTGGCAGATATTGGTTCTGCTCCGATGATGTGCATGTACATGTATCCTCCACATTTGTAATTCACTATATCTTTGATTTTCAAGTTTTAAAAACTACAAAATTATTCAAATTAATGACAATACGCCAAAAGCCCAATACACTTAAACATTAACACAAGATTTCCATGCCATGCAAAATGCAAGGGGCTTTAACTTTTGTGCAATATTCTGTTTCATTGGCTTTATTTCTACTATACCAATTATTAATGTTTTGGCTACCATCACCTAGTTTAATGAATAAAGTAGTAATTACTGCACTATCACTGAACAGGTTTTTTTTCCCAGTTACAGGATTTTTAAAAGTAGTTTATATTGTCCCTTCAACAAAAAGTTGTTGAAAAGGAAGAGATCTTGTCTCCTAAGTAAAATCTTGTGCAATTTAAACAGGCAGGCTGAAGAAGAAAGCTTGCCTTCTGAAGCCAATAGGGTTATACACATAGTAAAGCAGACTGAACTTGGCCCTTAATTTGTATGATTCCTTTATTTTTCTTCTTCCATTTATCATATATGTTTTGCATGAACTCTGATTTGTCTGTCCCAAAATTACAATTTTATAATTACATTTTAATAAGGTTACTGTTGTAACAAGTAAAAATTTACAGGTTTGTATTACGCTTTGTTTAATGAGCCTTTGCTTCAACCAATCAAAAACCAGCCTTGAAAAACAAATCTAAATATGCAAAGAGGAAAGAAACAACATTTAAAGACTGTATCATAATGCATACACACATGGGGGTCAGACTAAGGCTACATAGGCACCTCTAATTCTGGCATTTCCGAAATTCTGAGTGCTTGACTTTGCAACTTAATAAAGTTTTTTTAATCCAGGGATGGGCAACCTTTTTGGCCGGAGGGCCACATCGGGGTTCTGAAACTGTATGGAGTGCTGGGTACGGAAGGTTGTGCCTCCCCAAACAGCCTGGCCTCCGTGCCCTATCCATCCCCTCCCACATCCTGCCTTCTGACTGCCTCCCTCTGAATCCCTGACCCATCCAACCCCTGCTGCTCCTTGTCCTCTGACCGCCCGCTCCCAGGACCCTCCACCCCTAACTGCCTCCCTGGGATACCACCCCCTATCCAACTCCACTTTCTCCCTGTCCCCTGATTGTCTCCCACCCCCAGACCCTCTGCCCCATATCCAATGCCCGCCCCCTTACCATGCTGCTCAGAGCATCAGGACTGGCAGCCATGCCACCCAACTGAAGTCAGCAACACCACTGTGCTGCCCGGGAGGAGCTTGCAGCCCCACTGCCCAGAGTACTGGCGTCACAGCGAGCTGAGGCTGCGGGGGAGGGAGAACAGAAGGGGCGGGGCCAGGGGCTAGCCTTCCCAGACAGGAGCTCAAGGGTCGGGCAGGACAGTCCCACGGGCTGGATGTAGTCCATGGGTTGTAGTTTGCCCACCTCTGTTTTAATCTCATTTTGCATGTGTGTCATTTCCTTGGTTTTTAAACAAGCAAATTAAAAAAACCCTCTCTTGGGGCATCATATTAGGCCATGGGTCATTAGTACGGTTGAAACCTTTAGATCCATAGACCTCTGCCACTTGAGCTAATGGAGTAACTGACAGAAGTTGTAGCTTGTCAGCTTCAATGAGAACAAATATTTGTTGACAGCTGAAGAATGGTGCCACTCAGGAATAAATCCTGAGTTCCACTTCAGCCTCCATGGGGAGTTTGCACTACTAAATAGACACACAGTCCTTTCTCCCAAGTGAGGCCTTTTCTGCCCCATCTTCTCCAAATGGTCTGTCACTGTCCATCTTTTCCCTACCTTTTGCTCCTTGTTGCAGTTCCAGTCCCCACACCTCAGGCTTCTTATCCCAGTTCCAGGCTTCTTGCCCAGCCAGTTCTAGTCTCGCCACCCAAATCCCCAGCTCCTTTTCACCAGTTTCCTTGCCTACTGATCCCAATTCCTCTCTCAGCTCCTCACTCAATCTATCTCCTGCAACCTGTCCTCAGTGACCTCTATCCTCTCCTGTCCCTTATGGCTCTAAAGCCCAATTTTCCTTCTACGGCTCCTAGTTTGATCTGACAGACACATAGCAGGCCCTTGCACCAGTCTCTTTGACCAGCCAGTCCCAGTTCTCTCCCCACAATCTGACTCCTTGTCAGATGTTTCTTCTCTCCCTTATCACGTCATTCCTCCCAGCCCATAGGTTCTCAGTCCGACTTTCCCCTTTGCTCCTCATCTTATCTCAGTTTCTCTGCCACTTACTAGCTTCCAGTCCCTCTCACATATTCCCAGTTTTCAACCCTCCCAGCCCCAAGGCTCAGTCTCCCACAATCTCTCCAGGCTTCTTGTCTCAGTCTACCACCCTCAGGCTCAGTTCTTGTGTTCTCTGTATTCAAATCAGGCAGCTTCCTCCTCCACACTGCCTGGGCCCATGGCAGAGGGAGGAAATGGTGGTGGGTGGATAGGTGATTCAAATCACAGGAGAGACAGTCTCCCTGCTCTTAGTTTAGGTTCCTAGGCCCAGAACAGACTTCAGCAATCCAACACTGCATTTGTAGAGTAAGTGCTTCTCAGCCCCAAGCTAGAACATGCTCAGTACATACACAATGTTTGGGGAATTCAGCTACAAAAATCTAAATTTTATACTGTAAATGTGTGAACTGCTAGTTTTCAAAAGCCTGTAATTTGGTCAAATTTGCAGATTTTTATGGGACAGCAAAAGGAATCTCCTCTATATCCCTCCTCCCCTAACCTTCCCTACAAATTTAAGTTCTTTCTCCAAAGCACAGAGCTTTCACAAGAAAATACTGCCAGAACTTTTTAACATGGGCTAATCAAGGTTTTTCTCCCTAGCTTCACTCTGAAAAATGGCAGAACCATTTTGGTTGAATTTTTTTTATTTTTTTTTTTATTTTTTTTGGTTTGGAAAATCAGCCTGAGGCAGACAACCAGCAAAGAAAATCTTCAGTCCCAATGGTTAAAGTATGGCAAAGTTATAAGCAACTGAGAACTGGTTCTTTTATTGGGAAGTGCTAGACACCCTTAATAAAAGTTGGCACTAACATCCCCACATATAACATGATTTTAGTCTACAGGGCTGATTTGATTCATGGGCTATAAAGCTTATTTACAGTTTTTAAAAAGTACTAGCAAAGGCTTTGTGACATTTATCATCCAGCATGTGAATTGGCTAATGTCAATTTTATTTGGTATAACACTAGTGTGAAACAATTTTCAAGACAGTCTTCCCTAAATTAAAACAAATTCACTTTACATACCTGCTTCTTGCAGTTTTCACCTGCATCTTCTCGTTCTTCATCTGGTGATAGCATATTAAAGGAAGGTTCAGATAGCTCATCTACATTAATATTGAATACAAATGCATGTAATTGTAACTTAAAGGCATTAGTCTGTAACATTCAATTCTGCCTATGGTCATTTCTTACAGCTAATTATATATATATATATATATTATACACACACACACTAAACAACATGGAAGTTTTAAAACAAACTGAAAATTCAAGTTTCTCATAAACTTATGCAATTTTGAAGCAGAAACTGACACAAAAGTACAGATTTAAGATAGAGCTGGTTTAGTTTTGAATCTTTTCTTCTAATTAATTTCCTTTTAATATACAGGTATATGAAAGAAATCTATTATAGGCCATTATCATAATAGATGCCAAACAAATATCACTCCTTTCTCTCTTGAAAATAGATAATTAGGCATATACTTTCTCAGTCATATTGCTCATGCCACTTTACTTTCGTCCTGTTGCCTATTTGTATTATGACACCATCTAATTACATGATCACAGTTTTCCACAGGATGCCTACCTCATTCAGTGCACAAGCTGGACCTGCTTTGGGGATCAATCAAGGCTGTGCAGTAAAGGAGACTGTTTACACAAAGCCAGCCTCATTTGTTGCAGAAATTGGGAGTAGGCTTACCAGAATTGAATTATTTTTTATAATTTCAGTGGATAACATCAAAAATTATCTTTAAGCAATTTTTTTAAATCATTGATTTATATTTTCAGAGCTGCAAAATTTTGCAGGGGGTTAAAGCATCTTTTCCAATGTTTATTGATTTAAATTTTCCAGAGTTGGGAAAAATTATAGGGGTGGGAGAGAGTCAAACAATTATTTAATGAAAGACATGGAGATTCAAAAAGTTAAGAGCTTTATAATCATTACAAAATAAACTGTCAACACTGTACATCAAAATATACCAAACAAATGTCTTTATATTAAACGCAGAAGTTTTCAAACAGCATTTTTCTTAGTTTGCCTATCTGTACAATTTGATTATCATCGATGGAAATATTTTTTCACTGGTTTGAATATGCATGATGAAATTGAAATTTATTGACAAAAATCTAATCCTTCAAAATCTATGAATGAGGCAGAGGATTGCTGAAAGAGAACAGTCTCATGGCTAAGATACCAGAGTGCTGCCCTGAAGAACTGAATTCTCTCCATGCCACTGCTACAGACTTCCTCTGAGATACTAGTTAAGTCACTTAAAATCAAACTTTTCACAGGTGGCCATTAATTGTGTGTTCCTCATTTTCTGGATCCCCGACTTGAGACCCTGTAGCCTGATTTGCAGAAGTGCTGTGCCCTCACAGCTGCAACTGAAGTAATCTGAAAAATCAAGTCCTAGGCATTTCAAACCGTGCATCCAAAAGTTAGCGCATACTTTTACTTTAATTTCTCTTCAGTTCCCTGTCTGTCATGAAAATCAATTAGCATGAGTGCTTCACAATAATTATAGTGATGAGAGCCATAGAAAAGCCTATGAAGCAATTAATATTTCTGTCTTCAGAGCAGGATTTGAATAGTGCACAACAAATAATGGCTAAGGCCAAACAATGAACAGTGAAGAGAAAACAAAATATTGAATAGCTGCTCATTACATGAACACTGACCACTGTGTGCACTCAATGAGGATGGCATCCTGTGGAAAAAACAGGATGTCATCACATAATTCCAGAATGTATCATAATGCATATGCACAAGGAGTCTGAATTAGTGTTACCAGGACAACCTTAGTTCTGGCATTATCTAACTTTACAACTTTAAAAATCCTTTAATGGTGTATCCCACAATGGTGTGTGTGTGAGCAACTTTGTTTAAAATGGATGCTATTTAAAATAAAAATTCATATGAAAATACGGGAGTAGGAGGACAGCTAGGGCAAGGAATTTACCATACTAGTTTTAAAAATATCACTCTCACAAATATTCACCACAACTAAAACGTCTGGAGTAAATAAGAATTTGCCCTATAGGCATGTTATAGACAAACTGGATTTTTTTAAAAAAATTTAAATTAAAAAAATAGTTTGTATTTAAATAAAATTATTTAAGTTAAATATATTTTTCTTTTTAAAAGTAAACCTATTTAAAAATAAATTTGAAATTATGACAACCTAGGTCAAGGCCTAAATTTACTATAATCTATTAAAATAATTCAATTAAATAAAAAAATATTAAAAAGTGTTTTGCTCTGAAGTTTTAAAGAAAGCTCAACTATGGAACTGGTCAAGAACATGGAACGAGTTTGTTGAAGTGCTAAACTAGTGTCTGATAGCAGGGGCAGAGAGAATTTTTTTTTCATTTTAGATTATTCAAATAGTTCAGTTCAATGACTAGCTCATTTAAAATTAAGTAACCTTTTGTAGTTGAAAAAACAGGAAATCTTGTTTTCTTCCAACGTAAGAATAAAAATTAGGTGAGAGAGGATGAGCTCTACTAGTACTAAAATCCTGAAGGGCATGGTGACCAGAAACAACCAGTTCAATTTGCAAAGTACAGACAAATACTCCTTGGTTTGATAATATTTTAAATGCAAAATGTTTTGATTTAGTTTTTTTAAAATGCATCCAGCACACTGAAGGTCATTTAAATGTTGTTTGTGCATTTTTAATTGAATTCTAATTCCCATCCAAATAGAGATTGAAACAAATTGTGAGTAAAAATATTAATCTACTAAAGAAGAAACATCAATCACCATTTCCTAACATAATAAAAATATAGGAAAAATTAAGCATCTAATAAATGTTAAGCAAAGTAATTGCTTAAAGGTGTATATATACAGTGCATCTGGTAAGCAAAAAGAGGTACCAAATTTAACTAATAGACTATAATTTAGTTGCAAATCAACATGTTTTAATAGTTACCAACTAATGAGAATCAATCACTCTTTAGAAAAAGAACTAAAAAGTACAAATGCAAAGCAAGATTAAAATGAAATATTTAAATAACTTTAATTACAATTAATCCACTCTGTTTATAAATAATTATCTATTTTAGGAGTCTCCCAAGCATCTGGCACTGGCCACATCTCATATGGCAATCCCAGTGTCTCTAAGAACTTCAAAAAATTGCCCAAATTCAAATAAGAGACAACTGAAAAGAAAAGATCTCTATAGGAATGTTTTGGAACACTTTTCAAAAACAGGTTCTGAAGACAAAGATATACTGTGATGCCGCCTCTTAAACAGAATCTAAACCAGTGATCCTCAACCTTTCCAAACTACTGTACCCCTTATAGGAATATAATTTGTCTTGCATATCCCCAAGTTACACCTCACTTAAAAAAACTACTTGCTTACAAAATCAGACATAAAATACAAAAGTGTCAGAGTTTTCTCTCCCACCACTCCCAACTCAGAAGAAAGGTCATTGTTCAAAGCCTCTTATTTATGAATGACTTACGCCATGGTTCACCTTTACTTCAGTGATGTTTTTGAGTCTGTGTCAAACTTTAGAATAATGTGACTCAAATATAAATTGAGAGACTCAGAGTTGAAGACCATTTTTAAAATTTATCAACAATACAAAGACAATCAGTGTGTGAAACAGGTTACCAAAACAACTGCAGAAATAAGACATGTATAAGGGAAAACAATATAAAAAGCTATAGTGATTAAGAGACTTCAAATGTATCCATGAGAGTTGGGAGTCTTACGGCTTGTCTTCACAATGGAGCTAAATCAGCGGTGCTGCAACAAATGCAGGGGTATTGATTTAGCTGGTCTAGTGAAGACACACTAAATCAGTGATGGGCAACCTGTGGCCTGCATGCGGCCCACCAGGGTAATCTGATTGTGGGCCACAGAACATTAAGTGACATTGACCATCAGCCAGCAAGGCCCTTTGCAGCTCCCAGCCTGCTGCTTCCTGCAGCTCCCACTGACCAGGTTCACCCTTCCTGGTCAATGGGAGCTGCAGGAAGCAGCAGGCTGCAGGGACGTGCTGGCTGCTGCTTCTCACTAATCCCATTGGCTGGGAACAGTGAACCTCAGCCATTGGGAGCTGCTGGGGGCCATGCCTGTGGACAGTCAACATCAGCAAAATGTCTCACGGCCAGCAATCAGATTACCCTGATGGGCCACAGGTTGCCCACCACTTTGCTAAATTGACGGGAGAGCGCTCTCCCATCGATTTCTATACTCCACCTCAACAAGAGGCAGAAGCAATGTCGGCGAGATAGTGGCTTCTGTTGACACAGCATAGTGTGGATGCCATGGTGAATAGATTTGAGTTATGTCGACCTGAGTTATGCTACTAAGTTAACTCAAATTGCATAGCGTAGATCGACCAGCAGCTGTAGTGAAGACAAGCCTTAAATTCCACTGAATTTAAATGGGACTTTGTGATGTCTGATGACAAATTAAGGTATAGAGAGTGGAGAAGGACAAGTTAAAAGGACTACAAAGGTCTTCCACGCCCCAAATTCCAGTTTTCAAATAAGTTCTTCCACAGTAACTAAAAACAACTGGGAAAAAAACCCAACACATTATACCAACAAATAAATACCTTTGCTTTTTAGTATTACTGGCAGGAGTTGTTTTTGGAGAGGGTATAAACAGGTATTTTCTGGTGCAGTCTCAGTTTGAGTTTTCGACATTTCATCTAATCTTGGAGGAATAACTCCAGAAGCTGTGGCTGCTGCATCATCCTTTGCTGTTAACGTTGGCAGTAAAGATGAAGGATTCCCAAATGTCAAAATGTTGGGGCTTTTAGTACCCGGTAAATTTTTAAGTGAAACGCTAGTAGAATCCCAGTCTGATACATCTGAAAAGAATATCAGATTTAAAAGAATTAAAATGCAGACAGTAATGCTAAATTCTAGTACCACACTCAATTATCCATGACCACCACATAGTAGACTGCATCTTTCTACCCTCAGATGCACATGTAGTAGTCAGAGTTATCCCAACATTGTCAAAGCCACTTAGAAACATCTCAAGACAATCTGTGCACATCCAGAGATTACTATTCTAACTGACCTCACACATGGTAAGGTAACGCCCATCTTTTCATGTATTTATACCTGCTCTTCTATTTTCCACTCCATGCATCTGATGAAGTGAGTTCTAGCCTATGAAAGCTGATGCCCAAATAAATTTGTTAGTCTCTAAGGTGCCCAAAGGACTCCTCATTGTTTTTGCTGATACAGACTAACACGGCTACTACTCTGAAACCTGTCTAAAAAGAAACTTAGCCTCCACTGAATTCGAAGTGGGGAGAACTGAAGTACCTTTTCTTTGTAAAAACAAAAATTATTTGAAAACCTAAATCATAAACAAACTACATGTAGATGTTATATACTTATTTACAATGCATTTCAAAATACATGAAAGTTCTCTTTTACTTACCTGCCTAGAACTGAGTCCAAGGTTTTGTATTCCCCCCACATTTCAGTTGATATGAACTGCAGCGGGAATACAGAACCTTGAATTCAGCTCTTGGCTGATTAAGAAATAAAACACACATTACAAATCAACGTAAATTAAACAAAATTAAAAATCATTTAAGTCCACATTTTCTCTGTACAAGAATTAGGATCTCAAACTATGGCTGCATTTTTGGATCAGTAATTGTGTGTTCTTCAAGAAAGAATTAGCAAACGTTATAAGGTATGTTGTTAAAAGGACAGAACACTAACAAACTAAATATGGAAGCTTAATACACTAACTGTAAAGCATTTTTGTACAAATTGCAATAAGAAAACATCAAAAAAAGGACAAAAAACATATAAATACCTTCAATATCATCTGCATCATCTAAACCAAGTTCTTCCATTAAATCTTCAAAAGAAAAAAAAAAAAAGCAATGTTTAAGATAAATATTTGTTAATGAAGATGCCCAGTCCCTCGCCAAAATTTGATGTAGTGACTATTACCTGATTTTTGCCTTTTGCCAATATCGATGCCCTTTGCAGGACAAGAAGAGGTGTCACTTGTTTCTAAAATTGCTTGAGTGGCTTTTGGCTGTTATGGGCAATAAAACACACAAAAATTAAATACAATTCAAAATAATGATATATTCTTTAATTAGTAAGACAAATTCTTACCAAGAATGACACTTACCTGTGAATCAAGAGTTTTTTCACAAAAACCTAAAGAGAGGAGAAGTATTATCTCGTGTCTTTTAAAATCATGAAGTGTAATAGTTATCAACCTCATGCAAAATTAGAACCTTGTGTGACAAATATGTATTGCCTATTTGCAACCACAGTTCTAATTCCATAAGACTTGTTTTTAGTTAGCCTACATATATCATAGCACCCAGCACATGTTAATATTACAGAAACACACGACTGTTCAATCAGATTTCAGGTGACTAAGCTAGAGTAATTTATGTGAAGCAATAAGGCCATCCTGATTTACAGCACTAAAATAAAACCTTTATTCTTTCGTAGAAGGCAATAATCCATTCCCTGAGTGGAAAGTTACGAAAGCCAAAGTTGAGTGGAGTAGTTTAATGTTTCATAAAGCATTGCAACAGTACTATTATTATGATAATCCCATAAGCGTTTGTGTGTTGAAGAATCTGTTTTCTCTGGATGGGAGGAGTCGGAGGACAGTTATATACAAGTTACATGCAAGTACTGGGTTGACAAATCCCTCGCTGGGATGCTTTATTGGTGCTGGTTCTGCTTTGAGCAGGGTTTGGACTAGATGACCTACTGAGGTCTCTTCCAACCCTGATATTCTGTCATTTTATGTCCTCTCAGTTCAGTTATCTGGTAACAAATTCTCAGCATAGAGACCACTAAATGATGTCATCTCAGTTCAGTGATCCACAGATTAGTGTGCTTAGCTTACCAGGAATTAACAGAAAAAAAAACTTCTGTTTGGCTGTATTGCCCACTTTTAATACAATTCTCAACAACAGTTTCAACTTTTGTCTAGTGTAAAATCATTTCCATAGCCATGTGATCTACTGGTCTGTAAACATTTTTGGTAGCCTCTACTGTAGTCATCGTATAGTTTCTTGATCCTCTTTTGCAAGGAGGAATATAAAATGTGTTAGAAAGAATGTACAGCATAATTTTACTACTATCAAAATTCAAATGTTCTTATAAACAACTATTACTTCATCTCAACATGACTGCTGTCCAGTGATATGATAATCTTTCTAATGCATTTCCACAATTGTATTTTGATCTTTTTTAAAAAAACATTTCATTTATTTTAGCAGAATCCTACCAAAGTAAAGGGAATGAAAAGCAACAGACTTCCCCGAGGCAAGTCGGATTTCAAGCCTTCAAAAAGATGGAAAAGTTCTGGTTACAGCCTAATGACATATTATATTTTCATTTAATTGTATTAATATATTTATCATGTTCCAACGAGAGTGACAAAATTATAATTCTTTAAAGACCAAAACAGGAAGAAACATGCTGTCGTAGCAACAGAACTTTCCTGCCCTCCTCATAACCAAGTAGTCACAGAACATCATGCAGAAAGTTTATTATTTTAAGTATTAAGGTTTATGTATTATTTTCTCAAATAACAATTTATCTATTACATTAGCTTCCAGGCAAAACAAAGAAAGAGATCAATATAAAAGTAGCTATAAAAGCTCAACGTTCATCCACCAGGAAAAATCAAAAAATTCAGAAGAGGACAGATATTGCCAACAAAGTTTAGAGAATCAGGCAGATGCTGGGTTGAAAACAGTCAGTCTTTGCTCTCAGGCTGAACTCTGGCTAACCAGCAGAGGCAGCAAGTTCCATAGCCCAGAACTTTGAAATGAGAACAGTTTCTTTCAGTCCTCAAGAGCACACTTCTGGGGACAGTAAGCAAAAGTACATCAGGTATCTCAGATATTTTGTTGGTGCACAGAGAATGAGAAGAGGCTTGATTCTTAATGGTGGATTGGCATAACACAGGGGTTTCAAACTGGGGGTCATGACTCCTTGGGTGGTCACAAGGTTATTACATGGCAGGGTCACAAGCTGTCAGCCTCCATCCCAAACCCTGCTTTGCCTCTAGCATTTATAATGGTGTTATAAATTTAAAACACATTTTTATATATTTAAGGGGAGGAGGGAGTCTCAGAGGCTGTGTAAAAAGGGTCACCAGTACAAAAGTTTGAGAACCCCTGGCACAGCAGATTGGAACTCTACACCAGACGGGGCAGGAAGAAAAGGCACAGACCTAGATCTGGCAAAGTTACACCCAACAGAGAGTTCCTCCCATGGTCTCTCTGCTGAGAATTTGTGGCCATATTACAGCTCCTTTATGTGCCTACGCAGTGCCAAAGAGCCACAGCACTCAAGAAAATCTGGTCTGATATATCCACAATTGTCCAGCCCTAAGCCATATAGGGCTTTACAGACTAATAATATTAACTGCAGCCAAAACCACTGGAATGAATGAAGAATAAGGATGATCGGTCCAGCTGGACCAGCTCCATTAATCACCAAATTCTGCACAAACTGAAACAGAGTGGCCACTGAGGTATCTTCAAGTATTGCACAATTATGCTAATCAAGACGTGAGGTGTCAAATGTCTTGAACAATCAAAAGACATCTGTAACTATTAACCATTATTTTGTGCAAGGTTCATATTGTTATTCTTTTTTTAATATTGACCAGAGCAATAATCTTTTACAGTGCATTACAGAAAGATTACTTGGCACAAAAAAAGGATACAACTATGGACTTCTCATTTGCCATTTGAACAGTTATGAAAATTAGAACTTCTCAGATGCCAAGTACTACCCTTTCTGGACTCAAAAATAAATTAGTATTCATAGATAAAGTCTGAATTCAGAAAACAAAACAAAAAATCATATATTTCCAAGAAAATTATCTACATCATTCACTCCTAGCTAGAATCATGTTAAGCTCCGGAAAGTGAAATATTTGAAAATATAAATGCAATGGATTCAAAGTAACTGGGCACTGAGTGTACCATTTATGAGACACACAGATGCTAAGCAAATAAAATATTTAACATCTATCTTTGCCACTGGGAGTTCACCCAAATCTTTCTTCCCCCTTAGGTTTCTCACTTTCAGGATGGAGATTATGAGATCCTCAAGTAATATACAATGGATGATGATCTCAGGTCATTCAGAGTCAGACATTCTATCAAGCCAAAACCTCCTCATCTCTCTATAACTTTCACAGGCTAAACCTCCTGGGCTAATAAAAATATAGAGAGGAAAGAGATATAACAGTAGCAAATCATAACATTTTTTGACCATAAAAAAAAAAATCTCATACCATCTCTTCTGCCAGAAAAACTTTCTATACAAATAAAAAACCTGAACCTTGCCAAGGTTTTGAAGAACATTTACAAGAGTCTAGTGAAAATACAGTTTGAAGTCCTAACGAGAGTATCATTTCAGTTATTACCCATTTTAGCTGCTAGTCCAGGAGTGGACAAACTACGGCTTGCAGATCGGATCCGGCCCATGGATCTGCCACCCTCATTGTGCTGCAGCCCTGCTCCACTCCAGGAAGTGGTGGGCACCACATGTCCCTGCCACTCCTGGGGGAGGAGGAGCAGAGGGCTCCGCACGCTGTTCTTGCCTGTAGATCCCAGCCAATGGAAGCTTCGGGGAAGGTAACAGGGAACCGTGGCCAATAGCAGCTTCGGGGGAGGTATCACAGGCACGTGGAGCCTTCTGCTTCGCCTCCCCCAGGGCCAGCAGAGACTAGCAGTATCCTACACTACACTGGCCACTTTCTGGAGTGGAGCGGCATAGGGCCGGTGCCAGAGCGGGCAGGTAGGAAGCCGGCCTTGGCCCCGCTGCCACCCCAGAGCCACTCCAGGTAAGCAGCACCGGGCCAGAGCCCACACCCCAAACTCCTCCTGCATGAACCCCAAACTCCTCCTGCACCCCAACCCCCTGTCCTGAGCCTCCTGCCGCACCCAGTGCCTCTCCTGCACCCCAACTCCCTGCCCTGAGCCCCCGTGACACCCGGTGCCCCTCCTGCAACCCCAATCCCCTGCTCTGAGCCCCCGCTGCACCCCAACCTCCTGCTCTGATCCCCCTGCCGCAACCCTCTCTGCACCACCACTCTGAGCCCCCTCCCACATTGTGCACCCCAACTCCCTTCCCTGAGCCCCTCTGGAACACCCTTGCCCTGAGCCCCTTCCTGCACACTGCACCCCCACACACACTCCACACCCCAACGCCCTGCCCCAGCCCTACAGTCATGGCCCTGCAAGCAATTTCCCCACCCCAATGTGGCCCTCTGGCCACTAAGTTTGCCCACCCCTGTGTTAGTCAGTGGTCAAGGACATACAAACTACCACAATTCCTCTGAAATGGATCATCTCCTGAATTAATGTCAAAGCATTTTCTGCTCTTATCAAGAATAAAAAACAACAAATCAATAATGATAACTAACAAGCAATTTTCTATTGCCACTGAGAGAACCACCCACTCTTTTGAAGAATTCCTAAGGCAGGGATCGGCAACCTTGGCACACGGTCCCACCAGAGTAAGCACCCTTGGCAGGCCTGGCCGGTTTGTTGACCTGCCACGTCCGCAGGTTCGGCCGACTGCAGCTCCCACTGGCCGCAATTTGCTGCTCTGGTCCAATGGGGGCTGCAGGAAGTGGCGTGATGCTGGCCAACACTTCCCGCAGCCCTCAGTGGACCACAATGGCGAACTGCAGCCAGAGGGAGCTGTAATCGGCTGAACCTGTGACACAGCAGGTAAACAAACCGGCCAGGCCCACCAAGGGTGTTTACTCTGGGGGGGCCACGTGACAATGTTGCCGATCCATGTCCTAAGGCATACATAAAAAATTAAACTCACGAAATATGAACAACAATACAATGATAAAATTACCTTCATTTGGTTCCTCAAAAATACTCTGCATGTATGTTTCAGTTCTAACAGCAGATGAAATCAACAGGTTGACTGGGAGTTTTCTTGGGCTTTCAGAAGCGCACTGGTTAATTCAAAACATGCATGATAACCTGGATATAATTCATTTTTTATTGCTTTCCACAGAAAAAGTATAAGTATTTTTAGTTGCTCGGTATCAGCAATGATTTACAACCAAACATTTTTTGTGCACTACCCAGTATACATCATACTCATATACCTCTGAAAAAGCTTTTGAAAAGGAATGTCATAATATAGATTTTAAAATAATACTTATGAATATTTTTCATTAAAGTGTTAATAAAATGCTAGTTAAAAATTCTGTCAACTAAGATGTCTGAACTAGCCTTGATAAACACAGAAGTGGTAACATAAAGTAGGGAAATAAGAAAAAAAATGAAAAAAAACAATTGCTTGAATAATAATTGCAGTTCTTTACAATGATGATTGTTTGTATCTCTATGTGTTTGTATGTCATATACTGTAGGTGCAGGTGATGTTCATGTCCTCAGCACACAAGTCTATGGGAGTTGTGCACGCACCCTATGATAACAGGCCCGCAGCTGCACAGGGAATGCTATGAGGACTGAAGAAACAAAGTCCAACAAGGCCAAAAAACTGACAAAGACTAACACCAACTATTCTAAAACTTTAAGATTAAAAATTTTAAAGAATAAAAATTAAATGCTCTCAAAAGGAGACTAATGTGATAAACCATCATTACATTTTCATTGCTGCCTAAAGCAGTCTGGAAGAACTGGGATTATCCTCTGGATATGGGAGAGACAAGAGACCATAGCTAGGGTTTATGTGCAGCTCCAATGGTTACAGCTTTTTCATAATATGCATCAACTTAAGAAGGGATTCTACAGAGGCAATGCCTGCAGACAGACAAAGGGTGAAAACCTGGCCCCAAATCCATTAAGTGAGAGTTTTACTGTTGACTTGTATGGGACCAAGAATTCATTGTCTTCAGACCCCCCACAGATTTAAATACCTAATATTTTTAACTTTCAAAAATATTTAAATAACTAAACTCTTTAATAATTCAATATATGCTAGAAATACTAATTGAATCTGGGGGGTCACTGCCAGTTAGACCTAGGTTATTAGCAGTCTTAACTAATCATCCCCTAGTATAGCAGAAGTACTTCCTCACCACACCATCAAGACCTATGATCCATTAAGTAGTGAAGAAGTCAGAAATGCATTAAAAGTAAACTCTTGAAAGTGGTGAATTGAATAAAACTGGTGGATCATAATAGCCATATTAATGGAAAGTACCTCTGAATCCCAAGGTGATTCTGTATCCTCCTCCTCTTCCAATCCTGACATTGTATCTACAGAATAAAACAAAAATGAAATTTTACTTTTCTCTTATAAACATTTCACATTAGTTTGTACTCTATCAGAGAAGCCCTGTATTCATAGAATAGCCAACAGGCATACATAATTTATCTCAATCTGTATACAAATAATTCACGTGCACTGCTAAGGTAGCTGTACACCACTGTGTGTCACTCTGTTTTCTTTAGGCCTCCATCTTTCTTCCCTCATCCAGTGGGAGCCTGCTAAACACTTGCTATATCCGCTGAAGAAAGAAACTGAAGGCTAAGGCCAGGTCTACACTTAAAAATTACATTGACTTAGCTATGTCCTTAAGGGCTGTGAAGTATTTTGCAACTTAAGTGCTGCACTTAAGTTGACCTAACCCCAGGTGCAAATACGGCTAGCTCAACAGAAGAATTTTTCCATTGATTTCGCTACTGCATCTCCAAGGTTAGTTACCTACACTGACGGAACAACTCCTACACTAATATAGGAAGCATCTGTACTACTGTGCTACACTGGCACACATGCAGTGCTGTAGCTGAGAGGCTGTACTAGTCAGTTTCCAAATGGTTTTAAGGTGTAGCCTGCTTTGGAGTATGCTGCAGTACTCAAAAGTTACAAATGCACTGCGATGGAAGCTACATCTCATCAAAAAATAGATTTCAACCCTATCTGCCAGACACAGAAGAAAAACATCATCAGTACTAGCCACTGCTGCTATCTGATCACCTAAAGGCAACTGAAGGTTGTGAAATTAGTTGACATTATATTTCCACAAATTATCTAAAGGATTGGCTGTAACATTCACCCTCCCTTCTGCTTGTTGTCCTCAACTCACCAACATCATTTTAGACATATCTGTGAGGTGACAATTTAAAAATGTAGGCTATAAAAAAATCTGAATTATTCCTATTCCTATGTCCAATGTGTCAATATGTCCAATCTACTTTATGCCTTTTTTAGGCTAAGTGCCTCAAGACAGGGATTATCTGTAATGTGTGTCTTGTATTCTTTGGAATCCCTCAGAAACAAAGGAACAAAGTGATTTATCAGCTGAGTTATTCCCTGAAAGTGTACCAGGGCAAGTGAAAAACGTCTCATGGTTCACAATACCAGAGAGAACAGATTATCATCTTTTCTTAGTACTTTTACACAGTAAATTAATCTAAAAAAAACATTTGGATGACTATTTACTAATTTACCTTTCCTAATAGCAGTATCTTCTGAGGGATTCTGTACTTTAGGATTGCCATTACAAATCAAACTTTTATCTACAACATTTGAAATTTGTGGTTGTTCTATGTCATCTTCCTCCTCTGATGATTCTTCCTAGTAGAAAGAGAATGAATAAAAAATATCTTCCCAAAGAAAAATACTAAACAAAAACAAATTACTTTCTATCTATTTTAAGATGTTATACTCCCGCTCATTACTGCGGTGTACGAGTACCTGCCACATTAAATCAACAGTAATAACAGTCACTTTTTGAGGCAAAATACTCTGCCTGGGTATGGGGTTTATTTAGTTGGGTGGGTGATTCATTTGTTTGGGGGGGGGCGGTTTGGATGAAGGTATCAATGTTCAGAAGTATCATTTTTGCAGTGGTGAAAAGTTCTTAAAATAGCATTTTCTAAAGATGGTCAGATTCACCTGATCTCCTCTGGAATTTCATTCCTTAGGTGATCACATTAACCAAGAATGCTTTTATTCCCAGATCTAACACACTTAATCATGGGCTTTATCAGTATTGTCCCAGAGGAGCACAACTGACTTTCTGATTCTAAATGTGATTTTATATTCCAACCACCTTCCTTTACTCATTTTTGTATTAAAAACAAAAAGTAAATTAAAAAAATCAGTTTATGCAGGGTTCAATTTACTTTTCATAACACAACTGGATTTTGTGAGAGCCCAGTAACTCTTGCAAACAAGACCCAATTTATTTTATGCATCATTCTTTAGGTCACAAATTATACTGAGTTCAGAACAATGAGTCTAATATTCATCCTTCTACAGCATCATAATCACATTTAAAATAAAAAAAAATGCTGCTCACTACTATCCTAACTAATGCATGAAAACTCCGCTTTATTAGAAACAAATTTATGGTCAATCATTTCTTTATTCAATACTGAAGATCAGATTAAATTTGAGTTACATGATTCTTGTTATCAATAGACTAGTAAGGTTTTTCATCTAACTATATTCAAACCATTCAGTTACAGTACAAATATCTTGCATCTTATCTTCTGCTTTACCTGTGTAAAAATCCTTGTTAGTGGGTTTGTCCCTTTTTACTTACTATGATGCTTGGTTGCAATGCTTCTTTTAGATTTTCTTCACAGCTATTGACAGGCAAATCCTCACTTTCTGGTTCCAGTGTTTCACAGACAGTATTACCCAATTCCTTGGAATTCTTGCATTGCTCCTTTCCAGGATTTTGATCATCTAGAAATCTAAGATTCTCTGAGTCCTGTTTTCTGTTCTCACACCTTGGATTTTCTGCCTCTGACCAAGGACCATCATCACTTTCAAAGATAATATCTACTAGATTTGGGTTTTCCTCCTTAATATAACAACTATTTAAGACAGATGGAGATGCACCTTTTTTCCAGGCTGCCATTTCAGAGTCTTCAAAAGAACAGCGGGTCTTGCATCTGATTTTCTCATTTCCATCGGTATGTAACAATTCATTTGTATTCTGAAATTCATGAATTTCTTCATGTTCACTACCATCTTCTTTTTTTGATGAATCATAAGGTACTTCGTTATTTACCATGTTAGATGATATGGCAGTTATATTTTCCTTTAAACCTTCATAATGTCCAACTATAAAAGACACAGGAATATCAACAGATTCCTGCATTTCCCAATCTCTCTCTTCGCATGTTTCATGACTACCACCGCTGTGTATATTTTTGCTTCCAAGTTTAACTTCCCTTTCAGATTTAACATCATTGTTAAAGATTTCTAACTCTTGGTCATGCTTATGCTCCAATTTTCCAACATATTCCTTTTCCTCATCCTCTGTGTAATCATCCTGACTTCCTTCTTCATCTTCTATATCTTCATCCTCATTTTCTTCCTGACTATATTCTTCCTCATTATCTTCCTCCTCCTCGTCTTCCTCTAATTCTTTCTCCTGATCGCTTGCTTCTGAAATGTCTTCATTTGTCAGTTCTTTACATCGTTTTTTATTCAAATTTGTGTGATTTCTGGTTACTTGTTTGAGGTTTTCCCTTGATGACTGAGGACTTCCAATTCTAATATCCTCACCATCTTCATAAAATCATAGATGAATGTGAAAAAGAAAAACACAACACAGGAACCAGCAAATTAATTGCACAAACAAAAATTTACCTGTTTAAACCCCAAGAGAGGAGGAGTCATCTGGGAAGGTTTTGAAAAGGAGCCAGGTGAGGGATGGACAGGTTGAGGGTAGGACTTGACTTGGGAAAAAGGCTTAGGAGGGGATGCATTGACATCTTCAGCTTCACATTCTGATTTATTTTGCTGTGACATGGCTATATGTTCTGTTCTCATAATGCTACTTTTCTCACCTACTATAGTAAAAAACAAAAAGATTAAATATACTTAAAAGAGGAAGTAAAATACATAATAAATCTACAATTTCCTATCAACATAATGTAATAAAGGAGATTTCTCCCTCCCCCCCTAAATTACTTACTGTTTTTCTTGAATTGCTGGGAAGAGTTCATTAGCAGAGTCAAACTTGGTTTCTGTGGTTTCTGTAAATAAAGTTAACTTTAAGCACATTGAGTTTTTACATGAACAGTAAGTAACACCCCTCTGTTTTTTTTAATCAAATATTGAAGATCAAATTCATTAACATTTTCTTATTGACAATGCCAGTTGAGGTCTCCATCCTGCAGTCCTGACTCAGCCAGCACTCTAATTGAAGTCAGTCAATGAAAGTTTTGCTCAAAAGGTTTAGCCCAAACACCATTAAGTATTTCTAAGTGTATTATATTCTACAAAATCTTTTCTTTAATCCATTAGGCATTAGCAATACTGGCATTTGGAATGTTTTGTTTCAGTTTTATGTCTATGAGTCTTAAATACTTGATAGATTCCCTAGGATTGGTCAACAGATTAGTCATCCAAAATGGCCCAGTCTACTGTCGGATGACACCAAAATTCCTACATAATGATGGGAAGATGTTACTGCTTCTATTTTAACACACAATGCAGGTGGAAATACAGTAGAAATTCAGCAATTTATCCTCTGAGTGGAAGAGGAAAAGTCATCAAATTGATACAAAAAATACTTACACAGAAGTTTGCACCAATTTGGGTACAAAAAGAGATTAGTGATCCAGATAGATGTAATCTAATGATTGTATTTTAGGGTAAGTTTTCAAAGAAGTTCATGAAGATTTAACCTTGTGTTTCTTCACTGGTGTAATATAGGTAATTCCCTATGCAGTGCTTTTAAAACATACTCCTAAATTTTCATGTACAATTTCTAAGGAGGTTTCAGAAGATCTAATGAAAACCACAGTTGAAAGAGTGGACCTTCAGCACATAGTGTTTCCATTATTCATGTTCCATGCTACCATGTTCAATCAAATTATTACAGGTGGTGGTGCTTAAAAAAAAAAGACCCATTGCTCCTTAACAGCCTATTGTGTATTTTGGCAATGGTATGTTAATACTGTAGGCACTTGTATTTAGAAAGAGAAATCAAGATACAGAACAGTTACTAACATGTCAATGCCTGTTGCTTCAAGGTGTTTTGTCTACATGGATTCCACAGGAGCATGCAAGATCAGATTTTTTTGGCCAGCAATCTCCACTGGGACTGCAGCTGCACCCTTCACATCCTCATGTCCCCCCACTCAAGAGCATAAAGGGCAGAGCAAATTCAATCACTTCTCTTTCCTTTCACCAATACAGAACCCCAAGCTGAAGAAGTCTGCAACAGAGGGGAAGGCACACATAAAAAATATGCAGTTTGTGGGTCAAAAGCCGCAAACCAATCCTGAGGTTTCAGGGGGGGAATTATAGAAGCCAGCGTGACCATCCTGAGCCCAAAGTGGTGGACACTCCATTTTGTTGTGCTGGAGATGTCATCCTCCTTTCTTTTTCAGAATGGCAATACAAACTTCTGCACCAAGCAGTAGGAGGATGGCTTTCTCTTGTTTCTTGTAAGAGGAATCTCTGAGAAGTAACAGGGAGGGGTGGGGAAGGCCTGAAACTTGACCAAATAACCCTTTTTGATAACTTCCAGGATCCTGTGGTCCTCAATTCTAGTACCAGCCTACAAAATGAAATAAAGGAGGTTGATAAGCGACCGGTGCGCAGGGGCGGTGTGTGTGTGAGAGAAAGTAACAGGGAAACGGATCTGTATAGATCAGTCCAGGACTCTTGACTGTGGAATCTATTTCTTGTCTCAGGGATGGTGATGTGTAGGTTCTAACAGAAGATAAGGTTGAGCTTCTCCTTCACTGGTAGTGAGATCTTTTCTTGGGAAGCTCTGAGGACTCCTGTTAACAACAGTATGAGAAGCTGACCTTAGACTGGAAAAAAATTGAGGTGTAACATGCCTCGTCATCTGGACTACACTGTAGTGATTCAGACCAAAGGGTCTTTCTATAGTCTTTCAAAAAGAGTGAAACTCTTTATCTAGGACTTTAAAAGGTCATGACTTTCACATGAAAGGTTCTCAATTGTGATCTGACATTGTCAGGATGGATGAAACCAATATAATCTGTACAGATTAGACAGGCTTTTGATGGAGCTCAACTGGCATGGGGCCAGTGCCAGGAAGCATGCATCAGACAGTAAATCTGATCAGCAGTGGGGAGTCAGGCTTTGAAGGAGGAGCTAGGGTCAAATCAGAAACAGAATGACTCCTCAGCCTACTCATTGACTGCACCCAGGAAGAGGTCGGTGCAGATTTTGGTTTTGGCCATGGTTAGCAGGAGCAACTGATTCACCCGTGGAAACTCGTATTAATCAATCGTGAATTCTAGATGAAGTCTGGGGTCTTTTGGTAGCTGTTGTACCCTGGGTGCTAGGGATAGTGACCGAGTTTACCAGAGAACTAGCTGAATGTGATTTATGACTAGCTGAACCATCTTTCAACTCACAGTTCTCTGAGTCAGAGATGCACTTCATTATTTCTATTGGAATAATCAATTTCAGGCAGCATCTCAGGCTTCTGCATCCATTCTGCTCTATTCTCCCCCACTTCCAGGGGAACTGCAGTCCACTGCTACTGAGGAAGTGGATGGACAATCGCAGCCCACTGTCTGGCCAATTCCTCAGTGGTGGGCAGGGACGGACCTGGGCCCACCCAGTACTCTGGGTCCTGGCGCAGGAACCCTGTAAATAGCCGTCACATCCTGCGTCTCTCCAACTCTTCAGTTCCTTTTACAGGACCACTTCCCTACGGCCCCAGCACGCTCTTTGCCCTTGCCTCAGGACTTCCGTCTTTGCTCCTCCGGCTGTGTTGCCTCCCCACCTCACTCCTCCGGCCACGCCACCTCCCCTTCACTCCTCCAGCCGCGCTGTGCCCACCCCCCTCGCTCCTTCAGCCGTGCCGCAGCCACGCCACCCCCTACCCCACTCCTTCGCTCTTCCGGCCGCGCCGCAACCCCCTCGCTCCTCCGGCTGCACCACCCAATCATCCCCCCGTTTTTTTCTGCTTGAGGAGGCAAAAATGTTAAAGCCAGCTCTGAGATGATAAATCATCAGAAAGCCAGTAAAAGTATTTTAGGAGTGCGGTGGAAGAACATGATCAGTGCACCAGAAAAGAGGGCATTTCAGTCCTCCGAGGTTAGCATGAGCAACATAATAACAAAGCAGAAGGCAGAATCATTTCAGTGACTAATACATCAAGCCCATTTGAGAAACAATTAATTTGCTGCTGAGGAAATCGGAATCAAATCAAGATGTTGAAGCATTTAAGTGGAACTAGATACAAGAAATATCTGATGGAAAGAACAATAGGCAAATAAATAATTTCATTTTAATGCACTGGTACCCTGTCATACCTTTATTCTCTTGAAACCATGGTTCAAATGAGCAGAAATAAGTACAATATATGAGGTGGTCTTTATCTCATCATCTACTGAATATTTATTCAAATCATAAAACCTTCACACACTCTGCCACAACTAAAAGTCTTTTTAGAAGGGGCTCCAGGTGGGAACAGAAAGGGTGAAGATCAGGTCAGCTGCAATTATATTTTGGGAAAACTTGCACTATGGCTGACTAGAAGTGAAGTTTCTCAATCACAGCAAGAAAAATCTTTCCTAAAATCTCCCAAATGTTAAAAAATACAGTATATATGCTTCATCTTACAGCTAGGAAATATGTTTCCATAAGAGACAATACCTTGGGGGTAAAATCTAGTTCTTCTTCCTCTGATGTAAGCCAGGTGTCATCCCCTTCATCTTTTTCAGAGCTTTTTAAATAACAAAAACATATGACATTAAGTGGTGCTCTCTCTCGAATTTGCTTAATTATGTTATTTAAAAAAACCCGATCTTACCTTACTGATTCTCCTTGGGAAAGGCCATCTATAACAAAATATTTATTAAAAGAGAAAAGAAATTAATAATTTTAGAATTAAAAGCAAAAGACTTGGAAGCTGCCATAGATAAGTAAAAATATTTAGCAAACCTATGAGTAATTCAAAGCTGAAACTTAGTATAGACATCTTACTCAAGGGTAGTATGAATGTAAATATATTTTCTATTCTCAGTTGAAAAAAATCTGTATGTTCAAAGGATGAAACAAATTAGGTCTTCAGTTTGTTAAGCTCTTTTGTTCTTATGTTAAAAATATTACAAACAATTTAAAAATGAAACTAAGTTCATGCAGTTAGTAAACAATTGGAACATAGTTAATCATTTTTGCTGGGCAAGATATGTTGAAAGGGAAGTAAAACTGCTAAGATTATAAAATTTGGAATTGTGGGCAATTCATATACATAGAAACTTTTAGTCTTTGTATTTACAGTATGCTGGACGACGTTTGCAGCACCTCTCTGTCTTCTCTGCATTACTCTGGTAATGCATAGGGAATGGAAAGCAGTACCCTTACATAGGGAAATTGCCAAGTGGTGTAAAAGCTGATTGGGCCCACTCTACATCACCCACTCTTGACCCCACTGAGTAAGGAGCATTACACAGACAGAAGGGATGTGAGTAGAGCATGTCACACTGAATCACCCTTTGCTAGTGGAATGGCAGTATATCAGTGGCCAAACTAGATCCTTGTTTCCCCCTGGAATAGGGAAGCCAAAGGATAGTGGAAAACCACTTATGCGTCCCCATTGCCAGCTATTTAGAGAGCAGCTCTAGCGCACCCAAAGAGTGGACGCATAAATTAGTCAGCAATAAAAACCTAGGTGGTGACTCTCTGAAGATTTTAGACGTGCTTAACTTTACAGATTGCAAGTAGTCAAATACAAATAAATGGAACTACACACTGTTCATAAAGTTAAGAACATAGTTACATGTGTGCAAGATTCAGGCCTTTACCACAGAGTGATATCCTAGACATTGTAATTAGAATGCAAATGGTAGAGATTCCTCAACAACCACTGACTTTAATGAGATTTGAGTAAGCTCTGGAATTTCCAGGATCAGAAAATAAATACTGTTCTATATTCAGAAAAAATTATATTTGAGATATCATTGTTCATTAACTCCTGCAATTCTTATTTTAAAAGATGCGAAGAATATGCCTTTAGTGACTTTCCATGAAGAATTTTTTCTTAAAAACTCCTTAACATGGAAATCAAAAAGCAAAGAGCTGTCAAATAAAAAACTAAAATAAACATAATAAAGACAGGAAACTGAAAATTAACAGCAACATGTTAGTTACTTAAGCATAGGCCAAGTTAATCACAAGGAATACACGTCCTCTGTTTACAAAGAATCGAACAAAATACAAATAAACTTGTTTTAGTATGACAGTAAATTATATACTTCATAACTCCACAATTAATGCTGGCACATTGATGACTATTTTTTCATAATCAGAGCAGAATTTTCCTATTTTGCCTTACTGCCTATTGCCTTACTGCCTATTTTGCCTTACTGTTTGCAGATACTTTGTCATTTTTGCTAGACATGCCTGAATGGCTGTAATATCAGCTCTGGGTATAGGTGAAACACCAATAAATTCTGATTAGCAAGAATGGAGGTAAGTGCAAATATTTTTAATTAATTAAAAAGAGTAACTCTCTCAAAAACAATTTTATTATACAGTTGATAATTTAGTTTGTTGATTGTTCTTCAAAATGTTTCTCTTTTTTGCACTATAATTTTGATCAGTTTTTAGTCACATTATGACTTTAAAAAAAATCAGAAGTTTTATTTACAAAAGTTGACTTCAAACACAAAATATTTCTAAATGACATCAAAAATTAATTTTTTTATTTGTTTTTTCCAAAAAATTACAGTACACAGAGAAAAAAACCTTATTTTGCAAGAATTCCCATAAATTATATATTTTTAACCAATTTGTCTCTTTATTGAAGGAGAAGGGGCTGCTATGAAATAGAGTAGAGTGCCTTCACTTGGGCTCCACTTCTATTGGGAATCTATTATTATTGTTGCAATCCATTTATTTTAAAATGAAAATGTTTTCAATTCTTGATGGTTACCTATAACTTACATATTTTACAGCAATAATGAATTATGATTTTCCTTTAGAAGACAAGAGACAAATTAATGCTGCAAGTTTTGGGTGTTTCCAACACCCTTGGATTTGGTTTGGACCAGCCAAAAAGTATTTGCTCATATCCAGTTTTGGCTCAGGCCCATCTCAAGTTTGAAGCAATATCAAATTAATAGATTTAAATAAGAAAACCCTATTACTTAATGACAAGCTACAACACACATTAACACACTACATTCTGCACTCTTACATGCCAAATGCCAGAACTGACTAATTAGTTTTTAAAAATGTGAAAATCAATACAAGCCATATCACCACCCCCTCAAATAAATTTCAAAAGTAAAATAAAGCCATTAAAGGACTTTTGAATTCACACAAAAATAACCACCAAATATGTATAAACATTTGAATTTGGTATTTTCACATTGAAGTCTTATTATGGAATACCTTTCCCTGAATTTCTTGTTCTTGATGTCTGGTTGGGACACTGTTGTATTTCTATTTCCGTTTAGGGAAAGGCATGGAAAGGACAGATGAAACAATGAAATCAGAAAATAAAGTTGTAAAGCAGAAACATGCATATATGAAGATGAAACAAAGAAATAAATAACTACTGACTTATTAATCTACTGAGCAGTTATGATAGTGCTGAAAGCAAACAAGAAATGCTTCCTGTACAGACTCTGCCAATAAGTTTAATTTTCATCTCATTCTCCATAATTTGAAATACACTCTATTCAATATTAAAACGAAAACATTTCTCTATCAGATTTGTACCCTTACAACACTTGAAATTTCAGATTGAAATAGGTGAAATTATGAAATCTATGATTTTTAAAATCCTATAACCATGAAATTGACTAAAATGGACGATGAGATTTCTCACATATACAATAATATGACAAACTGCTGCTCTAATAGCATATTCCCCATTAAAGGACAAATGATGAAATTTTATTTTGTATTGAAAAGACTTCAAAAGCCAAATTCCAGTCTCTTATAGGATGTATGTTAGATCCCAGTTCCTGATTATTCTGGCTTTGCAACCGTGTGAATGAGCCTGAGTATGCAGAACAGGGTGCAGACAGGATCCATGCCTGCTTTCCAGTCACAGCTGCCGGAGCTTCTCAGGAGCCCAAGAACTCGAACTTTACATCTCCAGATAGACCTTCTAAGTCTCCACAGGTCAGTGCAATTACACACCCGGACTAACCGCTTCAGAGATGCGATATTAAGAGAAAAGTGGTCCAGAGAGATCATTTAAGTGCCATCACAACCAAAGAAGAAAAATAAAGCTTTGAGACCTGGGCTCAGTAAATTGGGGGAATGGTATACTCTTCCCCAAGTCTTTTTCTCTCAGTTGCAATGTTTTTAATTCAGGTATGTACAGTATATGGGTACTAAGATAAGTCTTCATTCATGTTCTGTTTATCTATAATAGTAATACCAGGTGGTTCCATAGATGACAATAATGGCCCAGGAGATAGATGTGTTATTTGGCACAATGGTGCAACCTTCCCTCCCAGCCAGTATCTCCATTTTGGAACTATAAGAGAGTATTGTTCTTTGAGCCACACAAACTCCCTATGTGACAGTCATTCATGAGACCTGTCACTACAGGATCGGTAGGCATGTGCACTGCTTTTTGCCATCAAACCCTCAAGGCCAGGAGTCAAATAGTAGTCTTTTGGGAGGGAGCTACAATCTGATTTGTGTGTGGGTGATGTATGGAGCCCCAAACACAAACACAAGATTTAATTCTTCAAGATTCCAGAACACATAGCACTCCACATACAGAATCAGGCAAGACCAAGGTGTTCAGCTCCATGCCATTGAGCAGGGCTGGAATAGGATTTGGCCCTAAATTTAGTTTAGTCTTTTGGGAAGAAAAAAGGAGAGTACGGGTAAGCCTGCTGTGTTTTCCTTTGCTCACATACTTCCTCAAAATTTTCAAAAATTGTGTGATTTGCTGCATTTGAATATCAGCTCTGTCCACTCACCTCATTATTACATTTAATGATTATGTATTAATATCATAAACAATATGAAATCTTGATTTAAAATAATACACCTGGGTGATTTATATTGCTTGTACTTTACATAGTAAAGGAGGATTTCAAGGTGGGAAAATACATTTTGTTTATGGAGTCTATCTTTAGTGCTTCAGAGGTTGGTAGTTGTAGATTAGATTTTGTAAAATTCCTTAATACATTGTTTTGCTGTATGAAGATATTTAATATAATTTCCCAATCAAGTTAATTATGAATAGTGACATAACTAAATTAAACATTAGTTTACATAATGATATTATGTAAGAATCAAAAACAAAGCAAAGCTTTGTCCAACAATGTACCTAATTATTTTAAAGGACTTCATGTATACACAAAAACTGTATTTTTGCTGTTTATGAGTTTGTTCACACAAAGCCACAATATCTTGTAATATAAAAACATTACAACAGAAACAGAAAACTTTGACTGAATGTGACAAATAAAAGTTAACCCACTCCTATTTTAAACAGCCTAATTAAGGTTGCACATATATTATATACACACACAAATTCAATAGAAGCCAAATATAGAGCCATGTGCTCTTATACTGAATTTATCTATCACTTCCCTTCTGCAGAAAGGAGAAATCTCCTGACTTAATGTATGGATTAATCTGCAGTTTTCCGTAAGCAGATTCACCACATCAGACGTGAATAGGCAGCAGGAAAAAATACTTGCCTGAATAAATATAATATTTCAGTTCCCATATTTTTAAAACAGCAGAATTTTTTTTGTACATGACCTAGTGAGATCTGGTGGAGAAGAGGCTGCAATCCTTTGGCAAGACAGATCACAACCAGCCACAGGAAGCTCAACAAGAATCTGCTGAGATACATGGCCAACTAATGAGAGACGGGAGCACGTACAAAACTTCCTAGGTTGGTCACTCTCTTTCCTTTGCTGGATGACTAAAAACAGTTTTAACAAGGCATGTGTGAGTAAAATAGCTACTGACTCTTCAATTGAATTTTTTTTAACAATCCTACCTTCTTTATCTGTAGCAGGTGCGCCCAAAGCAACATCTCCAACCCTGTCTGGACTGCTAAACACCAACATGCCTTTTGTATTGTTTGGAGAAGATTTTTCTACATTTTTCCAGTTGGCATACTCAGAAAGTTGTTTACTAAGACTATCCATTGAAAAAAAGAAAAAACACATTAGAGAAATAGTAATGTGACATTTAAATATATAATATTTACTATAACAATAACATCTATTAATTATTCATGGTGATGTCTAAAAGGATACTGTACAATATTTTACTGTATTAGAGGTGATTGTTAAAATTTTAACTGTAAACTGAAATGTTTTAAATATATATTTTAAATAATTTAGATACCTAATCTGCAATCTGATCTGCACCAATAGACCCTTGAACATGCGTGGAGTTCCACTGGTGTCAGTGCAGCTCCTCAAATACAGATCAAACTGCAGGATCATAATCTTGGTGTGATGTGATTTTTTTGGTGTGAGTTAATGGAGAATGTGGATAAAATTTTCCAAAGCACGTAATTGACTTTTATTGGAATTTAGGTGCTTTTGAAACTTTTAAGCAATTAAAGCATAAAGACTTTCTAAATGGTTTTTTTTTTTTAAAAAAAAAGGTCAAACAAACCTAAACTATATATTTAGGAAGTATTAATAGGTTTGCAAGTCTTTTCCATGTAAATTATCTAATCTGTGCATGTTCTCATTCACATCTAATCTTTTTTTAACCATACTAAGCTCTCGGCCTCAATGATCTACTGTAGCAATGAGTTCTACAGCTTAATTATGTTAGTTGTTGAGGTTGAGAAAGAGAACTGACAGATGAAATCCAGATATAATGCTGAATGATTTAACTGTGTATTTCCTTGCTTTTTAGGTTTTGCATTGCACAATATGCAGTCTAGCAACAAATTCCAATTTAACAAAGATTCTTTTGTGGGGGGAATATCTCAAGATTTTTAAATAGATACATATCAATATTTTATGTTCAATAAACATGGAACTTTCAACTGTCTTTTAACAAGTTATCTTGCCAAATTTGAAGACTAAATTCAATCACTAAGGTATGAAACAGAGGAATTATTTTTCAAACTTGAAATTAAAATTTCAATACATCATTGATCTATGGAGTTGCTACCAAGGACTCCATTATCAAATCTGTAGTTCTGACTTTACAGTTTTGAAAGAAATATAAAAGCTTACCCAGAGTATCCACCAATAAGAGCATAGTCCTCAGATGTCCATCCATTTATATCTTTATGGGAAACGTCAGCACCGTACTGAAGGAGAATTTTTATTAAACTAAGCTCTCCTCCAGAGGCAGCAATCATGAGAAGTGTTCTAAAACAACCACAAGAGGACAATTAAGATATCAATGTATGATCTTTCATCTTCATTTTTTTAATCCCTATTTGTTCTCAAAACATAATTAATCTCTGTCTTCCTAGCTCAAGCTAAACAAAATCAAAACAAGACACCCAAAAAATTCAGATACAAGTGTAAATAGGAGAGAAAATAAACTATTGCCCTCAGACTTCTTACAAGTTAGTATAACACTAACAATACAGAAGGTATGTTTGAATTAGGGAATTTTTCAAAAAATTCTTACCTGTACTAAGACTAATTCAACTCAGTACTAGGCCTCCCACCAGTTTGGTACTACCTATGGGAATTCTTTCCTAAAAGTCTCTTTATAGAAAAAGAATGGCTGCAGAAGTCAGTGGAAGAGGACTTAAATGATGAACCCAAGATAAGAACGGTAGTTCAGTTTCCAAAAGTCAATATGAAAGGGGCTTGCATACTTAGCTGTTTAATTTAGAACATGTATAGCGTTCTCCATACACATAATCAAGCAGACTAAGAATATTAAGGGGACATATTATAGCCAAACCATTTTTCAATGTGCAATGAAACAGATATAGGAATTGAAATTTCACCAAGAAAAAAAATCTTTCTTCACTCATACTGAATATGGCTTCCAAACAGACTACTTTCTGACAACGAACCAAGAAGCTCTTCTTTATATCACATAGACATACACTTCTTATAGGGCATGTATTCTGCAAACTGCAGACTCCTTCTGCACTTATTACTGCACAGGCAAAATAATATGGCAGCCAACCCACAGAAATATAATTTCTCAGAGAGGATTTACTCTCCTTTGACTATATCTTACTTCCAGTGCAATCACAAGTCTGATGTTAGGGAGACCTGCCAGCAGCAAAATATACATGATTTTGCACTAGCAGACTAAATCCATATTGGGAAGATGATCACTTGTGAGCTGGACTTGCTAGGATCTTTCCTTCTCCTAAGTCTTCGTTAGGACACCATGACATGTATCAAGGGCACACACAGCAAGCTGTTAAAGAACTGGAGTTGCTGCAAGAATGAAGTCCGGCACTCCTAGATCTTACTTGTAGTAAAATAACTCCTAACCATCCAGAATTGGGGTTTCTTCCACTTGCTGGAAAAGGGAAGCAGCTAAAAAAAAGTGTCAATTAATCCCCTGATCAGAATTTGGTATAATCTGAATTGCTTATTCATGCAATCACCTTCTGCTAAAAAATAAACCTTGCTGGGCTAATTAATACAAAATTAGAGGATTAAACATTTTAAAATGTATTTGTAATGGTTATTCATGACTATGGTTATTCTCAAAAATAGACATCTAGCAAGAAAGAAGTTGTGGGACAGATTCTTTTCCACTTTGTGCCACACATCCAGTGGAATCTAGTATAGCCAGAATAGTCCAGATTTTGCTTAGATGGCATAGTTTTTCTTACAACACAGCACTTCCCTCATGAAGATCTAGCAAGGCAGTGTAGCCAAAGCCAGAGGAAAGTGGGGGGATTCAGATCACTTCACATGACACAGGTCATTGAGCTGTTTGCAGGCTTTAACGTACCTTTTTACACACATCTTTGATCTGTGCTTTGTGAAGATCAGCTACACCAGAGGACCTGCCCATTATACGTTTGTAGCATCCACAATTCTGAGCTACTGCTTATTGTGTAGATTAGTCAATAATAGTTTGACCTATACTTTACCTTTTAGACTTGTCTCTAGAATGCACATCGGCTCCTTTTCTAAGAAGAAACTCTACCATCTCTTGGTGATTTTCAGTTATAGCAATAGTAAGCGGTGTATACCCCTCCTGTGGGGAAAAAAATGATTTTTTCTGTAGATGTATTGTGCACATGCACACTCCTACTTTTTATTTAATAACTAAAAAGAGACAATCATATTAAATCTAACTTTTATTTTAATGTGAGTGAGGTAATATCTTTTCTTAGTGAAAGAAACAAGCTTTTGAGCTACAAAGAGCTCTTTGGTAAGTGAAAGAGACAACCTTCAGAAGAGATCTGTGTAGCTCAAAAGCCTCTTTTTCACCAACAGAAGTTGATCAAATAAAAGATATCTCCCCTACCTAGTCTCTAATATCCTGGGACCAACACAGCTAAAACACCATGAAAATAACTTAAGGATTAAAAACAAAAAGAGTTGAAATCATAAAATCCGCTAACACAACACTGGACACTGAAATAAAACAATATTTATCTATACAACACACATAGCTCAGGCCACAGTGGCACAAGATTCCCATACTGATCCACTAAAGTTCCTCATCCTTGATAGTAGGGTAAAGCTAGTAGGCAGGTTCACTTTCCTAACTAATCTAAGTCATATAACATGTGCCAATAAAATAATAATGATAGGTTTTGTGGTGTGTATACTTTCCACTTAAAGCTTGACAGAGACCAAAAAAAGATTTCACATATGTCATTGCATAGTAGTAACATAACACATTTGATCACTAAAATCCTATTCACACTAGTGAAAAATCTTCATAATTTTAAAATGTTGAATTCTGACGATCTTTACAAAACACAGAAACTACAAATCCTAAATTTCCGTACTACTTAAGTGTCTTGCTATTCTGATGTCAGTATATTCTAATCTTTGCATAATTTGGTTCTTTAGACAAACATCCCTGTCCCAGCTCCAATCACCTATCGGTAACTTTGACCAAGTATACTATTATAGAAAATAATTAGTTTGCACACTGCTGCATATAACCTCATGTTCAGACATTTTATTTTTTTATTCCCAAATTCAGTTTACAGTATCTTGTTGAAGTTTGTATTTTCCTCAGTGACACAAGAGACACACAAACTGAGGAAAGATTCATTTCTTATTTTGCAATCTTTCAGTTTCAAGATTTTATAGATGCCCTTTTATTCAGAATAGCAGTCACCTTGTTTCCTTGTTTACACTTCTGTTACAGAGATATAACTCCATCAATTTCAATGGATTTACTCGAGATTTACAGCAGTTTAAATTAGAGCAGACAGTTAGTACATGTTTAGAGTCTGTTGGACTATCTGAAATATATATATATATATATATTCATTTTATTTTTCATTGGATATTAATAACAACTCTAAAATATTAAAAACACCTTTATTATATTCTGATAGTACCCAAATGCCCCAACACTGTATGTTTTACAAACACAGTGGAAGACAGTCCATGCTTCTAAAAATTACAACCTATGATGGAACAAGACACAGTCAGTACTGAACAATAGGAGGGGGGGGAAAAACCTTGTTATTGTATAGCAGAATAAAAATTAACAAGGTCCATCTTGACAGTTCCATGTAATTTAACTTTTTTTTGTTTTGATCTTATTTTTAAAAAAATGATCATGTGAAATTTTTCTACCAAATCATAACATCTGGCGCTCACTTAACTTTTCCCACTTCTATCCCCAAAAAAGTGACCTGGAGTTGCTTATTATGGTTATACTATTTCTTGATCTAGCTAGAACATGGAAGAATGATCTGCAACTGCCTCTCTACCAAACATACTTGTTTCTCTTCATGAAAAGGAACTAACAAACTATCACAACTCCTTTAGACAATGTACATAAAGTCCTGTTTCCTCCGGAATACCTTTGGCACTGAGGCTTGATGTTCTCCCACCCCTCTGCTACTACTCAGGGCTAGGGATGGGTCCTTGCAGTTATCACATACTAGTGGAGGAAAAGGTTCTTTGATTAATATAGAGCATTACAGGAACTCCTCACTTAACGTTGTAGTTAAGTTCCTGAAAAATGCGACTTTAAGCGAAATGATGTTAAGCAAATCCAATTTCCCCATAAGAATTAATGGGGGGGTTAGGTTCCAGGGAAATTTTTTTCACCAGACAAGAGCACATTATTATACATACACACACACACACACAGAGTACACGTTTTAAACAAACAATTTAACACAGTACACAGCAATGATAATCGTGAAGCTTGGTTGAGCTGGTGAAGACAGATGGTGCGATATTTCCCAGGGAATGCCTTACTACTAAACGATGAACTAGCTTTTGCCTGAGCCCTCAAGGGTTAACACATTGTTGCTAATGTAGCCTCAGACTCTACAAGGCAGAAGGAATGAAAGGAGGGGGAAGACAGCATAGCAGACAGAGACACACACCCTGTGTGTGTGTGTGAGAGAGAAGAGAGAGGGGTGCATTTCCTCTTTAAGTATGCTGATCCCTGTCTAAAGTACACTGCCTTGTTAATTAGATCAGCAAGCTGAGACCAGAAAGCTCCCTCCCGGACTGTCATGTGTCCCCCCCCGATCTATGGAAGATGGGGTAAGTGATGTGCAAGAGCAGGGGCGCAGGGGACACCCTGACATTAGCCCCTCTCCTCCCACCCCCACAGAGCACGCAGGAGGCTCAGAGAGCAGCTCCAAGGCAGGGAAAAGGAGCAGCACATGGAAGTGGGGAAGGGACAGATGAACTGCCAGCAACTGATAGCCTGCTGGGCAGCTGCTGCACAGGGAACTTAGGGGAGCAGGGAGCTGACAGGGAGGCTGCCGGTCCACCCTGGTTCCACCCACCCACCACCTAGCTGCAATGGGCTGCTCTTCCTGCAAGCAGTGGACAAAAGAGGCAGCTGCCAAACGACGTTAGAAGGGAGCATTGCACAACTTTAAACAAGCATGTTCCCTAACTGATCAGCAACGTAACAGTAAAACAACATTAACCAGGATGACTTTAAATGAGGAGTTCCTGTACTTTGATAACTCTGCAATTCAGAATGGCAAAAAAGTGCTACTGTCCATAAATTACACCCTCTCCACTATTCCTCCCCTCTCCAACTGTAACATCAGCCAGTCAATCTCCCAGCCTCATATAGCATATTACAGTCTGGAACTGCTGATATCAAAATTCCTGAGGTTGTTAAGACACCATCTTTTAGCGATCCACTGAACCTGCGGACGCGGCAGGTAAACAAACCGGCCAGGCCTGCCAAGGGTGCTCACCCTGGGGGGTCGCTTGCCAAGGTTGCCAATCCCTGCCTTTCCTGAATCTCCCCTGCCATAGATTAAGCCTATTATATCTTGTCCTACCATAAATGGACATGGAGAACAATTGATCACCATCCTCTTTATTACAGTCCTTAACAGGGCCGGATCTAACTTTTTTGCCGCCCCAAACGAAAAACAAAACAAAACAAAACAACCCAAGCACCGCCCCGCCAGAGCAAAAAAAACCCACAAAAAACAAAACTCTAGCGCTGCCCTGCCACGCTGAGATTTCCACCCCTTCGAAGGCACCGCCCCAAGCACGTGCTTGGTGGGCTGGTGCTTGGAGCCAGCCCTGGTCCTTAACATATCTGAAGACTTTTCAGGTCCCTCCAGTCTTCTTTTCTCAAGGACTAAACATATCTAGTGTTTTTAAACCTTTCCTCAGAGATTAGGTTTTTAAAACTTTTTATCATTTTTGTATCTCTCCTCTGGACTCTCTCCAATTTCTACACATCTTTTTAAAAGTCTGGTGCCCTGATCTGGACACACCATTCCAGCTGAGGCCTCACCATTGCTGAGTAAAGCTCAACACTTACTTCCCATATCTTACCTACAACACACCTGTTAATGAACCCCATTAAGTTTGCCTTTTTCACCACTGCTTGACACTATTAGCTCATATTCAATTTGTGATCTGCTCTAACATGCAAATCCTTTTCTGTAGTACTGTCACCTACCCAGTTATTCCCCATTTTGTATTTGTGCATTTGATCTTTTCTTCCTGTGATGAAGCGGGGAGTTTCCCTTGTTATGTTGTATGTGAGTCTTACTGTTTTGCATGAATGCTGTGTGTGTCTCAGTCTCTCTGTGTATTGCACCAATGTCTAAGGTGGTGTATAGCTGCCCCTTCATAACCTGAGACCCAGGATGGGGATGCGACCAGGTGACTCTTGGCTCTGGAAGTGAGACAAAATGCCGGAGGAGCAGCAATGAGAAGGGCAGGGGCCAGACAGCTGAAAGCGAGTCAGTCTCAACTGGCCTGGGGCGCACGGGGTGGGCCAGAGCCCTGGCTCTGGACTCCTTCCCCCCCAAAGATGGACTTGGCCAAAAGTCACTGATTTCTGCGCTAACAAGTTCTGTCTTCCACTGTGTTCCAGCTGGCTGAGTGAGAGTCACTTCTGACTGTGGAGCTGGGGTGCATGGCCCTCTGGCTTCCCCCGGAGTCCTGCCTGGGTGGACTCACCGCAGGACGCGCACGGTTTAGGAGGAGATGCTGAATGTTCTGAGGTCAGACCCAGGAAGATTGAAGCCTTGTACACTTCTTGCCCTGGAGACAGTATGCTCAGAGAGAGGAGGCAGCATGCTGCCTCAGATTCCTGACTGGCTTCGTATGGAGTAGTGCCAGAGTTTCGGGTCAGTGAGTGGAATGTCCCAAATCTTTCAGAACTATCCGAGTCAGAGGGATGTGTCACTTGGGGTGACCTGAAACTTATTTCATCATGTACAGCCACTCAAATCCTAGCTCACTGATTAATTAATAAACAATTAAGTAAATAGGAATTTAAATTTTTATCACAATCTCATTAATTTGATGACACTTCTAAAAATGTAATCTTATAATGATACATTTCTAAGTAATGTCGGCCTTGGAATAAGGAACTGGGAACCACATAAGGAGCTGCTAGCACAAATAAACTTGGAAAATGTAACCAGCAATAAGGAATCAACTTCAGCCTCTTCACCGGCCTCAGGAAAATTACGTGTGTGCAAGAGGCCACACAGTACTCCTGGGCGGGATCACAGAGACTACTGAGGCCATGTCCCTCAAAGTCCTGGCTCTGGGGGGACATTTGGCTAGCCACCTCCACCCCAGATGTGCTACTTTACCAATGATGATTTATATACCAAGATTCTGATTAAAACAGACTTTAAAAGGAAATTTAAAAATACGGTTTTAAGACAAAAATGAGGGTTATTCTTTTTTAAAAAACACACATTAAACTAGAAGTTGAAATCTACAATTTTTCTTGTTCTCTTTTTCTAAAAAGAAGCAGTTACCTTATTCTGTGCATCAATATGGGCATTGTACTCAAGCAATTGTACTGCTAGAGGTATATTAGCAGTCTGGGCAGCCAGGTGAAGGGCAGTGTTGCTGTTAACATCCACAAGATTAGGGTCTGCACCCTGTTCTAGCAGCATAGTTGCACATTTTTCCTGCTGGCATTGTACTGCCTGTGAATATAACAGAAAAAGAGAGAATAAATTCTGCAAGTTCCTTCTTATTAGAATTGACACAACTTAATGAAATTAATAAATAAAAAAGTGCATTAACATTTTGTTTATATACTATATTACATACCCACTGACATTAAAGGAACCTTGTATATTCCATAATACAGAATTTGTAGTTAGAAAAAGGAATATCAGTAAATCGTACATAACTGCATTAAATGCTGTCCATACCTTCATCAGCGGGGATCTGTTATCATTGTCACACAGATTTAGTTTGCACTTGTTCTCCAGTAAGAAAGTAACAACATCTGAATGTCCATTAGCACAGGCAAGATGCAAAGGTGTCCTAAAAATAAGTTGATACATCAACTTAACAGACAACCAAATAAAAGTTTGATGTTTATGTTGCAGGAATAATGTCAATTTAAATTTGGCCCAAATTTTAGATTTTGTAAAAATAAGCTTAAAAAGAAACCATATTACCAATGGAAAACATTTCTGTACTTTAAAACATTACCAAACTAAGAATCTGAAACGAATAACACTCAAATATCCTTGAAAGAATACACTTATTAGATGCTGATCCTGCAACTGGACCATACAGGTGGACTCCTGTGCCCAAATAGGGTGCTTCAGTGGGACCTCAGTGCAACACAGTGTTCTGCCACTGCAGAACAGACTGCAGGATTGGAATCTTAGTCTATAAACAACCAAACCTGCAATTTTTCCTTATAATTAAAATGACAAAACTGTCCAAAGTGTTAGGATATTGGCTTTTGTAACAATGTCAAGACAGTTCTGAATTTTGTAAAGATAATATATATATTACATTTTCTAGCTGCTGCACCAAATGTAACCCTATGCTCACTGGAGTAGGTTTATAAAACTTCTGATTGGCAGAATAAGATAAGGAAACTATCACTAAAAAACAAAGCATAAAACACAAGAAGTATCCTCTCTTTGTGCCAGTCTCAACTCTAATAGTCCTAACATTGAATCCTTCTATGAGAAGAGTCCTCTCTAAGGCAGAGCTCCTTGCAGGATCAGAGCCTAGCTCTCAAAGTAATTTTCATAATAGTTGACCCATGTAACAAAACATTTGTTTTGAAAAGAAGGCCAAAACTAAATATGTGGTATGAATATTTAGGGTCTATAACTAAATTATTTGTTTATAAAAATCTACCAAAATATTACATAAATCCCCCTACCTTCAGAATACAATGCAACATGTTGTCCCTGGCCCCAACTCTCATTGATTAGCATGGCTGAAGCCCTTATGCCAGGGGTCGGCAACCTTTCAGAAGTGGTGTGCCGAGTCTTTATTTATTCACTCTAATTTAAGGTTTCGCATGCCAGTAATACATTTTAACATTTTTAGAAGGTCTCTTTATATGTCTTTAATATATAACTGAACTATTATTGTATGTAAAGTAAATAAGGTTTTAAAAATATTTGAGAAGCTACATCTAAAACTAAATTAAAAGGCAGAGCCCCCTGGACTGGTGGCCAGGACCTGGCCAGTGTGAGTGCCACTCAAAATCAGTTTGCATGCTGCCTTTGGCATGCATGCCATAGGTTGCCTACCCCTGCCTTATGCAAAGCTTGAAATATCGTGCATAGATTTTTCTCATGATGGAACAACAGAATGATTTTTGCAATTTGTATTTCCCACTAGAAAGTTAGTGGCTGCATAATTTATACTTTTCTTCTGTACCTGATTGCAAAAAATATCATTCAAAAGCATTACCTCTCATATGAATTGCTGTGTGAATCCAAAAATTCCAGTATCAGTTGATCACTTGTTCCAAAACATGAACTGCAATTGGCTAATTACCAGCTGAGAGAGTATAGTTATTTTTATTTCCTTACAACTTCACCAAAAACAGAAAACCCAATCAACTTTGCAGCGTCAATAAATAAAATATATTTATTTCAGTCTACAATTCTCCTTTTGTCTACACTGCGCATATGTGCCTTGAATCTTTTGCATTTGAAATATGCAAGTTAAATTGCAGATTCTTTTCTTTTCCTACTAAACAAGCCAATCACTTCAACTGTCTGTATCTTTTAAGTCTTAATATACCTAGTTCAATGGATCATCAATGTTACTTCTACTCCAAAAACTAAAGGCGGACAATGTGCCTTGTAGCTCCATCAACTGCGCTTGAGAGAGTGCTATAAGAAAGCTACCTTCCTCATTACTGGAGATATTAGTGCCACAGGTGATCTTACAATTTTACCTCCATTCAAACTTCTTCCAAGACAGAACAGAGAAATAAGCATCCAATGGAGAATTGGGACAGAAGTTTGAATGGATACAAAAGGCTAAGTACAGTCTTAAAATAATTTGCACCAAGCAACCACGGTATAGCTATGGTGGGGTGAGCAGGTCAGCCACCCATGGTGCAGAGCCAGCAACAGTACAAAAATGGGACAACATGCAGGATTGGGCCCAGTAGCATCAGCCCCCACCACTTGCAAGATTGGGCCCAGCTGCATTGGCCAGAGCTCAGGTTAGCAAATTGTGATGGATAGTTGATGTCACAATTTGCTACTCCTGGATCAGATGATGGTAAGTTGAGAGGTAGCAAATTGTGACAAAGCAGAAAATGAGAACATTCGTGGATGTCACTAACTTCTGCTGACAGCAAAATCTGTCAGTAGCAGTTTTTGACATTGCTCCCTGGCTCCTGGCAGGAAGGTGACAGCTTTCAAACTATGGGGTGCATCCCCCTAGGAAGGTGTACCCCCACAGGTTGAGAACCTCTGTGCTAAACAGAAGGCTGAAATGGAGGGTGGGGGGATGTAACTCTACATGCCCCCCCCACAGGTCAATCTAGGGGGCACAAATATGCTTACTCGCCACAGGCACTAAAATGCTTTGTTATGGCTCTGCAAGCAACTCACAGTTTTCAAAAGCATAAGACCATCTAAATGTGTGTCTACATTTGGTAACATTTAAGGTATATTACAGAGCCATTCTGGCTCCCCAACTTCTGTTTCAAGGGGGGAAATAATTTTGGCATAAGTAGGGTGACCATATTTATCTATGCTGAATATGGAACCTCTGGTAAAATCACTCATATTCAAGCAAGTTCAATGGTGATCAATCAGAACTAACGTTCAAATGAGCAGCAAGTTGACTAAGGCCTGGTCTACACTGTGTGGGGGATTGATCTAAGATACGCAACTTCAGTTACATTAATAACGTAGCTGAAGTCGTCGCACTTAGATCTAATCACCACAGTATCTTCACTGCGGTGAGTCAACTGCTGATGCTCCTCTCGTGCCGGTGGAGCACAGGAGTCAATGGGAGAATGCTAGGGGGTTGATTTATCGCATCTAAACTAGATGCGATAAATCAACCCTTGATGGATCGATTGCTGCCCGCCGATTGGGCAGGTAGTATAGACATACCCTGAGCCACTGTTACAAATTTACAACATTTACAAATGTTACAAAGTTGAATTATTTTTATCAACCTTCTTATCTTTAAGACTTTAAGGTTTACACAGGCAGAAGTGACATACACACACTCTCATACACCTCTCTCACACCGGGAGATGACTGACTGACCTGACCTGATTCTCCCTGCCCGTTGCTCTCCATCCTCCATGCCTGGCTGGGCCCCGGGGACAGACCTACCTTTCCTGGTACCTGGCACCACATCTTCCCAAGACAACACATGTGGGCAGCATGTGCAGGGTCCCACCTCAGATTTTTGCCAGGGCTCACACCAGAATGTGGCCAGCACCAGCCTTTTGGTCCTGTGTGGGAGGGATGAGACTGGAGCTGCTTCCAGCAGCAAGGGATGGGATGACCTGCCCCATGCCTTTGCAGAGCTCATCTCTTCCTCCCCACAACCCCTATGCTTGGAAGCAACTTGTCCCTTCCTGCCCGCACAGTGTCAAAAGACAGCTAACATTTCCATGCTTCTGTTGGCCATAGGGTAACCAGACAGCAAATGTGAAAAATCGGGAGGAGGGTGGAAGGGAAGGGGTAATAGAAGCCTATATAAGAAAAAGACCCAAAAATCGGGACTGTCCCTATAAAATCAGGACATCTGGTCACCCTAGTTGGCCACCAACACACCACAACCACCTCCAATCCCTTGGCTACAGCACAGACAGCAAGGGGTTAAGCCCGAAGATGTATTGTGCACTAGGGCCCAAGGAATCTGACTGCAGGGCTTCAGCAAACCCCGCCAGAGAGGTGGCTCAGCAGAGGAGGGTGCATAGGGGACAGACCATCGCCGTGCTCCTTAGTAGCAGGACCCAGGGTGGAGGTGTTTGTGAAGAGGATGCTACGGCCCTCCCCGAGGAGCTGCCTTGGAGCCTGCAGGGTCTGGCACAAACAGGCTGAAAATCACTTCCCACTCCCCCACCCCACCACTCCAGAGCTTAGCTGAGGGGCAGAGAGACTTCCCTGTGCTAGCGCTGTGCGGGGCTTTGGCATATGCAGGGCTCGGCTCCTCCTGGCCAGCACCAGTGGGGGAAGGAGCCTGCTGGCCAGGCTGTTGGTGAGCCAAGAACTCCAACAGGGTAGAGAGATATGAAGGAGCAGCAGGGTTGGGGGTGTGAAAAGGCAAAGCAGGGAGAGGACAGCAAGAGGGGGAGCACATAAGGAGAAGGTGAGTGGGCGACACTTAACTGGCTGCTGCCTGACATTCACCCACCCACACTAACCACCGCAGCTCACAGCTGGGCCCCACTCACCACTGGTGGGCAGGTGGCTGGCTAGTAGGAATCCAGCCAGCAGCAGAAACTGCCAGTACTGATTGGGAGGGGGAGGGGCAGACAGAAAATACAAGACAATTTGCCTGTTTTTAAGAAAAAGTCAGGACACTTGCAGGAGAGCTTAAACATGGGACTGTCCCTTTAAAAGTGGGATGTCTGATCACCCTTGACATAAAACTCATAGTCTTTAAGGTCAGAAGGGACCACTGTGACCATCTAATGTCTGATCTCCTTTGCAGCCACAGAACCTCACCCACCAACTCCTATAATAGACCCTCTTCACCTCTGGTTGAGTTACTGAAGTCCTTAATTCATGGTTTAAAGACTTACTTCAGTTAAAGACTCCTTCCCCCCACTGCCTCTGCTCAGCCGGCACCCCAGAAAAGCCCCCTTCAGCCCAGGTTCTGGCCAAGTTACAGAGAGTCTATCATTTACATTAGTTTAAACTGCAACTGACCTGTGCACTGGAAGGCTACGGCATCATTAGGGTACAGCATTTCTTAATCTATTTACCATCGTGGACCCCATATGCAGCTATGTGTTTTATGGGCCACATCCACACACTGTATGTGTCACCTACTACAAGACAGGCCCAACAAAGAAAGTAACAGAACATCACTAACTGTCACCTACAGCCCCCATCTAAAACCTATCCAGTGCATCATCAAGGATCTACAACCTATCCTGAAGGAAAATCCCTCACTCTCACAGACCTTGGAAGACAGGCCAGTCCTCACTTACAGACAGTCCCCCAATCGGAAGCAAATACTCACCAGCAACTACACACCACACAACAAACACACCAAGTCTGAAACCAAACCCTGCAACAAACCCCGGTGCCAACTCTGTCCACATATCTATCTATTCAAGGGACACCATCACAGGACCTAACCACATCATCAGGGGCTCACTCACCTGCACCTCTACCAATGTGATATATGCCATCATGTGCCAGCAATGCCCATCTGTCATGTACACTGGGCAAACTGGACAGTCTCTACGCAAAAGACTAGATGGACACAAATCTGACATCAGGAATCATAACATCCAAAAATCAGTAGGAAAACACTTCACTCTCTCTCGTCACTCAATAACAGCCCTAAAAGTGGCAATTCTTCAACAAAAAAACTTCAAAAATAGTTTCCAACGTGAAACTGCAGAACTGTAATTAATTTGCAAATTGGACACCATCAGATTAGGCCTGAATAAAGACTGGGAGTGGTTGGATTCACTACAAAACCTAAACCTAATTTCCCCAATACTAATTTCCGCCTACTGTTACTCACACTTTCTTGTCAATTGTCTGAAATGGGCCACTTTCATTATCAAGTCAAAAGTTATTTTTCCTCTGTTGGTATCCTGCTGTTAAGTGAATTTTCTCCTTAGACTGACCTCACACTACGTAAGGCAACTCTCATCTTTTCATGTATTTATACCTGCTCCTGTATTTTCCACTCCATGCATCTGATAAAGTGGGTTCTAGCCCACAAAAGGTTACGTCCAAATAAATGTGTTAGTCTCTAAGGTGCCACAAGGACTCCTCATTGTCTTCGTGATACAGACTAACTCGCCTATGACTTTGAACTGTATACAGGCGTGTCGTGTCTTACGCTGACTCAGCTTATGTGATTTCAGCATTACGCGGTTGGCAACCAGGAAGAAAAAGAAAAAAAACCCCAACTCTCTGCTGCTTCCGATTCTGCCTGCCAGTCAATGCAATCAGCATAAGACAGGAGACGCAAATCAGCTGTCCCCACAATAACAAAACTGCACTGCTGTTCCCAGAATGAAAAACATTAAAAAAAAAAAAAAAAAAAAAAAAAAAGAGAAGAGTTTAAATAATGCGGACAATTCGGCTCGCCATTCCACTCAATGAGCACATGGCATGAAATAGTAGACGTGAATCTGCTGTTCCCGCTACTATACTATAGTGCTGTTCCCACTACAGTGCTGTGCCTCTCATACTGTGCGCATCTTGCCGTGCTGAATGTGATACCTGTGCTACCTGTACTGCACACTCAGTGATCTAAAGACACAGTACAGTACAGATTTTTTGTACTGTATAACCATGGCCCCTAAATGCAAGGCAGCTGCTTCATCTGCTGCTCAGCCAAAAAAACAGCAATCTGTTCTAACGCTGGAGGAAAAACTGGCTATGCTGAACTTATTGAGAGACGGTATGTCAGTCTCCAGCATGGCGCGTAAATACAGCCGCAATGAATCTAGCATCCGTGCCATCAAGATTCGGGAGAGAGAAATTCGTCAAGCTGTGGCATCAAGTGCTTCAGTAACTGCTAAGGTGACGAGTCAGGTGCATGATAAGACTAGTAAAGACTGAAAAGGCATTAAACTTATGGCTGGAAGACACGAACCGTAAACGTGTGCCTATCAATGGCAGCATGTTGCGAGAAAAGGCTCTTAGCATTTATGCACAGTTAAAACGTCCCGCTGGAGAGGTTCAGCCTTTTGATGAGAAGGAATTCAAAGCCAGCCAAGGTTGGCTTAACAGTTTTAAGAACCACTTCAACCTGAAAAACTTCCAGACTACTGGTGAAGTATCATCTGCCAACGAGGAAGCAGCCCAAGCCTACCCCGAAAAATTTAAGAAAATCATTGAGGACGGGGGCTAACTTCCAGAACAAGTTTTAATGCTGACGAGACTGGGCTCTTCTGGAAAAGAATGCCCACCCACACTTACATATCAAAAGCAGAAAAACAAGCCCCTGGCTTCAAAGCAGCTAAAGACCGTATGACTATATTGCTTTGTGGCAATGCAGCTGGGTATTTAATCAAGCCAGGCTTGCTCCACAGGGCTGCAAATCCCCGTGCCCTAATAGGCAAGAACAAAAGTCTCCTGCCTGTGTTCTGGTAGTCCAATAAAAAGGCTTGGGTGACGGCAACATTGTTTCTGGATTGGTTCCACAAGTGTTTCATTGTGGAGGTCAAGCAGTACCTTGAGGAGAAAGGACTTGACTTTAAAGTGTTGCTGATTGTAGACAATGCTCCTGAGAGCCATTGTAGACAATGCCACCCGGAGGCACTATGGTTTGCGCACAGTGATGTTGAGGTCGTCTTTCTTCCCACCCAATACCATCTCCATACTGCAACCTCTGGACCAAGGTGTCATTAGCTGTTTCAAGGCCACGTACACGAGGCTTACTTTCTGGCAGATCCTTAGCGCTATGGATGCCAATCCCAGTGTGGATTGTGGATGCAGTGTTGGAAGTCCTTCAACATTGCTGATTGCATCACTTATATTAAACAGACGATGGATGCAATCAAGCCAGAAACTGTCAATACATGTTGGCGAAACCTATGGGAAGACTGTGCGAAGGATTTTAAGGGTTTGCCGACCATTGACCAGGAAGTGGAACGCACTGTTCAGGGGGCCAGGCAAGTGGGTGGTGATGGCTTTGTTGACATCCTCCAGGAAGAAATTGAGGAGTTACTTGAGGCCCATAGAGAGACACTGACTACAGAAGAGTTAGAGGAACTGATAAAATCCTCTACAGAAGACTAAGATAATGACAGCGAACAGGAAGAGCCAGCAAGTTGGAATCTTCATAAGTTTTCGGAAGTGTTCCAAGCAGCGAAACACCTGAATGATTTAATTTCTGATTATGATCCCTCTATGGAACGAAGCCTCAAAATTTCACGTAACATTACAGATGCTTTGAGACCATATCAAGAAATGTTTGAGAAGCTTAAGAGATAACAGCGACAGTTGCCAATTACCATGTTTTTGAAGAAAAAACAACCAGCAGCAGATGAGCCTACACAGTCAACTTCTCGAGCTGAACCAGAGCCAACCACTTCATCTACAGCTCGCTCTCCGTCACCCAAGCCTGGTCCATCATCTTCTGCATCGACATCTAGCCCTGACAACTCCCTCATAGCATTGTCAGGGGAAGATGAAGACTAATAATGGGACTGTGTGTGCATTGGATGACTGATGACTGTACTGTTTTCATTTTTTCATTCATAATGTGTGTGCATTGGATGACTGATGACTGTACTGTACTGTTTTCATTTTTTCTTCTGTCTCTGTACTGTTATTCATGTTATTAAAATTAAAATATCTTGTTACAATATTTGGAATATGTTCTCTTTATTATATCCTGCACTGTACCTTGCTCTACACAAACACACAAGACATAATATACACACCTAGTACATAATATGTACACAAAAGTACACTTTATGGTCACTTTAAGGGACTTTAAAACGCTGTCTCGGCTATACGCGATTTGGGCTATAGGCAGGGTCCGCGGAACCGAACCTTGGCGTAAGACGTGACTAGCCTGTACTACCTGTGGCACCCTTGAGGACGTCATATGGGCCACTGCTGTGTGCTGACCGGACCACAGGCTGCCCGCGGGTGGCGACCCCCTGGTCTGGAGCAGCTGACAGTTTGGTTTACAATAAAACAACTCTAACACTTGGTGCCTGTGTAAGTGCCGCTTCTCTGGAGCTAGGATTTCGGGGGCTCTTGGGCCCCACCTGGCGACCCCTGGCAGGAGAAGGGGCAGCTCCGAGTCGTGCTGCCCGGCCGCCCCGTTACCTGTTCTCTTTATCCAGATGGTTGATGTCGTGTTTCTTCAGCAGCTGCTGGAGCCGGCCCAGGTCCCCGCCGGCGGCCGCTCGGTGCAGCTTGCCCAGCTCCTTCTCCCGCACCTCGTAGCCGCCGGGCAGCGGGGCGCGGCTGGACGGCGACGGCCCCTTCTTCTTCTTCCCGAAGCCGAAGATTTTCTTCATGGCTCGGCCAGCTCAGGGGGCGCGGCGGCCGCAAAACCGCGGGGTTTCCTCCCGCCCATCACAGGGCCCGACCCCGGCCCCAGGGGCGTTCCGGCCCCGCAGGGGGAGAAACTTTCCGCCCGCCCGCCGCCGCCGCGGCCAAGCCCGGATTAGCTGCGCGCTCAGGCGGCTCCGGGCCCGGGCGCTCAGTGCGGGTATCCCCGTGAGCGTGTAGCTGTGGACGGCGGTGGCCGAAGCGCCGCGACCCCTCCCTATGGGGCGGGGGACCCCTAGGGGCTGGGGCTCCGGCTCCGTCCGTCACTCAGAAGCGGCAGCAGCCACGGCAACGGCGTCCCAATTCCGAGCGCGCATGCGCAAGCGACAGCGGCTGCCGGTGGGGGCGGCTCCACGCGCAAGCGCGAACGACTCTGCGCGCGTAGGCTCGGCTGGGTTGTTCTCGCTGCGGTCCGCACCGTGCTCTGCGCAAACAAACGGCCCGAGGCGAGCCCCGCGCCTGCGGAAAGGCGTTTATTCCCCTGAGGCGAGCCGAGGCTGGACGTTTGCGTCCCGTCCTGTCCCGTCGTTGTCACACTCGGCGCCTCGCGCCCCCTTCCCCTCACCTGATAGACCTTGGGTGACTCCTGTATCCACCTGCCGCTCTCCTGCACGCGGGCAGGGGCGCAGGCACCCGGGGAGCTACTGGGCGATGCTGGTAAATTAATGATAAATGCCCCTGTCCGGGGGGCTTTGCTCATGGCACACAGTGTAAGGCTGATCACCTGGGTTGACCCCACTCTTGCGTTGGGCCAGGCAACTGAGGTAACCTGTGCAAAGTGTGCTCAGAAACTGACCTAAATCCAGTGCAACCAACATGAAAGACCGCCTCCTTTACCAGTGTTAGGGAATCATTTAAGTATCCCCAAGATTTACTGAATATGCTTTTCCACACCTGTAAATCATCTCTAATAGATACCCAGTTTTTGTTGGTTCTTTGTGCACCTAAAGGATTTTATTATAGATAATTTATTTAGCTCTTAGAGTCTTGTAAGATTCAGAAAGTGCATTTTATTACATATGAAAGCACATATGTATTACAATTATACAAAAATAACATTTAAAATATATTAAAATTTAACAGTCAAGGACTTAGAAATTAGGAAGTGCCCCATTTAAGGTTCATAGAATATCAGGGTTGGAAGGGACTTCAGGAGATCATCTGTTCCAACCCCCTGCACAAAGCAGGGCTAATCCCCAATTAAATCATCCAACAAATTTTTGCCTCATATCCCAAAATGGCCCCCTCAAGGACTGAGCTCACAAGGCTGGGTTTAAACAGGCCAATGCTCAAACCACTGATCTATCCCTGCCCCCTCCACAACTTATACATGGAGTCTTATTTTAGCCCCTTGGTGTACATGTGTTGTGATACAGTCTCTAATTATATGATCACATACTGTTCCACAGGACCCTTGCTCATTCCATGCACATCCCTCACATTAGGGAAGAAACTCCCACATGTACCAATTTTAAGTCCCTGCTCCAAAACACAAGGCATTAGAGCTCCCCAACAAAATGGATGTAAGGATTTTTTTTAATATGGACAGTATAACGTGCGTCCCTAATCTTTTTCTCAGAAACAGGTGAACTGTTGTTTGTTTGAGTGTTTTTTGTTTCGTTGAGGGGGTTTTTTTTGGTGAATATTTTAAAAATAAATTTAGCTTAAGGCAGACATCCAACATGAAAAATTTAAGACCAAACGATTAAAGTTTGGCAAAGCTATAAGCAACTGAAAACAGGGTTTTTTTAATGGAAAATGTTGTGTAACCAAATATAGGCTTTACCGTTTATATACTCATGCATTCACTACCGCTTATAATTATAATATGCACAGAGGCTTCAGTCAGAATCAGGGCTCCATTTTCCTTACCATGGTCCCTTCCTCAAAGACAAATATTAATAAATCAAACCAATAATCTTGCAAGGTATGTAACTTATTTTTCCCATTTCCAAAGGGAGAACTAAGGCACAGAGCAGTTAAGTGCCATTCCCAAATCAGTGGCAAAAATTCCCATAAACTTCAGTAGAATTAGGATTGGACCTCAAATAAAGCATGGTTGATCTATATAATTATTTTGAATATGTCTTGTCATTTCTGCCTCCTTTGCACTGCTAGGTGCAAATCTCTATCCTCATGCCCAAATCACTATACTAGCCGCTCTTACTTGAATCTGTTCATGTTACGCAGTATTGTTTTCAGAACTAGAACTGTGATATAATAATGTGTCTATATCAGTGATTTATATGAAGCTGTCCTAATGCTTTCTGTTAACTTTTTATCTCAGTGTTTTTTTCCATTGTACAGCCTAGTTTACCATTCACCCTTGATTACAGCAACTGTACTTGATCATGCATGATTATTGACCTATTCACAGTGGCCTCAGACATTTTCTATATAGGGTTACTTTGTAACAGGCTATCTGCATCTACTGTAATTTTAAATTAGTTCTCCCTATGTACACTACCAGTTAAAACCATGTAAGACCTCATTAAAATTCATTTAGTTGTCTACCCACCCACTTTGCTTAGTATGTTCTTTATGTTAAAGCACTGTACCAAGATGCCAGAGTCTTAAGTTCCATTTCCAAGCATCCCACAGCCTTCTTTTCTGACCTTGGGCAAGTCACTTAATCTCTGCCTTAATTCCCAACCTTTAAAATGAGGATAATAATGCTCCTCCCACCTTTTGTCTTATGTATATTTAGATTGTAAGATCTTTGGGGCAAGGATTGTCTCTGTGTATTTGTATAGAAGTTAGTATAACCTGATTTTTCTCTGGCCTCCTGGATGCTATTGTAATATCAATAATAATAATATACCTCTTCCATTGTTTTAAAAATAAATAATTAGGGTGCCAGCCGGCAGAGCTAGCCACCCTACTGCCCCAAAAGTTTTCCAAGTCATTCTTGGATGGCCTGTATAAATTATTTGACAACTGCATATGAAACAATGTAAACCATCTCATTCTAGCTAAAAGTCAGGTATGTGGAATGGTTTCTGGGATTATATAGGGCCTTGATGGTTCTCAAACCCAACTGGTAGAACATTGTTCTGTAACAAGAACATTATGGCAATTATGACTTCCAGAGCAGATTTGTCAAAAGGTAACAGTTTATGTTTCATTTTCAAAAGTGATTTAGGGTGCTCAAGTCTCATTGAAAGTCAGTTGATTTGGTAAAGTAGCTGACTGGGAGGGATCTCCAAACTCCTGCATACTTCAGGGAGGTAGATAATATAGCAGGTGGCACTGCTAAATTAGTAATGAACAAGTGTCTCAACATGGTATGAGGGGACACTGCACTACTGGAGGAGCCACTTTCAGATAGGATGTGATCACTTTTTATAATGAATGATCCCTTGACAATTTTTGCAAAAATCACTAATTAATATTTATATAGTATTTTGAAAATTTGACAATAATAATAATACTTAGCACTTATATAATATTATTACCAAATTTCTCCCTCAGTCTTCATTTCTGCCTAAAATTATTACATTATGCTCCAGGACCATAAACCTGTTGCTTGGTTTTATTCTAAGACATAGCTGCATTTCAGCGGTGAGTGAAATAAAGCTGTGACGACGTTCACTCCCCACAGGCCAGAAAAGGGTTAATATGGGCCTGAGGGGCCAATTAACCTACCTGATTGTACTTGGAGGCTGGGCTAGCCCTAGTTAGAAATAAAGCCCAGTGAGGGGAGGGCAGAGCTTGTTGCCCTAAAGAGCTGTAAGAAGCCAGTTGTGGGGAGGGGAAAGCTAGAAGAAAGGAGGTAGAGAAGATTCACTCTCTTGCTCTAGGAAGTAGCATCATAGAAGGCTGAGAAGTAGAGTAGACAGGATGCTAGAGGAGTGTGGGATGGAAGCCTGGCTGCAGTAAGGGCCCTGAGGAGCTGTAGCTTGTGCTAACCCTCAAGTGAGGGGAGGAGTATGCTAGCCTCTGGGCTGTGGGGTTGATCAAGATGCAGAAGCCTATGGCCATGGTTACACTTACAGGATTATAGCGCTATTGGTTATAGTGGTCCCCTTATACAGCAATATGTATAGCGCTATTGCGTGTCCACACTGAGACGTGCCAGCGGTATAGCATGGCCACATTTGCGGCACTTCAGGTGGCATTAAGAGCAACGCATTAGGGCAGGTATCCCACAGAGCACCTCTTCCCGATCTGGCGCAATGCCTTGTGGGAAGGGGGCGTCACTTGCGGAGCATTCTGCATCCTGTTCCAACTACCCATGATGCTTCGTGTCATATCCCAGCAATCCCTGTGTTTCCGTCCACCTCAGGCGCCATCTTTCAACAGTTTCAGCAAGGCGCGCTCCATCTTCCATTTTCATGTGCCACAATGAATCCACAGCTGCTGAGGGACATGCTGACAACTGTCACCAGCACATCTCTGTGTGCAGTGGAGTTAATCCTTGACATGCAAGGTGACAGTGATGGGTCTGAAGACGAGATCGAAGCGGTGAATGGGTTTGACACGAAGCTTCTTGTCTCATTAACGGACATGCTCATGGCCGTGGAATGCCACTTCTGGGCATGGGAAACGAGCACTGAGTGGTGGGATCGCATCGTCATGCAAGTCTGGGACGATGAGCAGTAGCTGCAAAACTTTCGCATGAGAAAAGCCACTTTCATGGGACTGTGTGCTGAACTCATCCCTGCCCTGCAGTGCAAGGACACCAGATTGAGAGCTGCCCTCCCAGTGGAGAAGCAGGTGGCTATCGCAGTCTGGAAGCTGGCCACCCCAGACAGCTACCGATCGGTGGCCAACCACTTTGGGGTGGGAAAGTCGACCGTTGGAGTTGTGCTGATGCAAGTGTGCAGGGCCATTAATCGCATCCTGCTACGAAAAATCGTGACTCTGGGTAATGTGCATGACATCGTTGCTGGCTTTGAAGAACTGGGTTTCCCTAACTGTGGAGGGGCGATAGATGGGACCCATATACCTACTCTGGTGCCTGACCACGTAGCAGACGAGTACATTAACCGAAAGGGGTACTTCTCCATGGTTCTCCAGGCTCTTGTGGATCACAAGCGTTTTACTGACATTAACGCAGGCTGGTCTGGAAAGGTGCATGACACACGCATCTTCCACAACATCGGCCTGTTCAAGAAGCTGCAAGCCAGGACTTTTTTCCCAGACCAGCAGATCCCCATGGGGGAAGTCGAAATGCCCATCGTTATTCTTGGCGACCCCGCTTACCCTTTAATGCCCTGGCTCATGAAACCCTACACAGGGAGCCTGGACAGCAGCCAGGAAAGGTTCAACTACAGGCTTAGCTGGTGTCGAATGACTGTGGAGTGTGCTTTTGGGCATCTCAAAGCGCTCTGGCGCTGTCTTTATGGGAAGCTAGACTTGGCTGAGGAAAGTGTTGTTCCGGGCAAAGGGCCTTCTTGGGAGGTACAAGCTTGAGAGAGAGAAAGCACATGGCACCTTCCCCTTCTAAGGACCAGCTCCAGGCCTGCGACTAGAGATGACTTCACTGCATCTGGTTGGTCACACCCCAGCTCTTCTAAGGGCCAGTTGAAAAGGGAACAGAAAAGGGCCAGTTTCTCTCTCCCCTTCTAAGGACCAGTTGTTCTGGGCAAAGGGCCTTCTTGGGAGGTACAAGATTGAGAGAGAGAAAGCGCATGGCACCTTCCCCTTCTAAGGACCAGCTCCAGGCCTGCGACTAGAGATGACTTTGCTGCATCTGGTTGGTCACACCCCAGCTCAGGTAGGGTCCATGCAGTGTCCGTGCTTTGGGTATGTGATTGCTGCCCAGTTAGAGTCCCAGACACCTTGTCTGCCTTTGGAGCTCTTCTATCTTCTAGCTGTTAAAACAGCCCATTCATCTCACAAGCAGTCCAGGAGGGAGGGGTGGGGAAAAGCCATTTCACAGGTACTCAAAGAGGGAGAGGAGACAAGTGGGGGCAGGGAGGGAAGTATAACAGACTTTTGAGCATACAGGTATACATAGGATACAGATCACTGCTGTTCCTACAACATCCGGGAGGCAGCCTGCTTTTATTATGTAAAAAAGAACAGTTAGGTATAAAACCCACTGCAGAAGAGGAAGTAGGAGTGGGAAAATTACACTGGGTGGCGTTGTATTTTAGTCTGTCTTGCTCTGAAAGCTGTCTCCCAGTGTTGCACTGGCTGAGGACAATGAATTACTTTTTTCTCATTGAACCCAAATATTATTTGTGATATGATACGCAGTTTGTGTAGGTTTCAGAACGGTAGCTCTGTTAGTTTGTATCCGCAAAAAGACGGAGGAGTACTTGTGGCATCTTAGAGACTAACAAATTTATCTGGGCATAGGCTTTCATTTTGTGTAATGATCCAGAAAAAACAAAATATATATCTTGATCAAAGCATGCTGTTGTCTGTTGGGCTGAAACCCACTTCATCAGATGTATAGAGTAGGAACATACAGTAGGAAGATATATACACACATATCTACAGAGAACATTAAAAGATGGGGGTTGCCATACCAACTCTAAGAGGCTAATTAATTAAGGGGAGCTATTATCAGCTGGAGAAAAAAGGCTTGTTGTAGTGATAATCAGGATGGCCTGACAAGAAGGTGTGAGTAACAATAGCAGCAAATTTGCATGGTGAACTAGATTTCAGTTTGTGTAATGATCCAAAAAACCCCAAAATATGTATCTTGATCAAAGCATGCTGCTGTCTGTTGTCTTATCAGCATACCTCTAATGTGCTGTGGCCTATTCAAAGCAGACAGTCTACTCAATAAATATAGCTCCTCTTTCCATTGGCAAATTATCCACAAACCGACTTTGATTTATGTGAATTTGCTTGTTCAAAATGACTTAACGAATGACTCACCACACATGAGCAGTGGGGCTGTTGTCTAGTTAATAGGAAATGGGGGGTGGCCCTTTTAAGAGCTAAGTGGCCAGGGAGTGACTTGCTGTGGCAGCTTCAGACCAGGTCAGAGTGGGAATGCTGCCCCATTTCCCTCCCTTCCCCCAGGTGACAAGAAGAGAGGGGAGACTAGGTCCATGCCAGTGCAGGGAAAGCCCTCTTTAACCTGGACCAGGTCAAGCAGTGGGAGCAGCAGCATAGCAAACTTCGTGCTCTTGTGGTGCTATGTGGTAGCAGGATGAGGAGGAACCCCTGCCACCTTCCAGCCCTCAGTGGCAGAAATGGGTGTTTTGTAACAGAAGGGGATGTGGAGGGAGTTTCAAACTCACCAGTTCAGGACTATAGCAGATGGGCGAGAAGAGGAGATGGGTATCCCCCCTTCAAGCCAGCCATAGCAGGCGCATTAGAGCAGATGGGAAGGGAGTTCCAAACCTGGTGCAGGGGGGACAGAGTAGGGCTTGAGGGAGCATGGGAGACCAGGGAGCAGGACCCTTGCAGCATGGGTAAGGTTTGGCCCAAGGACCAGGTTTGGTGGATCCCAGAATGGTCTGCCTGTCTTCCTACTGAATGGATTCCACTCTATTGGGAAATAATGGTTCCTAGGGAAGCAAAGACTCGCAGTAGTGAGCTAGCTGCGTTTGAGGGTGGGCAAGCCAACAGAAGATAGATTCAAGTAATCTGGGCAGTTGCTTCCAAAATTGTTTCTGCTACAGTACAAGGCTTTCAAGGTGTAGTGGGTTGCTTAGAGAGGCCTTCCCTAAACTGACCTAACTCGGGATTGAGATAGACTCACTGGCAGTACATGGTGTTATTAGCAACCCAGCGACTTGCATCATCAACCATCTTCACTCATCGGCCCTTATGTTTGTCAGCAGACTGAAGGTACCTAGATCCTTGTAGTGGGTCTTTAGTTCAGAGGTTTCTAGCAGTGTGGTCTCAAAGCACAGGCCCTAGGAAGGATACACATCATCCTATGATTGTTATTATGCTTAGGCATCTGGTGTGGGTCCTAGTCCATTGTGAACAAGAGATGGCATTGTTCAGGGCAGCATTTCTGGTAGTGTTTTTTATTTTGTTTTGTTTTGTTTTTTGAGCTTTTAAGATCAGCCAAGTAGTGTAGGGACTCTTCTGAATGGGCTCTGGAATTGAGGGATATGTGCGGGGGTGGGGAGGAGGGAGGGAGGGTGATTAGTGAGATTAACCTTGAGATCAAAGACAGACTAAGGAGGCCAGGGTAATCCATTATTCTACAGATGGGTGGCAAACCCAGGATCTGCCCTGTGGAGGCTGTGAGGGCATACATGGTAATAAGACCTGCAAGGGATGGGGCCCTCTTGATTCACAGGAGTCCCCTCACATCATACCAGTGTATTACAGTTTTAAAATGGGGACTGACAAGGGTGAGGCTTCAAGCACATGAATTTGTTCCCCCCCACCTCCATTCAGGATCAGGGTGACAAGAGCAGCAGCTAAACTTGTTGTCACAATTATATCCAGTGTCAGTGAGCTCCAAAAGTTAGTTACACATTACAAATATCTCCTTTCTTTGAGGGCCCTCTTGTTCTAGTATTAAGGCACAAGATAAAAATGACTATTTGTTTTTTATGTGCCTCTGTCAGATCTCATATTCTTCCAACTTATTTGCCCTTCCAAACTAAAGGCTCAAGCCTGCATGGTACTGAGCACTTTGAATCCAATTCAGCAAAATCCTTAAATAACTTTAAGCACATGAGTAATTCTATTGATGTCAAAAGGATTAGTCACATTCTTAAGTGTTGGATCTAGGGTGACTGGATGTCCCGATTTTATAGGGACAATCTCGTTTTTTGGGTCTTTTTCTTATATAGGCTCCTATTACTCTCACCCCCTCTCCTGGTTTTTCACATTTGCTGTCTGGTCACCCTAGTTGGATCAGAGCTAGATACATCAGCACATTGCAGGATCGAGCCCTAAGCTTTTAATTGTGCCCAGTTTTAGCAGATGTGTAAGGCGTGGGAGGATACACAAGGAGCATTCTTACAAGAGCCTGGCATACTGACAACACATGTTCCCTAAATCCAAGGCTTCTCTAGTTTAGCACCTATTTTAGCCCTAGACTATCTTGAGCCTGACTCCCTCCCAGGAATGTCACTGGACTCCAAGCATGGTGCCACTTCTGAAGATATACCTGCCAAAGACACAATGTGTCCAGCAACTCCTGCTGGGATGCCCTGCCTCAATATTACTACTATTATTGTGGACTGTGGCTTAATGTCACAACTGAGTTCTAAATCATCCTAGTTGTTTAGATCCAATGTACCCTACAATATCATAGCTACAATTGTTTTTGAAAACAGTTGTCAAGCATAGTTCTGTTCAACATGCTTTGGTGGATCCACATTGTTGATATGTGTTAGGCACTGGATATCCCTACTCAATAGTGTTCAATCAGAACCATGGTCATATCTGTTCAGAAACTTGCAGATGTGGGGCCTCAAACCTTAAACCATATTAACAGAACAGAGTACTTATTCATTAACGCACAACAATATTGCAAACAACTTTGTTGGCAAAAGTGGTACTCTATATTATCTATCTATCTGGGTTCCAGCATGGTCTGTAATTGTGCTAAGTGTGCATGCCAACTATTCCAAAAAGCACTTGGTTTCTAGCAGGTTTTAAACAAGATCTTCAAATATTAGTGTGGACAGAGCCTTAAAATGCTCCTACTGGAAGCTCCCCCAAAAGCAGCAAATGTTTCTCCTTTGGACGCAAACATACAATTTTAAATAGCTATTTTTTAAAAAAGTCAGAATTGGTTAATTAATGCCCTTTGGATTTTAAGCTACTTCAGAGCTTGAGTATTTAAAATCCCAAGAACATTGCATAAAAGTACTGCCAAATCTATATGCATATGCAAATAGTGTAGCTCTTGTATTGCATAATCTTTGATTATACTACAAAGCAATGAGATTTCATCTAATTACAAATCATTACACAGCTTTCTCCCAGTGCATATGTAATTGATCATTGTTGCAAGTTTATGGTACTTTCATTACCTCATTAGGCTCTCCTTCTTGGTAATGTGACATAATAGACACTAATAATTGTTCCAGTGTATGAAGTCTACTCCAAATGCAATTTTAGCATTACAACCCATGCATTCATTAACTATAATAAACAGAATTGATGAGCAGTGTGGCAGAGAGAAGGGGTATTATTGCAGTTGTTTTCTCTACATGTGCAGTTGTGTATATGGCCAGAGTGTTTGTCAAAGTTGTAATGCTTAGTCAGGTTCCTTGCACTTAAAGAAAAAGGGAGGCTTGTGCACACAAAATTCATAACCTTCTGAAAATGTGGATGCATGTCAAATAGTGCCAGGCTGAAGCAAATATAATTGAAACAGGAGCTGTAGGGCTCTTAACAGAAAAAAGAAGAAAGATAGTACAAGGCCTCTAGGTCACTAAAAGTGTAAACATTATAGTGCATATGGTACAGCCACCTTCCATGCCTAGTAACCAGGGTCCCAGTTATGGGGCTTGTTGCGCCTCTGTGCTGGTCTCTCTGATGGCACCCCCTTAGGTGCTGGGCCTCATGCATTTAATGCTCCTGGTGTGGAATTCCATAATTTCTCTCACTCTTAGACTGGGCCCTGAGCTACAGTACCTTGTGTATCAACCATACTTACCCAGTAAGTCCAACTGAGTTTGTAGACCTGCGATTCTTCTCTTTGGGTGTTTGTGATCATTGGTGTATAGGGCTACCAGTGTACTTAAATCAAAGTACTGTTTGTTTCAACAGTGTGAACAAAGCATTTAAACTAAGGGCACATCTACACTTGCAAAGTTACAGCGCCAGTAATTACAGCACCGCTCAGAGAGCGCCAAAAGGAAACCACTGTTGTGTGTTCACACTGGCAGCTGCCTGCGCAATAGCATGTTCACGCTTGCAGCACTTGCAGCGCTATTCAGAACAGTGCACTCTGGGCAGCTATCCCACAGAGCAACTCTTTGTCTTTTGTTGCAAAGACTTGGGGGAAGAAGGAAGGGTTTGTGGGCCGTCTTCGGGCCTGTCCCAATGCCCCATAATACATTGCTTTGCAAACCAGCAATGCATGTACTTCCATCTGCATATGGTGCCATCTTTCAACAATTTGTGTACTGCACGTCCTGCCCTGCCTCTTTTGGGCTGCAGGAATGGATCCCAAGCTGTTGACCAGTACGCTGCTTGCACTGACCAACATGTCACAAGTGGCAATGGAGTTATTCCTTAAACTATAAAGTCAAGAGGAGTGTGATGTTGATCTCACCACACATAGTAGCTTCAACACGAGATTGCTTATGGCATTCACGGATGTGCTGACCATAGTGGAACGCCACTTTGGGGCTTGGGAAACAAGCACCGAATAGTGGGATCACATCATGATGCATGTCTGGGATGTAGAGCAGTGGCTGCAGAACTTTTGCATGAGGGAAGCCACATTCAAGGGACCATGTGATGAGCTCGCCCCAGCTCTGAGGTGCGAGGACACGAGAATGAGAGCTGCCCTGCCACTGGAGAAGCGTGTGGCAATTGCACTGTGGAGGCTGACTACTCCAGACTGCTACTGATTGGTTGTTAACCAGTTCAGGATGGGAAAGTTGACCTTTGGAGTCATGTTGATGGAAGTGTGCAGGGGCCATTAATCACATCCTCCTCATACAGACCGTGACTCTGGGCAACGTGCGTGACACTGTGGATCGCTTTGCACAAATGGGCTTCCCTAACTGCAGAGAGGTGATCAATGGCATACACATTCCAATTCTGGCACCAGACCACCTAGGCACCAAGTACATTAATCACCAGGTGTATTTCTCAATGGTTCTTCTGGTGGATCATCTTGTAAATCACCATGGGCGTTTCACAGACATTAACGCAGGCTGGTCTGGAAAGGTGCATCACATACGCATCTTTCGGAACACTGGCCTGTTCAAGGAGCTGCAAGCAGGGACTTTCTTCCCTGACTAAAAGATCACCGTAGGGGAAGTCAGAATGCCCATTATGATCTTGGGAGACCTCACCTATCCCTTAATGCTATGGCTCATGAAGCCATGCACGGGACAACTTGACAGCAGCAAAGAGCAGTTCAACAACACGCTGAGAAAGTGCAGAATGACTGTGGAGTGTGCATTTGGCCATTTAAAAGCCTGCTGGCGATGCCTGTGCGGGAAGCTGGACATGACCGATGACAATATTCCTGTACTTATAGCCGTGTGCTCTATGCCCCATAGTATTTGTGAAGGGAAGGGTGAAAGCTTCACTCAGGGCTGGACCACAGATGCTCAGTGCCTGGAGGCTGAATCTGAAGAGCGAGAAAGGCTATTAGAGGGGCACAGAGCGGGGCCATAAGGATCAGGGATGCTTTGAGGCAGAAATTTAAAGCTGAAAGCCACTAATATTCGTTGCTATGCTCGGGACTGCAGTGCTTGTAATGCTAGGAGGTGATTGGTGCACATGATGCAAGAAGGGACCTTAACATAATTGTATGTTGCTTTGCAGTGCTCTTTTTGCTTTCACTTAACAGAAGAAAGATTGCTTTCAAACAAACACAATTCTCTTATTGAAAGACAATAACCAGAGGAGAGAGTCAAATGAAAAAAATCTTCAGCGGGGAGGGAGATGGAGTATGGGGAAGGGAAGGTATCAAGAAGAGGAAGGGTCTTGGGACAGTTGCAGATTTGTGTATGTCCAGGGGTCATACCCACCCTTCTCCTTTGGAGAATGATGCAGCGGGTGCTGGACTTCAGCAGGGCCAAACTGCAGAGGGACGAGTGTTGAGTGCAGTGGATAGTGGGAGTCCACATTGCTGGACTGTGAGGAGGGAGAAGTGAAATGCTGCAGGTAGAGAGTGGAGGCAGGAGGTTGAGAACAGTGTGTTGGTGGTGTGTGTGTGTGTGCGGGGGGAGGCACATGGGAAAGAGTTTTGCAACAGAGGCTGCAGGGGAGGGCAGGTGCAGAGCTGTTCAGTTTGAAGAGCTAGTATTGCCTGGAGCATGTTCACTTGGTGCTCCATAAGTATTAAGAGCTGCTTTCTGGTGTGCTTCTTTCTGGTGTGCTGTGTTCTCCTTTTGTTCCCTCTTCTCACTGTCCCGCCTTCCTTCAGTTCTTTTTTCTCGGCAATGCAGTGCATTCTAACCTCATGCATAAAGTCCTCCTTAGTTTTTCTTGGACGCTTGCTGATTCTGCATAGCCGTTCTGCAGCTGATACCAAAGAGAGAGGCTGTGTTCTAAGGTCATCTCTGTGAAGTTTAAATGCAACATTTTACAGAAGCAGGATTGTTTGTAACACAACACTGCTTCAGTGCTTTAAAACACAGCAAGTACTCACACACCTGTCACTAACTGGCTGACCCCAGGCAAGCACACATGAGCCACAAGAACCCCAGCATGGTGAGTAGCCACAGGGGCAGGGGAAATCACTGTTCCCAGCCCCTGCTGAACACTAGGCACATAGTTCTCGGGCATTTGGGGTGAGCCAGCACTGTAGGATGGGCCCGATAATCATTCCTGTCCCCACACTTTCCACAGGAGGTGATCATTATCGAAGATATCTCGCTGCTGAGGGTGAGCAGGAAATCAAGGGAGGGTCTTCTCCAAGCCTGCGGCTTCTGCCCTGGCATCTATGCAGCTAGCCTGTGTTCAGCAATGATCCCCCCACCCATCACGGCAAAGTGGCATGAGAAAGTTACTGTTAATGGGACAAGAAACAAAGCAGCTGTGCCAAGGATCCTGTGGCAGTGGATTACCCAATAGCTCCACAAGTGTTTCCTGGAGATCTCTGAGGGAGATTCCCGTGAAGTAAGGGAGTGTATCAACAGCCTGTTCTGTTGCTCAGGCTAGGCTTGAGGTAGGAGACAAGCCTGCTTTAAGCAACCTCCTGCCCCGAACAACTCACTTCAGCAATTCCCAAAATTAGATGCACTTCCTGGGGCCTCCTCTCCTGTTTGCACTTCGCTAAGCTCCAACTGCTGTGACTGGTTAGGCTCCTCTGGGGTAGAAAACAGTTCATGACTGCATGCATCTCTGACCTCCAAATCATCCTCTGCCTCTGGGTCCCCCTCCCCCTCTTTGTCCAAGATTGCCTCCTCCTGAGTCAGTCCACTCTCGACTGGCACGTGAGCTAACTAAGTATCCACAAATCAGAGGGGTAGCCGTTTTAGTCTGGAATTGCAGAAGTGACAAAGAGTCCTTAAAGACTAACTAAAGACTAACTGGCACCTTAAAGACTAACTAAAGTTTTAGAGCATAAGCTTTCGTGGGCTAATACCCACTTCGTCGGATGCATGCAGTGGAAGTATCCAGGGGCAGGTATAAATAGGTAGGCAAGAACCAGGTGGGAGATAACAGGGTTAATCCAATGAGGCTGAACCAGCTTGTACTCTCTAATCAGGGAGGGTGAGGTATTCCTCTAGCAACTGAACTGGAGGTGTGAATAGCGAGAGAAGAGAAGCTGCTTTTGTAGTTAGCTAGCCACTCGTAATCTTTGTTCAATTCTTGATTGATAGTATCAAATTTGCAAATGAATTGCAGCTCTGCAGTGTCTCTTTGCAGTCTGGACTTGAAGTTTTTTTGCTGCAAAATGCTGACCTTTAAATCTTTTATAGTGTGTCCAGCGAGGATGAAGTGCTCTCCTACAGGTTTTTGTGTATTGCCATTCCTGATATCTGATTTGTGTCCATTTATTCTTTTTCGTAGGACTGTCCAGTTTGGCCGATGTACATAGCAGAGGGACATTGCTGGCACATAATGGCATATATTACATTGGTAGACGTGCAGGTGAATGAACCAGTGATGGTGTGGCTGATCTGGTTTGGTCCTGTGATGGTGTTGCTGGTGTAGATGTGTGGGCAGAGTTGGCATCGAAGTTTGTTGCATGGATTGGTTCCTGAGTTAGAGTTATTATGGCGCGGTGTGCTGTTGCTGGTGAGAATATGCTTGAGGTTGGCAGGTTGTCTGTAGGCCAGGACTGGCCTGCCTCCCAAGGCCTGTGAAAGTGAGGGATTGTTGTCCAGGATGGGTTGTAGATCACCGATGATGCATTGGAGAGGCTTTAAGTGAGGACAGTAGGTGATGGCCAGTGGTGTTCTGTTGTTTTCTTTCTTGGGCTTGTCTTGCAGCAGCAGGCTTCTGGATACACGTCTGTCTCTGTTGATCTGTGTCCTTATTTCCTTGTGTGGGTATTGGAGTTTTGAGAAAGCTTGGTGGAGATCTTGTAGGTGTTGGTCTCTGTCTGAGGGGTTGGAGCAAATACAATTGTACCTCAGTGCTTGGCTATAGACAATGAATCGTGTGGTGTGCCCGGGGTGGAAGCTGGTGGCATGAAGGTAGGCATAGCTGTTGGTAGGTTTTCGGTATAGGGTGGTGTTGATGTGGCCGTCATTAATTTGCACCGTGGTGTCCAGGAAGTGGACATCCCGTGTAGACTGGTCCAGGCTGAGGTGGATGGTGGGGTGGAAGCTGTTGAAATCATGGTGGAATTCTTCCAGAGTTTCTTTCCCATGGGTCCAGATGATGAAGATGTCATCAATGTAGCGTAGATAGAGGAGGGGCGTGAGTGAACGAGAGCTGAGGAAGCGTTGTTCCAGGTCAGCCATAAAGATGTTGGCATACTGTGGGGCCATGCGGGTGCCCATAGCAGTGCCACTGGTCTGGAGGTATATATTGTCACCAAATTTGAAATAATTGTGTGTGAGGATGAAGTCACAGAGCTCAGCAACCACTTGTGCTGTGGCATCATCAGGGATACTATTCCTGACAGCTTGTATTCAAAGCTGTATTCCAAGCTTGTATTCCAAGATTTAAAAGTCAGCATTTTGCAGCAAAAAAACTTCAAGTCCAGACTGCAAAGAGAGACTGCAGAGCTGCAATTCATTTGCAAATTTGATACTATCAATCAAGGATTGAACAAAGATTACAAGTGGCTAGCTAACTACAAAAGCAGCTTCTATTCTCTCGCTATTCACACCTCCAGTTCAGCTGCTAGAGGAATACCTCACCCTCCCTGATTAGAGATAACAGGCTGGTTCAGCCTCATTGGACCCACCCTGTTATCGCCCACCTGGTTCTTGCCTACCTATTTATACCTGCCCCTGGATACTTCCACTGCATGCATCCGACGAAGTGGGTATTAGCCCACGAAAGCTTATGCTCTAAAACTTTAGTTAGTCTTTAAGGTGCCACTGGACTCTTTGTCACTTCTGAAGTATCTACAGGGTCCTTCACAGTGGAGGTGGGGTCACCACTGAGTATCACGTCCAGCTCTTTGTAGAACCGGCAGCTCAGCTCAACACTGGAGTGGCGGTTTGCCTCCGATGTCTTGTGGTAGGTGTTCCACAGCTCCTTCACTTTGTCCCTGCCCTGCAGTTTGTCCCAGTCATGACCCCTACCTATCGTGCTTCTAGAAATCTGACTGTAGGTATCATGATTCTGATGGCTGGAGCACAGCTGTGACTGCATGGCCTCCTCTCCCCAAATGCCAATAAAGTCCAGCAGCTCCACATTACTCCAAGTGGTGGATTGCCTGGTGTGTGAAGCAGGCATGACCACCTGTAAAGATGTGCTGAGACCACTGCATGCATCACTGAGCGAACAGGAAGGGGACTTCCAAATTTGCAAAGGAATGTACGGGGTGGGGCTGATGGTTGGTCACCTGAGGGCAGGACCGTAGAGTTCAAACCAATGGCCAGAGAGGTGAGAACAGGCATTATGGGACACCTCCTGGAGGCCAGTCGCAGCACTGTAATCACCACACTGTCTACACTGGCACCGTAGCACTATAACCCCAGCACAGAAAGCTCTACATCTCTCTTCGGGGTGTGTTTTTCTGAGTGCTGCATCTGCAGTTTCTGCACACTATGTAGCTTGGCAGTGTGTACACCTCAGGAGTTACAGTGCTCAAAGCTGCTGTACTGGGCACAAACTTATAGATGGGGCCTAAGAGAGAGGATTTTAAAACAAAGTACATAAACATTTGTTTTATCTAAAGGCGTATCATCCCCTGATGGTAATCAAGACAGGCCTGATTTCTTCAGACTCCCTAGTGATGTCTGCGTATCAGACTGGTTCCCATGAACAGCACCTGCTCCAACCCTTGAGAGGGTGTTTCTCTTTGAACTACAAGAGTCCTTTTGATGTTTTGGTTCTCAAGGCTTGGCCCTGCTCATCAAACCACTTCTGTAAATCAGCTGGAGCCAGGAGATAGGATCTCCAGAGCTAATAGTTCAGGTATTGTCTCTTCGTAACCTTTACCAATGGGTGGTTTTTCTTGAGCCATTGTTTCCCTTCCTGCTTATCTCCTCATTAAATGAAACCTATGTGTTCATGCAATAAACATCTCAATAATCAGGACAACATACAGTATGCATAAATTATTACAGAGCAGCTCCAGTTCTCTCACAACAAATCTAGAAATTATTCACATGGAGCCTTCCAATAAGGTGACCAGACAACAATTGTGAAAAATTGGGACGGGGGTGGCGGGTAGTAGGAGCCTATATAAGAAAAAGACCCCAAAATCGGGACTGTTCCTATAAAATCGGGACATCTGGTCACGCTACCTCCCAACAATGTATAAAAGACATTTGATTGACAGCTTGTCTGTCTACTGCAGAGACAAATTGCTTAAGATTTCTGAGATGTGGCACTGCCTCCCAGACCCAGTTGCACATCTTACCCAGTCCTGAATTTACAAAGATACATTTTAGTTATATTTCTCTTCCTGGCTTTCCCAGGAGGTAAATATTACCACAGCACAGACAGCCTGCAAAAGTCTCTACTGGCTAGTTAAGCCCTGCTGTAAAGGGACATTATCAATTTGAAATGTAACCAATTTAGAAAACTACTTAGAAGTAATTTGAGGTATTACACCTCTCTTGAGTTCTTCTGCCAATTTTTTAGTTTGATGATAACATTTTCATATTTTAAAAATTGTTTTTCTCTTGTCTGTTGCTGTGTGAATGACTCAAGCGAACAACAGGGGACTCTGGCTAACTAGCTGATTCTACAGAAGAAACAGTAAAACTGATTAAATAGAGAGTGCTTTTGAATGTACAAAGCGAAAAATAGAGAACGCTATTTTTGTGTAATCTCGTGTGGTGTTACAATAGGAGATGCATGTTTTCTTGGAAAAGTGCAATTTTTAGGTTGGCAGCCTTTCATCACAGGTGAGGTTCACTTTAGGGCACAGCAATTTATGCATCACTTAATCTTCACTTAAGATGTTAATGCAGGTTTTAAGTACAGCTTAACTGAAGGAGGCCTCTGCACAGGGTTATGAAGTTCACTTTGGGTAAGGGCCAATGTAAATCCCTGCTGGAGCTGTATCTGGATGAAGCACTGGTAAAATGGCTACCCAGAACTGCCTCACAGCGCTGTGGGCTGGATTCTCCAGTCCACCAAGTTATCATCCCAGCCCTTATATAAAGGGCTATTAAGGGGGCACGTTGGGACATGAAGCTGCGCTGCAGTACACCTTATACTCTGCTGGTGTAAGCTTCATTACAGAGCTTCTGCCTCTGGCAAAAGTTAGTCCAGCTGCCATGCTAACTTCTGCAGGGCTTGGTGACTCAGGATCAGGGATCTACTGTCAAGGTACTCAGAGATTTAGTGGAGAATTGAAGCCTATGTACTTGCAGAATAGGTCACTTTCTTGGACAAAAATAGGCCAGGGAGAGTTAAAGTTTGGTGGCTGGCAAGCTAGGGACCACACTATGTTTACAGGTGGTGCAGAAAAGTTTCAGTCACCTTTCTAGCCCACAGGTTAGAGTAGCACACACATAGGAAAGAAGAGCTACATGGCAGTTCTGGTACATAAGGCCTTGGGTGAGCTCATTGCACCAGCATGAATGTTGCCTGTGGGATCAAAGGTGAACTTTATATTATGTATCGGGGTAACATTCACCACAAAAGTGGATGCAATACTTTATTCTAAACATTAATTTTCTTGCAAATTTTGACACAACCTATTTGAAGCACAGCTCTATTTTAGAAGATTTTAACACTATGCTGTAAATGTTTTCTGGTTAATCTATATGTCAGAAATAGCCAAGGCAGTTTAGTTTCTTCTGCTAGTGTGAAAAAAATATCACATGGCCAAAAATGTCTGTCAGTATTACTGTTAAGTTCATAAAGCTTCTTTTCCTTTAACATGCAGGGACTAAACAACAGTACGTGACAGTATCCCCATCAACACACTTGCTCCCTGACCTGCTTCAACCTGATTAAAATACCTGGTATGAACAGTATCTAGCTGTCTAAACATGTCTGGGGACATCAGTGTTATAACTGAGTCCCATGAGTCGGTTGTTTCAGTGGCTTAGGTGGGTTCTGAATTCAGATAGTATTTGTCTCTTGTCTCCATGCTTCATTGTCAGTGATAAGTCTACTCATCATACCTGATCAGACATCAGGGTATTCAGCAATCCCGTGTGAGAGATGTTTATCTCCAAATGTCTTGGTAAGGGACAGGTCTTATTGACATACTGTTATTTTATCCAGACAGCATCGTGAGCAATACTTCTGCTTGGCATTTGTTAGTTTCATCCAAATGTCACTATGGGAAAGAAGCTTGCTTGGCACTTGTCTCTTTTATACATCCTCTGAGCATTCTTGGCAGGTTGTCCTGAATGAATAATCTCACCAACCTGTTCTTTCTCTCCCCAGTAACATTCTTTGCTACACAGCATGCCATCTAGTGGACTGAATGATTATATACATTTTTTAAAACATCAGTACTATAGCAATAGTTGCATATGGGTTATTTTCTATTCAACTCAAAGCACATATTTAGATTGTACATGTCTTGCCACAGATTCTGTCTTTTCTATTATGTTTGTACAGTAGTCAGCATAATGAGGGCCTGATAGTGATTAGGATCTTTGAGTGCTACTGAATCACAAATAAATATTAATCATCACTGTCCTAGGCAAATACTTAGATATGTAGGGTGATCCTCATTTATACCATAGCCACTTCACACAACTGTGGCAGCATAAAACTGCTTTAAAATTATTGTAAGATACATTAAGGCCCCTTTTCACTTTCAGAGTGAAATAAAAGTGGCCTTTGCATAAATAAGAATTCAGTCTATTGTATCTGCCTCCAACCAAGACTTGAGGTTGCTGTTGTTGTTACACTTTAAAAACTCTCATATAACCTATCAGGGTAGTAAGGTACTGAAACTGAGTTTTACTGTATAAGGAAAAAGAAAAGTTGATACAAGAAGAGGTATCCGGTTACTCCTGGGGGAATTCTGCACCAAATCACATGCACAGAATTTATGACCCCCATAGATTTCTTTGCTTCCCTGCAGAAAACTTGCTTTCTGATGGGAAAGCAAAGGGAAGCCACAAGAGCAGTCATGCGAATCCTCCCAGAAGTGTGTTTTGGGTGCCTAGGGTGGCCAGCAAAGAGGAAAATCAGTGAAGCAGGGGATGGGACTGGGGAAGATCTGGCTGGTGGCTCTTACTCTGTGCAGAGCTCAGCT
>ML677341.1:35435803-35543645 GCA_007922305.1 Dermatemys mawii | reverse complement strand
TCTTCCCCAGCTGTAGGAAGCTCTGTAAACTCTTCCTACCGTGCTTCCTGCACCCATCACTCCTCAGTTTCAGGGGAGGGATCACTGTACAGGGAGCTACTCCCACATCCACTCTACACCTGTGCATCCAGAGCCTCCTGCCAAGCCTCACCCCGCCACACTCAGAATCCCCTCCAAATGAGCCCCATTCCCCCTGCCTCTGGACCACCTTAACAAGCCACCCACACTGGGATCCTCATCCTACTGAGCTCTAGCCAGCTGCACCTGGATCCCCACCCCACTAGGCCTACTCTCACAGCATCTGGACCCCCCAGCCCTCCCGCCCACCAGCAGGCCCTACTGATCAACTCTTCCTCTTCCCTCCCAGCACCTCCCACCCACCACTATCAGCTTTTCAGCAGCATGCAGGAAGTGCTGGGGGAAGGGGGCAGAAGTGACAGGAAGAGGTGGGATGGGGTATTGGGAAAAGGGTAGAGTGGGGGCGGGGCCAGGGGTGGAGTGTGTGTTGAGCAAAACTGGGAAAATGAGGAAACCAGCACCTGAGCCCAATTCTCTTAAAGGACCAGCCCACCCTCTGACAAAATCTCTATACTTTTTCATTTTCTTCACACTCGTGAAGCTCAGGGCAGGATTTAATATGTAATACATCTCATTTTGAAGTCTGAACTACATATTCCTGCATTTATTTTAGAGTGTGTACTTCTTGCCATCTAGTGGCAATAGCATATTGTTTCACTACCCTGAAGTGTTTTGCAATGAGCTTCTCTGCAGTGTTGATTCATAGCTCTGAAGAGTTTAGTATATGAGCTTAGCACATCCACTCTAAAGATAAAACAGAATAGGAGTGAGGACAGAGGGCTAAACGAAGGAAACCTGACAGGGACACCAAGCAGAGAACCCTGGAGAGCACCCACTGTTCCACAAAGGTGTCAAGGGAGGCAGCAGACACCATCCAGAGGAACTCTGCCCAGATTCATGAGCGGATGGAGGATTGGAAATAGGCCCAGTCACTGACGGAGAATGCCCAGTCACTGAATACTGAGGTCATTCCCCTGAGCCTGACACCACTCAGCATGTAACCCTCAAATGGGTGCTTCTCTGGCTGTTACCTAGGGAATATTTTTAGGGGTATTATTTTTTTAAACTGAAACAACTGGCCCTTAGGACAAACCTAGGAGCTGTCTGTCCGTCACGCCTTGGGGCCAGGTTGTAGGGGAGTTACTCCAGTCCTAACATCTATAGGAACTTCTATAAATTCCAGCAGAGATGGAAAGGGCCAGTCCAGCATAAGGGAGCACTTCTTTTCTTACAGCTCTGCAACTTTTCATGCAGAACTGCAGAGCCTGAGTTTTTTCACCTTTTGCGGTGACCTTTGTTTTATTTCGCTAACGTGCCCATCATCATGGCCTTTGGGGACATCATAGATGAAAACAAACATATATAAGTTTTAACGCAGAAGTCTGAGCACTATTGGAAAGAAAAGCCAATGTGTCTGTTAAAGCTTGCTGCAAAGATAAACCCTGCTCTGTGTTCTCAAAGATAACAAACTATATCTCATGGACATTCCATAGTTCAAATGTATCTAAGATTGTAAAACCTTTGGCATGGAGTGGCTCAGTGGATGGGGCATGGGAATGAGGCCCAGGAGACCTGGGCTCTTTACTCAGTTTTGTCACAATAGGGACCTGCTCTTAGATGGGGCTTCTAGGCACATCCATAATAAAAACAAATAATAGCCCACCAAGAGATGAATCTTCAGTATTCCTGTCATTTCCTCTAGCAGCTTCCCCAGACATTAGCATTACTTTCATTTCATTTGGAATGAACTTTACTGTAGCTTTTTATAATCCTGTTACTTATTTTAGCTAGATGTTACAAGGAGGATGTACAAGGATGTTGCAAGGAGGAGGGAGAAAAATTGTTCTTCTTAACCTCTGAGGATAGGACAATAAGCAATGGGCTGAAATTGCAGCAAGGGAGGTTTAGGTGGGACATTAGGAAAAACTTCCTAACTGTCAGGTGGTTAAGCACTGGAATAAATTGCTTAGGGGGGTTGTGGAATCTCCATCATTGGAGATTTTTAAGAGCAGGTTAGACAAATATCTGTCAGGGATGGTCTAGATTAGTGGTTCTCAAACTTGTTTTTTGTGAACCACTTGAAAATTGCTGAATGTATCAGAGGACAACTTAGGCCATGGTTACACTGGCACTTTATAGCGCTATAAAGCCCCCAAGAGCGCTATAACCTACTCTCCGTCCACACTGGCAAGGCACTAATAGCGCTATAACCGCGGAGTTATAGCGCTATTATTAATCCACCTCCTCATGGGGAATAAGGGCTGTAGCGCACCTGCTGTAGCGCTACAGGAAGAATGTGGACACCCACTGCGTATTAATTGGCCTCCAGCCTGTCCCATAATTCCCGTTCGAGCCACTCTGGTCATCACTTGCAAACTCTTTTGTCCTGTCCTCAGGTGACCACACGTCAGACCCGCCCTTTAAAGTTCCAGGGAAATTTGAAAATCCCCTTCCTGTTTGCTCCAGCCAAGCGTGGCGTGCTCTCAGGGAATCCTTGCAGGTGATCATTCTCATTGATCTGATTGATTGCGTGGCGTGGTCTCAGGGAATCGTTGCAGGTGATCATTCTGATTGATCATCATGACTCCACGTGCCATGCCTCCTCGCAATAGGCGATCCCCAGCATGGAGCAATAGTGAGGTGATGGACCTCATCAGCTGCTGGGGGGAAGAGGCTGTTCAGTCTCAGCTGCGGTCTAGCCGCAGGAATTTTGACACCTATGGGCAGATATCACGGGCCTTGGCAGAAAGAGGCCATGAGCGGGACACTCTGCAGTGCCGTGTTAAGGTAAAGGAGCTTAGGAATGCGTATCGCAAAGCCCGCGAGGCAAACAGCCGCTCAGGGGCAGCCCCGGTGACTTGCAGATTTTATAAGGAGCTGCACGCGATACTTGGTGGTGATCCCACGGTCACTCCATCGACCACCACGGACACTTCCCAGCCCACCAGTGAAGGGGGGGGTGAGGAGGAGGACGAAGAGCAGGAGGATGAAGAAGAGGAGGAGGAGGAGGACGAGGCAGCAGCGATCCAGGGCACGGAGGAGTCCCTGGACGCATGCAGCCAGGAGCTCTTCTCAACCCAGGAGGGCAGCCAGCCACAGCGTCCGGCGGTTGCAGGGGCCAGCTCAGCAGCGGATTGCGGAGGTAAAGCTGCTTTTCTATGGGGAAGGCTGGCAGCTTGGGGTGGAAAGGGATGAGGGGGGCATTCCACCTGGAGCTCTGTTCAAGCCAGGAGGAGGGCAGGGGGGCATGCAGCCAGGAGCTCTCCTCTAAAGCCAGGAGGAGGGCGGACAGCCACAGCGTCCGGCGGTTGCAGGGGCCAGCTCAGCAGTGCATTGCGGAGGTAAAGCTGCTTTTCTATGGGGAAGGCAGGCAGCTTGGGGTGGAAGGGGATGCTTGCATGCTTGCCTACATGTGGAATAGTGCAGTGATGTAGTCTATCACCTCGCGGTATTCATCATCAGTAATCTCTTCAAAGGTCTCAATAAGAGCACTTGCAATGCGCCTGCGCAGGTTTCCCGGGAGAGCCAGCGTGGTCCCCGTCCCGGTCACGGTCACTAGTCCCTGCCACTGTGCTACAATGGGTGGGGGGAGCATTGCTGCACATAGGCAAGCTGCATATGGCCCTGGGCGGAAGCCGCATCTTAATAAAATCCCTTCCCTTTGCTCCTCAGTGACTCGAAGCAACGAGATATCTTCCAGGACAAACACCTACGGAGAATGTTGGAACAGTGTTCAGAGTAGGGCTCCTGCCACTTCCCGGCACTCCCCACCCCCTCCCCCGCCACAGCTTTTCAGGGCAGGGAAGAAATCCTTCCCCCTGCCTGCTGCTCACACTGTGGCTCCTGCCACTTACCGGCACTCCCCACCCCCTCCCCCGCCACAGCTTTTCAGGGCAGGGAAAAAATAATTTCCCTTGCCTCTGGAGTCCACTCACCATGGCAGGGGCTCCATTGCTGTATCTGTGCTGTCTGCGGGACAGGCAAACGGGGAATGCGGGGGAATGATAGGCATGTCTGCTCTTTACAAGGGAACCACTGTGAAATGTATCTTTTTATTTTAGAAGGGTCGTCCTTCACCCCTTCGCCATCGCTCTTATCAACAGCTGAGAGGCTCAGGCGACTGAGGAAGCGGCCACGAAGGAGCAAAGAGGATCTTGTACAGCAAGTAATGCAACAGGCTGTAACGGAGAATCGAGTTGCACAGAGGTGGAGGGAGAATGAGAGCAAGTTGAGGGAGAAGGCGCGGAAGGAGAACGCGATTCACCGCCGGAAAAGCACCGACAAGCTGCTCTCATTACTGCAGCTTCAATTGCAGACTATGCAGCGGCTTGTCACCCTTCAGGAGGAGAAGCTCCGCACCCACCACCCCAATTATTGTTTGCCCCAACTCCCTTCCCCTTCTTTGCCTCTGTACCCTCCAGGCCACTATCATCAGCCAAATGGTTATCACCATCCACAGCTGCCTCCAACCCCTCTGTCTTCACCGAACAACCCCCAGACCCCAGACCATTATCCACTGCAGTCTACCCCTAATAACATGCCTTACTGCCCTCCGCAAATGGGGTTCGGGGGACATGGCCACTGTGAGGGCACTGGAGACTCAGAGACCCGGACATACTCCGATCTCTGACTGACCCCACGACACCCCCATTGCACCTCCCCTGCCTTCCCCCTCACATGCATCACAATATTTTCTTTCAGCAACCGAAGTACCTGTTCAATACATGAATTGTCTTCTTAATAAATGGGGGTTTTTTTATTAAGTGTACATACATTATTACAGGCTACAGAAAAGCAAATGCCTGTTCCTGTTAAAAGAATGCTCCTTCCCTCCTTCCCTCCCTCCCTCCCTCCATCTGCACCTCACTTTAGAACTGGCTTTCAGCCTCAAAATGCTCCCTCAAGGCTTCCCTGATCCTAACAGCCTCGCGCTGGTCCCCTCCATGAACTCTGCTCTCTGGCTGGGCATATGTGGCCTCCAGGCATTGAACCTCAGAGGACCATGCCTGAGTGAAGCCTTCGCCCTTCCGCTCACAAAGATTATGTAGGGCACAGCATGCGGAAATAACCGCGGAGATACTACCCTCGGCCAAGTCTAGCCTCCCATAAAGACAGCGCCAGCGCGCCTTGAGACGCCCAAAAGCACACTCCACAGTCATTCGACAACGGCTAAGCCTGTAGTTGAACCTTTCCTGACTGCTGTCCAGGCTCCCTGTGTACGGTTTCATGAGCCAGGGCATTAAAGGGTAAGCAGGGTCACCAAGAATCACTATGGGCATTTCCACTTCCCCCACGGGGATCCTCTGGTCTGGGAAAAAAGTCCCGGCTTGCAGCTTCATGAACAGGCCGGTGTTGCGGAAGATGCGTGCGTCATGCACCTTTCCAGACCAGCCAGCGTTAATGTCAGTAAAATGCCCACGGTGATCCACAAGCGCCTGGAGAACCATGGAGAAGTACCCCTTTCGGTTAACGTACTCCTCAGCTAGGTGGGCGGGCGCCAGAATGGATATATGGGTCCCATCTATCTCTCCTCCACAGTTAGGGAAACCCATTTCTTCAAAGCCAGCCACGATGTCATGCACGTTATCCAGAGTCACGATTTTTCGTAGCAGGATGCGATTAATGGCCCTGCACACTTGCATCAGCACAACTCCAACGGTCGACTTTCCAACCGCAAACTGGTTGGCCACCGATCGGTAGCTGTCTGGTGTAGCCAGCTTCCAGATCGCGATAGCCACCCGCTTCTCCACCGGGAGGGCAGCTCTCAGTCTGGTGTCCTTGCGCCGCAGGGCAGGGGCGAGTTCAGCACACAGTCCCATGAAAGTGGCTTTTCTCATTCAAAAGTTTTGCAGCCACTGCTCGTCGTCCCAGACTTGCATGACGATGCGATCCCACCACTCTGTGCTCGTTTCCCATGCCCAGAAGTGGCATTCCACGGCCATGAGCATGTCCGTTAATGAGACAAGAAGCTTTGTGTCGAATGCATTCACCGCTTCGATCTCGTCTTCAGAATCATCACTGTCATCCTGCATGTCAAGGAATAACTCCACTGCACACAGAGATGTGCTGGCGACAGTCGTCAGCATGTCCCTCAGCAGTTCTGGATTCATTGCAGCACTCGACAATGGAAGACGGAGCGTGCCTTGCTGAAACCCTTGAAAGATGGCGCCGGAGGTGGAAGGAAACACAGGGATTGCTGGGATATGCCAAAAAGCATCATGGGTAGTTGAAACAGGATATAGAATGCCCCGCAAGTGACACCCCCCCTACCACAAGCCATTGCGCCAGATCAGGAAGAGGTGTACTGTGGGATACATGCCCTAATGTGCTGCTCTTAATGCCGTATTAAGTGCCGCAAATGTGGCCATGCTATAATGCTGGAGCATCTCAGTGTGGACATACAATAGCGCTATTATTATTGCTGTATAAGGCGAGCGCTATAAGCAATAGCGCTATAATTTTGTAAGTGTAACCATACCCTTAGTGATCTTTGTAAATGTTGTTTATACCTTAACTAACTATTGTAAAGCTCTTTGGATAAAAACACTATATAAAAACCCCTTAATAATAATTAACTTTTTTGTTCTACAAATAAAAGCACATAACTCATATTTTAATATCAGTAGTCTTACCTTTCTAATCTGATGGATGTGCCCTCTCTCCTCCACCATGGCAGCCCCCGAGCTGGGACTGGGAAGGAGTGTGTGTCGGGGGCAGGGGGGGGTGTCTCTCCCCTGCTGCAGAAGCCCCTCAGCTGGGGCTGGGAAGGAGGGTCTTCTCTCCCTGGTAGCCACAGCCCTGGAGCTGGGGGAAGTCTCCTCTTTCTCTGTTTGCCGCAGTCTTGCAGGTCCCAAATTCCCCCTATGATGTTGCACTCCATATATTTTATGGAAATATGCTTATGAATGTGAATATGATGTAACTGGAATATGGTTTATGGAAAAGCTCTCTTGTAAGGTATCATTACAAAGCTTATGATCTACTGAGCGTGTTCATCCTATTTGTATGATTGTATCTTTCTTGTATCTAAAATTAGAAATATGAAGTTAAATCTGAGGTCCTGTTGTAATTATGTAAAGCATGGGCCATTAATGCTGGTTTAGAATCTTGATGGCTCCCATTAACTAAGACAATTGGCTGTGGATGGTTTATTTACCTGCAAGCCTTCTTGTGGACATGGGGGCCAGACTGTGGGTAATGAAGAATGAGGCCATGGTTACACTGGCACTTTATAGCGCTATAAAGCCCCCAGGAGCACTATAACCTCCTCCCCGTCCACACTGGCAAGTCACATAGAGTGCTATAACCGTAGAGTTATAGCGCTCCTGGTAATCCACCTCCGCATGGGGAATAAGGGCTGTAGCACAGCTGCTGTAGCGCTACAGCAAGAATGTGGACACCCACTGCGCTACAAGTGATCTCTTGAGATGCCTAGAGCCATTTAAGGCAATTGACGTCTCTTCCCTTTCTTTTGAACTCGGCTGGAGGAATGTGGAAGTACCTCTTTAGAGTTTCTCTCTTAATTCGGCAGATAAGCAATGCAAATGTTTAAGGAGGGAGCCTGTGTGAAAAAAAAGCCCTCTGTGAACGGACACGCGCTGACAGGCGCGCTGACAGGCTCTCAAAAAGACGGAAAAACCACTGGCTCTCTCCCTCCACATACACACAACACGTCTCCCCTCACCCCTTTTGTTTAAAAAGCATGTTGCACCCAGCTGAATGCTGGGATACCTGCCCTAATGCACTGCTCTTAATGCCGCCTGAAGTGCCGCAAATGTGGCCATGCTATACCGCTGGCGCGTCTCAGTGTGGACATACACTAGTGCTATACATATTGCTGTATAAGGGGACCGCTATAACCAATAGCGCTACAATCCTGTAAGTGTAACCATACCCTGAGTCTTACAGTAACATGTGACCATGTCACTTGTTACTGGAATCCATCTTAAACCTCATGCTTTTCCATTTGGAGGGAGAGATGGGAACTCAAAGAGACACAGGATTCCCGTCTTGGGCCAAAGCTATAAAAGGGGACAGAACAAAGGGGGCTGCAGTCATGTGAAATCCCCTAGTTACCACTTGAGCTAGAACTAACAAGAACTGTACCAGGGGAAAAGATTGGTCCCAGATTTAGAAGGAGTCAAGTCTAGTCTAGTGAAAGAAGCTTATCGGGACATCTCTGAGGGTAAGATTTACCTGTATTCAGTTTCCTGCTGTATTAAGCTTAGACTTGCATGTTTTGTTTAATTTTGCTTGGTAACTTACTTTGTTCTGTCAATTACTTGGAACCACTTAAATCCTACTTTTTATAATTAATAAAATCACTTTTGCTTACTATTGAACCCAAAGTAAGTGATTAATACCTGGGGGAGCAAACAGCTGTGCTAGGGTTACCATTTGTCCGATTCTCCTGGACATGTCTGGCTTTTTTGGTTAAAAATAGCGTCCGGGGAGAATTTATAAATATCTACAAGTATCCAGGATTTCCCCCATGCAGAGCGTGGCAGCTGACAGGGCTGCTGGCTGGAGTCAGCCGCTCACATGGAGCTCCACAGCCACAGACCACCGCTCCCCCGCAGCTTCTGATCACTGGCCAGCTCCTGTCCCCATCTCCCTCTCCTCCTCCTCCCTCTCTTCCTCTCCTCTCCCTCCTTCCACCCCCCACCCGTATTCTCAGATCGCTGGTTGCCTGGGCCATTCGCAGATCCTTCTCCCCTGCTGCTCAGCGTGGAGGTGGGAACCAGCTGTGCAGGGGAGTGCAGCAGCATGTCGGACTCCACGTGGAGCCCGACACATTGTTTTGAGCAGCACGGTAAGGGGTTTGGATCCCACTGGGAGCTGGGTGTCTGGGTGCTAGCGACAGGAGCACTCCCTAAGTCATTTTCAGTTAAGTCTGCAGCTTTGGGGATGTGGGTCAGATTCGGGGTCTGTGTTGCAGCAGATTAGCGTATCTGGTACAGCAAGGCAGGGTTCTGAAGGCCCAGACTAGCAGAGAAAATGGGCTCAGAGGTATTCTCAGCACATCAGGTGACAGTCCAAAGGGGATATCTGTGACCAAACCTGCCACACCCACAACCCCCTCTTCTCACCCCACTGCCCACTCCCAGCTACCCTCTATTCCCCCCCAAGTCCATCACCTCACCTTACACGTGCATCTTCTCCAGGGTCCAGGCACTCCTGTGTGGCTCCACTAATTAGGTAGGTGGCCCTTCATTCTCTTGTGTGCGACCGCTCAGGCATGTACCTATAAGGAACTATCCATGGATCACCTGAATGGAGCTCACGGACCACTGGTGGTCCACGGACCACAGTTTGAGAACCTCTGGTCTAGATAATACTTATTCCTGCTGTGAGTGCAGGGGACTGGACTAGATGACCTCTCGAGGTCCCTTCCAGTCCTGTGATTCTGTGATTCCAACAACCCTTAACTTATTCAAATCTTGCTTGAAGAACCACTTGTGCCACTTGAGCTGGGGTTGGTGTGGGGAAGGTGAGCACTAGTCTGTTTGGAAAGTATTTAGAAAATTGTGGGCACTATTATAAACAAATCATAACTAATAATAATTCTCAGCAATAGCCAGTCTCTGGTTTTGGGTCTTACATTCATAAATCCATTACTTTTATCTGAATATACATTAAATAACATTTACTAGTGTGCTATATGTGCTATTATCATAAATAAATATTGTGTCTTTTTTTGACCTGAGTGGCTAGTTAACATTTGGAACCCCATGGGTGTTTCAGTTGGGAGCAGAAATTTGTGATAGTCGGGTACTTCTCTGATGAGGTTTTGTTTATTTACAAAGAACGTACAAAGTCCTGTGTCACTTAGGGTGACCAGATGTCCCGATTTTGGGGTATTTTTCTTATATGGGCTTCTATTACCCGCTACCCGCATCCCGATTTTTCACCTTTGCTGTCTGGTCACCCTACCACTGAACACAGAAGGAATCAAATAGCAGGAAACAGCTTTGCTGGCTCACAGCACAAAAGCACCCTTTTCAGCATGCATGCTTGAATTGAAAACCTCTCCCCAGGTTTCCTGCCAGGATCAGCCACTGTGCTTTCTGCTGCTTCTTTAGACCCTTTCTCTCAGGGCTTGTCTACACTGCCCTGCAGTTTGGGCTAAGAGGATGCGCATAGCAGTGAGTACCAAAATGGTGTGCTATAACTCCCTTGTGTGGATGCTGGAGGCAAAAACCAAAAAGTTCCTAGTTCATGTAAATGTAATCCTACAGACACACCTATTCAAAACAGTACTCAGCAAAACTCCTTGGCCAGTTCACACCTGTTGTTTTAGGTGAGTTTTATGCTTCCAGTTATGTTAATTGAAGGGTGAGTTCACACATATCAATCTCAATCCCATAATAAGGTTTCATCTAGCTCATAATAATCTTTACTACCAAACTGTACTTATCAAATCAATTAACAAACTACTTTAGGTGATTCACTGTCCTTGCTTGTTTAATGTGTTTATTCAGTTACTCACTAATTTGAATCTTCCAGTCCTTAGTGCAATTTAGATAGGTTCAGCTATACTTTTAGGAATGCCTGTGATACATTTTCAATATTTAGTTTAGTTTGTTGACTAACAGCTATGGTACATTTTTAGCAATGCTGAAAATCCACTTTTAATACATTATGCAGCATTCTTTATAAAGATAGGATATACATTTTCCTTTACATACTAGAATAAAATGACACCAGTTGTGTAGGCTTTTACCACAGAAGAAGCTTGTGGGAGTTGAATTTTTTTGCTGGCTGAGTCATTAGGAAGAGCAATTTCATAACTCAAGCACAGTTTATAGATGGGTTTCGAGAAGTGGAAGAAAACAAAGGACAAGAAAGAGGTTGTCCTATATTGGCTGACAGATGTCGCTCCATCTCTTGTTTTTCTTAGACTGCTGGAATATTAACCACTAACTGCTATAAGAAGAGCATTTTATACTTAACTTTTTCCCCACAATGGTCCATTTGATTATTAAAAGGTATTCTTATCTTTTGGATAATGAAAAGGAGCTAAGATGAAAATTTGGACTCTTTTATGTCAGTGTTTCTGATGCTATTGGCAAATTGGGTGCCCAGGTCAGGCATGGAACCAATTTAACAACAAACACTTGTTCCAAAGTTCCATTTTTTAAATTTTTGGTATCCTTTTCAGAGGGTGAATAAAAGGAAATTCTGGGGCTATCAGGCTGTTTTCAACAACATCACAAATGCCCCCCAAATTTATGTTAATATGTGACAAGTACTTCATCCTTCTCCTAGTCTGTCTTATTTTTTTTTGCCTGGCTCACATGCAGTGTATTTGTCTATCAATTTTCCCAGCATGTTTGAAGGGGAAATTCCATAGCTCTTCCTTAGTTATCCAGAATTAGAATATTTACATTGTTGCTTGCTTGAGGCCATGTCATTCCTTTCACACATTGCTGCATCATACCCACTTTCTTCCAACCTCATGAAAGCCACCGGACATCCCAGATGCTATTGGGTGTAGCCCATGCCAAAACTGCCGAGACTTTTCCTAGATCCATGCTTATTCCATTGGGAGAGATGACATAACACAAGAGTCCACAGGGGTGCGATCAAATTTGCATTTCTCAGGTTTTCGTTCAGGTTGACCATTTGCTCGAAATTGTTCGTGCTGGTCATGCAGGGTTTGATTCTCTGAAGAAAAAAAAAGGAATGTCAACTAGGTAGATGACAACAAACTGCTCCAGAACGCCACTGAAGATGATATTAACTATGTGCTGGAATGTGCAGGGGTCCTTCTCAGATGTGGACCAGGTTCTAGGTGCTGCATAGGTCAAGATTAGTAAACATTTTTGTCCAAACCTACCATCTTCAGTAGTTCATTGATCAATGGCAAGGGATATTTATTCTTGATGGGGATATTGTTCAGATGTCATAGTCAATGCCAAGGCGGAGGCTACCATCCTTTTTCTTGACAAACAGGATTGAGATTTAAGGGGGACATTTAGAAGGATGGATACATTTTTTTGCTCAGTTTTCACTGAGATATTCCCATAAGGCCCAGAGTTCAGATTCTGACAAAGAATAAATTCACCCAAAGGGGATTTTGGCCCTTGACTAGAAATCAATGGGGCAGCTGTAAGGCCTATGTGAGAACAGGGCGTTGGCATTTATTTTATCAACTATGTCTGCAAAGTCTCAAAGCTGCTTTCATTGAGATTCCCACCCTGGTATACCCGTATCCAACCCACGCATTTGTAGTAGAAGCTGATACATCCAGTGACGCTATCGGGGCCATAATCTATCAGAGACATGGACCCCAAAAATTACAGCATCCATGTGCCTAATGCTCTTCAGAAGCTGTCCTTCACAGAACAAAAATACAAGATTCCTGACAAAGAATGCTGCTAGCTCAAAGGGGCACCATACCCAGTACAGGTATACACCGGCCACAAAAACTTTGAGTATTTATGCAGGGCCACAGACCTGAACTAAGGACAGTTTAATTGGGCACTATTCTTTTTCCCCTTTTGATTTTGCATTATGTATTGACCTGAAACATAGAATGGTAAAGCTGATGCTGTGTCACATAAGTGGAAATACTACATGGAACAAGAAAGGCCTAATTGAGAAAAGCCCCTCCTCTCCCTCAAATGTTTCAAATTCCTTGATGCTGCAGTGGAATGGGATCTCCTTACTCTGATCTGGTCAGCTTCTCAAGGTAACCTGTTGGTCAAGGAAGTTTCAGCTTGCCACAGCAACCTGCTAGTGGTTCCAAGAGATCACATTATGTGATAGAATAACATACATGAATGGTTGTATCTATGTCCTACCAGGGTGCCCCCAGATAGAGATACCCTGTATATGCCACAATGTCCCCTAGGTCTGGCGTCCTGCTTCTTTTGATGCCCCAGGATGCAGACGGAGATTTAGATCTGTGTCAATTCCTGTGATACATATGCTCACACCAAAGTTCCGTGCACAAAACTCCTCAGCATCTTTATGACCCTATAAACCCACTCTCAATGCTGGACAGCAATCCTCATTGACTTTGTCATGGAACTCTCAGAACCAAATGGATATACCACTATACTCACAGTATTAGATGGTTGTATCATGGGTACTGTGCTTTTTATATAAACATAACAAAATCAGCTGACTAAGATGATGCATTTCGTTCCTTGAGTCCAACTGCCCAGAGCAACAGAGACTGCTTAACTTCTATTTGCACACATCATTCATCTTCATGGGCTCCCTAACTGCATCACATCTGACAAAGTTCTAGTTCATCTCACAATTTGTTCATCTCCAATTTTGGCATGAGATTTGCCAGCTATTTGAACATCTGTACCGGCGTAGCATCCATCTACCACCCCCAGACAAATGGCAGACTGAAAGAGTAAAATAAGTACTAGAACTATATCTGTGGTGTTTCACTAATTATTGTACTATGAAGGTTCAGTAACTGGTCCACTCTTCTCTCATACACTTAGTTCACATATAACAACACTGACCATGTCACCACAGGCCAAAGCCACCACACCAAATGTGGATTTCATCTCTGTTTTCATCTTATCTTCCCAGCCATCTCTAAGAATCCAGCAGCTTGTGCTATGGTCCAGTAAATCCATTATATCCAGGAAGAGCTCAAGGAACACCCAGCAGAGGCAAAGCAGGCCTATAAGCAATATGCAGCTCACTGGAGACAAGAGGACCCAAAAATCAAGTTTTGGCTATCAATCAAATCAAATCAGCATCAGCAATCAATATTATTATAATACTACCAACCTGCCAAGTGTGATGACCTTCCACTCTAGGCAGTCATTATTGCTGGTCCTGCCTGACAGGAACCAAAGTGTAATTATATTAGAGATATGTGGGCTTAACATTTGTCTTCCCAAAGTTATAAATCCCATCACAACTTCATAGTAATTTTAAATAAAGGCACCTTGTTTTTTAAAAAAGGAGTTTTGGAATATATTGTCTTTCAGTGGTGGAAAGCAAGAAGCATTCAATAGCAGCACATCAAAGAGTACACAAAAGGACAGGTGTCAGAATATCTATGGGTCTGAGGCTATCTCCTCTTGTGCACCATGCAACAACTCTAAAGCTCCAATGGCAGTTGTAACAATGCAAAGGTTATTCTGTAACTCCACAACATCACATCCAAATATAACCCCCTTCTCTTACTAGTTTCAGTAAGTGAAGAATTGCAGGTATAATTAATTGGTGAAAATTAATAGTGCAGCACTTTTGCGGAACAAACAATTGAAAACTGCCCAGGATTGGCCAATAGTGAGAAGGTATATAGGTAGATGCAGGGGCCAGATTCTGGAAAGGACACGAGATGCTTGCACTCACTGTATATGTACAAAAAGGAACCTACATGTCCACAACATTTTCAGATCAGCCTATTTAGGCATGCCTAAGTAGATGCACTAGCTTTTGTTTGTGCACAGTGGGCATTCCAGGTTCATGCCTACATGGAATCAGACACACTTAGTTTCAGAGCAGTGCGTCTAAAGGGCAACTGTATTAGGCATGCTGTTCATGTGCACATAGCAACAGTAGGAGCAATCACAGAGCTACTATCGCAGCCAACAGAAAATGCCCTTCAGCACAGAGGTCAAGGGCTGAAGAGGCATGGAGGCTGATTCAAATGGCACTATAGTTACTTCACACAGGTGTAAATATGGTGACCAGATATTCAAAATATAAAACTGGGACAGCTAACACCAGACATAGCGAGAATAGAGCACAGGAGATGGCTTTTGAAAAAGTCATGGAGGTGCACACAGGAATACATTGGCGGCTAGGAATTATGGAGAAGAAAGCATTTAGCTTTCAGGTTTTCAGTTGTGTGACGGAGTCAGACCAGAAGGATATAGGAGAGTGCTGGAAGGCAGGTATATTAGTCTCAGGATGTGCAGGTCCTTGTTCCCTGGATAGCCAAACAAAAGCTACTCCAGGCCAATCAAGACACCTGGGGCCAATTAAGAAACCTTCTAGAAAGGAGTAGAAACAGCTAGCCTAATTGGGACACCTGAAGCCAATCAGGGACTGGCTGAAACCAGATAAAAACCTCCCAGTTAGTCAGGTGGGTGTGGGTGTCAGGAGCTGTGGAAGGAAGTTATGCTGTTGGTGAGACTGAGTGTAGGACAACATATCATACTGAAGGAAGGAAGCCCTGAGGTAAGGGTGAAGTGGAGTTTGAAGAAGCAGGGACTGCTGTGGGGAAGTAGCCCAGGGAATTGTATTGTGTTTTGTGCCTAAAAGGTCAGCCATCTTAGCTGATACTATTAGGGTCCCTGGGCTGGAGTCCGGAGTAGAGGGCGGGCCCGGGCTCCCCCCTTTTTTCCATCTTCCATACTGGCCTGTGATGAAGGCAACTCACTAGGTGGTGACTCTTGCCAATTATACTGAGAAAGGGAGGTCACTCTGGGGCCTAGATGAGTTTCTGAGGCCCCTAAATCTGCCAGGAAGCGCAGGACCCACAAGTACAGACTTGGAGCTTTGTCACAGTTGGTTGATTGTTTTCTCCAGAATATCATATCATTTCAGGGTGACAAACTAATTTGACTGCAAACTACAAACATTATAAGTCTGACAATATTGGGTATGATACAGAACATTCATTCAGACACATCCCCACTTTCAAACTGCTTCTTGCGTAAAGGCAATTAAATATTGCAAGTCTTATTTAATGGAAGTGTACAATATAACCAGTTCCTTTTATTTAAAGCCACAGGAGTGCAACATGGACATGGGCACTGTAGTTACTGACAGTAAATAAAACACAATAATGATTACCCAAGACAGTGAACAAGAGCTAAATCACAAGCCGTTCAAAAACAGGGAAATTATGAGGAAAAGACATATGATACCAAATTAGATTATTTGTGTAATTCTAATTATTCATATCCTGCTCTAGTCAGTGTATTTTGTTCTTTACATGTAAAATATTCTGTCTTGATTAATTTTATCTGGTTCAGCAGATGCACAACTAAGACCATTTTCTTTTGCTAAGAATTTGTGTATTTTAGGGGGTGGATCACTCAAAATTGCTTGGTTCTGTTAATTTCCTCTGAAGCATCTGGCACTGGCTACTGTCAGAAACAAGATACAGGGTCGATGGAACATTGGTCTGACTCACTGTGGCCATTCTTTTGTTCTTAAAATCTCAGCTTTATCAATACATAAATGCAGATTTTTGCAGATAATGATCACCTATTCTACAACACTAGAGAAAATATTAATAAAAAGGAATATAATTCCATTTCCTTCCTAATACATGTTTTCTGTCCAATACATTGTAGAGGACAGGAATAATTTGTGAAGATTTTCTCTTTGGTGAACCCGTTTTTTGCAATGAGATTATCCATACTTCATAGGGACATTGATGCAGCAGTGTGAGAAAGCCATCAGTGCGAAAAAGGCATTTGGAAAGGAAGACAAACTGTGGTTTGTAGGTGTGCAGTCTTGGAAACAATATGGATGGAGGTTTCAGCAAAGGCACATGAAGCAGGGCTCTGTTTAATAATCAGTAGAGATGAACAAGAATACACAGAAAGGGCAGGGCACTATATATTGCACAGTTGTTAAAACACTTTCAGAATTAAGTCTCTGACATGGGGCACTGCAGAAAGCCACTTCCCAGCTCTGCTCAGCTGTTTGAGAAACTCCTCTTAAGGTCCCTGAATCCAGAATTTACAGAAATCCAGACCAGACTTTGTTTTCTAATATTTAAGAACAGGTTCCAACTGAATCTCACCTAACCTTTTCCAAAAATAATAATGGACACAAGTCAGTGGGAGTTTTGCCTAATGAGAGAGTGCAGGATTTGACCCAGTGAAAATACCAGATTTTTTTTTCAGACATTGCATCCAGAATTCTCTCCCTACTCTGGCAAAATTCCCATTGACTATGTACTGAAAGCAGGATTTTTCTATATGTTGGACCCATTGAACGAAAAAGGGGCTAAATTTTGCCCATGGATTGTATAGGTGTAAGTAAGGATAAAATTCCACCCCTCATTCCTGTACTGGGTCCAGCACATAACAGGATCTTGGTTTCAGTACAGTACCTTCCCTGACATCATTTCAGACATTACTGAGCACTAGTTTAATGACTAAGGGTAGGTCTTCACTACCTGCCGAATTGGCGGGTAGTGATCGATCTTTTGGCGATCGATTTATTGTGTCTCGTTAAGATGTGATAAATCAATTGCCAGCGGCACCCCCGTTGATTCCAGAACTCCAGCTTGCTGCGAGGCGCAAGCTGGAGTCAACGGGGGAGCGTGCCTCTGACCGCCGCTGCCATGAGGATGGCAGGTAAGTCAGCTGAAGATACGCCGACTTCAGCTATGTTATTCACGTACCTGAAGTTGCGTATCTTCAGTCAATCCCTCCCCCACCCCCTAGTGAAGACCAGCCCTTAGGTTCCAAACAGCAAATGCACACATTCTTAGCCTTAGATTATGTTTGCAGGACAAAGGCCTAATGTGGTTATTTATCAAGCTTCCCAAAATCTGCACTTGGGAGAACAAATTTTCTGACACTCCTTTGGCAGAAGGATACATACGAATAAAATTGTGTTGCTGAATAGTCATTTTCCTGAATTAGAGAGCGCATAGAACTTTAGGCTTGAAATTAGACAAAGGTTTCTAACCACAAGAGGAGTGAAGTTTTGGAACAATCTTCCAAGGGGAGCAGTGGGGGCAAAAAGCCTAACTGGTTTCAAGACTGAGCTTGATACGTTTATTAAGGGGATGGTATGATGAGACTGCCTACAGTGGAATATAGCTGATCTGTGCCTGCTAGCAGCAAATATCTCCAGTGGCTGGTGATAGGACACTAGATGGGGAGGGCTCTGAGTTACTACAGAGAATACTTTCCCAAGTGTCTGGCTGATGGGTCTTGCCCACACACTCAGGGTCCAACTGATCACCATATTTGGGGCCAGGAAGAAATTTTTCCCTGGGTCAGATTGGCAGAAATCCTGAGGGGGGCGGTGGTTGGTTGCCTTCCTCTTCTGCATGGGGCCCAGGTCGCTTAGGTCACTTGCAGATTTAAACTAGTGTAAATGGTGGTTTGCTGTAATTTGAAGTATAAATCATGATTTGAGGACTTCAGTAAGGTTTGGGGCTATTACAGGAGTGGGCGGGTGAGGTTCTTTGGCCTGCATTGTGCAGGAGGTCAGACTAGATCAGGGGTAGGCAACCTATGGCACAGGTGCCGAAGGCAGCACGCGAGCTGATTTTCAGTGGCACTCACACTGCCTGGGTCCTGGACACAGGGGGGGGACTCTGCATTTTAATTTAATTTTAAATGAAGTTTCTTAAACATTTTAAAAACCCCATTTACTTTACGTACAATAATAGTTTAGTTATATATTATAGACTTACAGAAAGAGACCTTCTAAAAATGTTAACATGTATTACTGGCACGCAAAACCTTAAATTAGAGTGAATAAATGAAAACTCGGCACACCACTTCTGAAAGGTTGCCGACCCCTGGACTAGATGATCACAATGTTCCCTTCTGATCTTAAAGTTTATGAGAGAAGATGAATGTTTGATTTTCTCACTCCTGTCCCATTTGCCTAGCCACCTTAAAGCTATTGCATAAAAACACCCTCAGTGCACATTACTACACCTTAAAGTTTTCATTGTTTTCATGCTTGAATTTTAAAATGCAACTTTCAAGCTTGTTTACTTCTACTGAACATATTATTCAGGACTAAGGGATAGTGAGAGCTTTACTTAAGTGCACCCCAGGAGTGTGTTTTTTCCTCAAGTTTCCTGGGTAATATGTCACCATCAGTTGCTTGGTCATATCATGTTCCATTATTTGGAGTGATGCACGGTGACTATGACAGCCAGTTGTGACATGTCCCTAAAGGAGACATAACCTGGGAAAATGGAAACAAAAGTCATTATTCTGAAACCCATGACATTCTTCAGAAATGAAATTAAAAATTCTTTTTTTAAAAAGAAAAACAAAAAAACCAGAAAACTTCCTCCTTCTTGTGGAAAGATTTGAGCTGATTTTTCTAGCAAAGATTGTAATGGGAGCAAACGCTAGCGCGCAGTTAATCCATTCATCTAATCAAGTTTTAATGAGAACAGAAAATGGCTCAGAATTCCATTCTTCTGATAAAAACTGTACTGAGAATAAAAGAACAGAATCCAGTGTTAAGATTACCATGTGAACAAAAATTATACTAACTGTACCCATTTGACCAAGATTATAATGAGAATTTTGGGACAAGGGAATGGTATAAATTTAATCGGTTCTATTGGCAATATGAACATGGCATTTTCATTGTGCTCTGTAGCCACTCTTGAGAAAGGTATAATATACTCACAGCTAGGCTGAAAAAAACAGACTAGTATAAGGAAGATACAGACAACAAAGGAATGATAGAAACTACGCATGTAACAGCTGATGAGAGAAAAGCAGAACACATACAGGTACTTAAGATGGTGAGAAAGTGGCCAGTCAGATTAAGGGAGAGCGAAAAATATTCTTCACTGTGGGTTACTGCCAAAAGACTTTTATGATTTATTGAGGGGAGCTGTCAAGGGAAAACTGCTAACAGCTTGTTCACATTACTGTACCTGGTAAGCAAACAAATGGAAGAAAAGATAGTTCCATAAATAGCTAATGGTGGAACACAAGTAACACCAATTGTTGTTCCTCGATAGGGTATTTCAGCTGTACTAACGTAATGGAAAAACATATAAATTATTTGTTGATGTATTTGAAAGTAACATCTCAAAATTCAATCGGGAACAAAGCAGAGGGCTGATACTGCACTTAAATTAGGGGCCCTAATTATATCTAGAACAAAAGAAAGGACTCATTGCCTCCCTGGACTGCTCTTTTTATTCAAAGACACAGCATTTAGATACTGCAGTGAAAATCTGTTTATTAATGCGAATAAGTTAGCTCAAATTTAATGTAATAATGAGTTCCTGGAAGCACCCACTGTAACTGAAGAGACATTATCAACTAGTTATCTAGTCATTTTCAAACTTGACTCAGAAATAGTCTAAGGTACCCCTACCCACTGCCAATTTTTGTAGTTATTCAAGTTATTTCGCTCTATCTTAATGTTTTTCTCTCCTCTGCTGGCATATGAAAAGTCCACCTAAACAGGAGAAACTAAGTCCCCCCCTCCCCAAATCCTGAATTTATGCATGATCAGTCATAGCTTTATATAGTACTAATCCCATTGTTGATGGACTTGAACTAATAGCTGAATCTGCCCACCATTTCCTGCAAGTCTAAATGCATCTCACTTACCAAAGGACTATACAAGGCTAGACAAGATAAGGAATATCCCTGATTATCAAGTGAGCATAAGTGTCTCAGTTTAGTTTTTGTAGCACCTATCCCTGCTTTCTTGCAGTTTCTTAAGAAAGATTCATCACCAGGTAGATTGCTCTTCTCTTTCTATTATCCATGATGTTTGTTTAGCAGGAGGCATCTTGGTTCTTTTGGGTTTTTCTATATCACCTTCTGGTAATGCTGAGCAAAAATGTATCCTTTTCATTTTTCTGAGGCTAACAGGTCTTTGCTAATGAATTGGAAATCTGTAGTCCTTAAGTTTTCATCCACACGGATAATTCTTCTTATTGTATTTATAGTCTCTCCAGTCTAAGCATAAAGTGCTACTTTAATCACGCTGCACGTTCAAGAAAAATTACCCGTCAACTTATATTAAATAGGTTTATTTTCATTTTGGAAGCAAAAGGCAGCCATTATTTTTGTTCTGAAATTATATCTGAACCCATCCTACCCTGCCAAAAAGAACAGTAGTTTAAAACCTCCAACATTTAAAATACAAAAAAACACCATGAACAAGGAAAAGTTTTTGTCTCCACAATATGACTGTTTAATTCTTTCCTGGCCTATTATTACTGAAGAATTTTCTGGTTATATTTTTATAAATAAGAACTGTGTGTGTTGATCAGTCACGCCTACTCATGTTGAGTAGTCCTTACTTTTCCTACTGTCCAATTTATTTCAGTGGAACCACTTGTGAAGTAAAGTGCCACTCAAATTGATGAAGGGGCCAGAGACAGCAAATCGGAGCACTGAAAGTGTGAAGAGTAAATGGGTTCAGATAAGCTACAAATTTCTGGGGAATTCAGTTTTATTGTTCAAATAGTTATTTCAGTTTTTTCTCATATCATGCAGATTGGTTAGTAAAATATAATAAAGGACTATTTTCTTTAGCACTGCTTCAGTTGGGGCAAATCTCAAAGTCCTCATCAGATAAAGCTCCTATTGTCTCTAAAGGGAGTTTTGATTGTGTAAGAATTGAATAAGGACTGCAGGACATGGCCCTTCATTTTTAAAGGAAAAATAAGAAACAGCAATTGTTATGAAACTTACAAGAATAAAAAGAACAAAAGCCTGATTGTGCTTTTCTCTGGAGTCAATGGGGTTTTTGCCTGACTGTGAATTGGAGCAGGATCAAGTCCTCTGTAGACTACAGGGAACATATACTTTTGCTAAACCCAACAGACCTGGGCCTGTAATTCTTACTCATGCAAGCAGATCCATCGAAGCTCAAGGTTTAGTCATCTGAGTATGGTTGAAGACCCTCCCCATAGAAGTATATTTGCTCATATGGAGAAATATATTTATGATATTTGACAAAATATAATTTGTTTGTTGCACATAACTACAAAACAGTCTGAGTTCAGATAATTACAAAAAAAGCCTGTGAAGTAAATATGTAAAATGTCTAAACCCCAAATTCAGAATAACAGCAATTATTTAATAATTTCAAATACATCAAATTTTAGCAGTCTTGCATGTAGGGTCAACACTTCTCAGTCATGACATCTATAATATGATATGTCACGATATATAGTTAACATATCATGCTGATATGTTAACTACAGCATAGACAAGTGAACTGCATTGTTTTACTACAAAATGCAGTAATGCTAATACAGCTGTGTATGATGTAAGTATTCTGCAAACCACCATGTCCTCTAGTGCAGGTACATACAACCTAAGCTTTAGATGTGAGGAATAGCTCATGATCTTGCTAGGGACATATTTAACATGGATTTATTTTATGATTCAAGTATTTTCTATAAATGCATTCAACTGACTAGGAAATTTGTTGGTTTTGCTACATTTGTTTACAGCGCCAATCCTGCAATGTATTCCACAGCGGCGCAGAGCTCTGCTCACACATAATCCATTACGAGACCGGGGACTAAAATGATAGCCTGTTTTGAAGATATCGTAAAGATCTGTGAAAAGGCATTAGTCGTTTGGGTTTATGAGACATAAATGGGACAAATTTGACAAGATATTAGATCAACAATTTGGTTCTGAAATGTGGTTCCTGGAACTTGAAAAAAAAAGGAGAGAGAGGGAAAGAAAAAAAGAAACAGTAAATTGAAATTAGAGAATATCAAAGTGTTATTAATGGAGTATATTCAAGCTGGTAGACAGTCATTAGTGAGAGACCCATAGGGAGCAGTTTTAAGGCTGAGTGCCTTATCTATCATAAATGACAGAAATAAGGGAATGAAGAATAAGATATCTAAATGTTCTGATGACAATAACAGAATGGAAGATCAAATATTACTGACAATCGCTGGATTCAGCAAAATTTTTGTTCATTTACAAAATAGACTGTTAAGAAACTAACATCATTCATCAAATTATTGAACAGGAAATGGACTGAATGAGTCCCCCTAAAATGATTCTTTTTTCTTTGTTGACTGTACACTGAGCAGTGGCATCAACTGAGATATTTCTTGTCGGGTGGGCAAATGTGGTCCTCACATCCTGCTGAAGGGACCCTGTTCCTATCCCCATGTGTCCCCCTTCCTTTGTCTTGTAGGGACCCTGGGTCTCCCTCAGCTGGGGAATCTCCCCTCTCTCTTACCCGCACAGTGCGGGAGCCAGTGCCACCCTGAGTCGAGTTCTTGGCAGCCTTTGCTGTGCTCCACCGTACAGGAACAGACTCCCCATGCTCCAGGTCATAACACCATTGGGGCAGCCACCCCACCATCTGGCCAGAGCAGTGGTGGGGCCAAATTTGAGTGGCACTGTGACCCAGTGTGCCAGGTCACAATGCCTTTGTATGGAGAGATGGGCAAATTTTCTCCGGACCGTTCCGGCAGTAGCCATACTGATTTACAGAGGACATCGTGTAAAAGTGGTCGAGCAATGCCCTCTTCCCAATCCTGCTCAGTAGTCTGTGGAGCTTTCAGCACGTGCAAAAACCTTGGAGAGTGGGGAAGCATTTCCCTGCCAGCCATTAAGCAAACCGGAGGGAATTAGATTTGCAAGGTATAGCAGAGGCTGGAATGTTAGCAATTATTTGTTTTAAAACAAACACTAGTTTTAAAGGACATTATTTGAGTTTCTTCCAATAACAAGAATAGGCAGATTTTTTTTGACCAGTGTGGGAGGGCATGTGTCGATGCAGTGGGAGAGAAACTTCACAGGAGGCGCAGGCTAAGCAAAATAATAGGAACCTTCCTTGGAGTTTCAGGTTTATTTCTGCAAGAGCATTATGCACCTAAAACACACATACACAAATCAGAACCAGAGATCACATTCCCTTCATGCAGCTTAAATCCTTGAATTCAAAAAAACAAACAAACAAAAAAATAACCAAACCCAGAACAGTCTATCAGCACAAAACAACACACACACAAGAGTCTTGTTTCTTACGCTCCCAGTTCTGACTTTTAAACAGCAAATCCTTTCTCTCCCCAGAATGCCCACCATGGTTTTAAGGTTCTGATACCAGGATAACAAGGCTCAGCTGAGCCCAATTACCTCCTGGCTGGGACTGTCTCACTGAGCTGACTCTGAAACTCCCTGCTGGGATTTAACTCAGAGCCATGTTCCTCTGTTGGTTTGTTTCATACTGTTTGTGTTTATAGAAGTTCTGTTTATTTAGTGTTTTAGAATTTAAATTGCACATAGGCATTCCACTGGAATGGCATGCGTTACGAGTAAGGCTAAGATTTTGTCATGGTTATTTTTAGTAAAAGTCAGACAGGTCTCAAGTCACAAACAAAAATTCATGGAAGCCGTGATCTGTCTGTGACTTTTGCTAGTGTGGCTCCATGATTTTCCCTGCCACTGTGGTGGCTGGGAGCTATGGGATACCCCTCTGCCCATGGCACTGGAAGCTGCAAGGGGGCCTCCCTCTACCCACAGCAGCTGTGAGCTGAAGGGTGAACATATTTCCCAAAGAGAAAATGGGACAACCCCAGCTGCTCGTCCAAGACACCCTCTCCCCACCTCTCCTGTGCAAGGCTGTCGCCTGCTGCTAGACCCCTGAGAACGGCCCCCTCAGGAGGCTGTCTTCTGTTGCTAAAACCCTTCTGGGTCCCAGCTGGCCACTAGCTCCAGTCCCTTGGCCCCTGGGTCTGAAGCAGAGAATGTCACAGAAGTCTCTACCAATGTGATATATATCATCATGTGCCAGCAATGCCCTTCTGCCATGTACATTGGCCAAACTGGTCAGTCTCTACGCAAAAGAATAAATGGACCCAAATCTGACATCAGGAATCATAACATTCAAAAACCAGTAGGAGAACACTTCAACCTCTCTGGTCACTCTATAACTGAAGGTTATATACATAATCTCTCTCTCTCTCTCTCATATCAATATATATATATAAAATCTGAAGGTTACAATTTTAAAATAGAAAAACTTCCAAAAACAGACTCCAACAAGAAGCTGCTGAACTGGAATTAATTTGCAAATTGGTCACTATCATATTAGGGTTAAACAGAGACTGGAAATGGCTGGGTCATTGCACTAATTGAATCTATGTTAAGTATCCTCACACCTTCTTGTCAACTATTTGATATGGACCATCTTGACTACAAAAGGCTTTTTTTTCCTCCTGCTGATAAAAGCTCATCTAAATTAAATAGCTTCTTAGAATTGGTATGATAACTTCCATCTTTACATATTTTCTCTCTGTGTATATATATTTTACCATCTCTGTGTTCCAGTCTATGCATAGGCTATGAAAGCTTATGCTGAAATAAATTTGTTAGTCTCTAAGGTGCCACAAGTACTCCTGTTCTTTTTACAGAGGTCCCTGGAAGTCACAGATTCCGGGACTTCCGTGAAATAAACATAGCCTTAATTATGGGTGGAGGAAATCCCCTGTAAGGGGCACTAAAAGGCTTGCAAAATCTATAACTGTCATCTTGCTCATCAAAATCTTTTGAGGGCTTGGAGAGAATCAGGAAGAGGACATTTAGTTAAGAATGGACTGTTTCTATTTGCTCAACAAAAACAGAACCAGGTTAGATCTGCAGAAGCACATTCCAGAATACAGAAAAACCTCACTAATCAAACACACACAAACCACTGGCTTCCCCCGACTTCTCAGCAAAGAATAATAGCAGATATTGTACTGAGGCTTTACATTACAAAGATGTCATTACTTTTACAAGTCGTATTATAGACCATTTTTATTAGTGCACTGTAAAATATTATCAACAATAAAAGAAAACACTTGTCAAGTCAGGTTCATATTCCTATTCCCTTATGCTTATTGAATAAAAAATACCTTGCTTCAATGGGATTACACAATGCACGAGGTGCTACTCATTGTGAGTAAGGGTGTCAGAATCTGATCCTATACAAGCAAAGCCCATTTTATGATGCAATATCATTGCTTTATACTATGGCTTGTTTGCTTATTCCCTCAGGGCTCAACCATGCAAACTCCTTGCACCATCTTCATCATGATGAACAGGACACAGAGAGGCAAAATTCTGGTGCTGAGTACTCAGATTTCACTCAGCCTCTGTTTAGAGAGGCTTCTGCATAACAGCAAGTAATGTGTGCAGTGCTCAGCAAAGTGAGCAAGGCTTTAAATTGATTCTCTGCTGCATTACTCTGGTTCTCTACTTGTGTAATTACCCCAATTTCAATAGTTACATGAGCTTTAATCTGTTGTTTCACAGTGTGAGGGCATGTCTACACTACAAAATTAAGTCAACCTAAGTTACTTTGACTTACAGCCACCATAGTAATTAAATTGCTTTTGCATGTTGGCACTATGCTCTTTGCGTCCTTACCAGGAGTACTTGCACTGATTTAACTGTCAGTGTGGGGCATTGTGGGACAGCTTCTGAAAGGCAGCAACAGTCAATGTAAGCAATGCAATGTCTGCTCTGACACTATGTCAACCTAACTACATTGACCTAAGCACTATGCTTTTTGTGGAGATGTAGTTATTAAGTCAGTATAGTTACAGTGAGCGAGTTACATTTTAGCGTAGACATTTTAGACATTTTAGCGTAGACACTTACTGAGTTTACCTAACTGTAGTATAGACCAGGCCTGAGAATTTATATCTGTGCTGAAGTAAACACTGATGAGTAGGGGTGACATGGGAATGCTGGGAAGCAGAGAAAAGGTGTGGTTAGCACATAGTGCTTTCCACATAATGTCAGTCCATGCATGCAAGTGATGTGTGTGATCATTATTTGTATATACTTCTCCTGCCACCCTGCAGTATTGCTTTGCTTGTATATTCATTAGAATTAGAATTCATTAGAATTAACTCTCCTGTATTGAAATCTGTTTTAAGATTACAAGCTATCACTTTAAATTCTGAAGGATTTTTTAGTCCTGCTTGCAGGCTGTGGGCTTTGAAGGAAGTGTGCAATTTGGGGAGGGTTGCCAACTCTGACTGAAGCTATTCCAGGCGATTTTTCTTCCCAACATGACATAATGTCATTTTCTTAAAATATCCAATTAAAATCTCCTGGATTGCTTTCAGTAGTCACCGGGAGATCGATGACGATTCTGGGAGACTCCAAGCCAATCCTGGAGGGTTTGCAACCCTAAATTTGAGGCTTCAGCAGTCAGGCTGCTAGTCTGGAGCAAGATGGGCTGAGCTGTGCTTCTCTGCCTTAGGGAGCAGCCTGCTGTGTGTCTCGGTACCTGGTGGATGTGTGTTAGAGTTCTGAATTCTCACAGATAAAGGAGTGTTACATTGCTGCCTTATGTTTTGTTTCTAACTCTTTGTGGATGTATAGGGCCCTACCGAATTTACGGTCCATTTTGGTCAATTTCATGGTCATCGGATTTTCAAAATAGTAAATTTCATGATTTCAGCTATTTAAGACTGAAATGTCATGGTGGTGTAATTGTAGGGATCCTGACCCAAAAAGGAGCTGTGAGGGAGGTTGCAGTACTGTTACCCTTACTTCTGCACTGCTGCAGGAAGCGGCTGCCTTCAGAGCTGGGCGACTGCTGGCTGGGAGCCCAGCTCTGAAGGCAGAACCACAACCAGCAGCAGCACAGAAGTAAGGATGGCATGGTATGGTACTGCTAACCTTACTTCTGTGTTGCTGCTGGCGGGGCACTGCCTTCAGAGCCAGTAACCTGGTCAATAGCTGCCGCTCTCTGGCCACCCAGCTCTGAAGGCAGTGCAGTAATAAGAATGGCAATATCACAATCCCTCCTAAAATAACCTTGTGACCCCCCTGCAACTTCCTTTGGGATCAGGAGAAATTCTGGTTTCCCCTGTGAAATCTGTGTATACAGGGTAAAAGAATAAAAAAAGACAAGATTTCATGGTAGGGGCAGGGAGAGACCAGATTTCACAGTGTGCGACATGTTTTTCATGGCTGTGAATTTGGTAGGGCCCTATGTAAACACCATGAACATAATATTAACCTCAGGAGAGGGTAAAAGCAGAGAGTGTCACTAGAGTAGGCTGCTGGAGTGTTTCCAGTGGTTTCCAAGGAGCAGTGTTTCTTCCTGCTGTTGCTCAGTGTATATGTTGGGCCTAGGGTTCTGGCAGCTCAAGCTCCTATCAATTCACTGGTGAGAAGAAGAATGGCCCGGTGATAAGGGCACTAGCCTTGCACTTCAGAGATTTTCCGTGTGTGACCTTGGGAAAGCCCCCTAGTTTTTCTCTGTCTCCATTTTCCGTCTGTGAAATGGGGCTAATAGCATTCACTGATCTCACAAGAGTGTTGTGAGCAGAAACAACTTACACCTTGCAGATTGTGAGGTGCTCAGATACTAATAAGGGCTAGATAAATATCTTAGAAAGATACATTAGGGTATTGCATTGTGAGTAGCACTGCATCATGCTCAGCAGCCACGCTAGGGACTCAGTACCATTCTCTCACATATCTTGTCTCCCTCCCTCACAGGAGCCCTAATTCCTAACATTCAGTAATTCTCCGTGGGTGATGGATCAAGCAGCTAAAGGATGGGTCAATAGTGGAAAGCACAGTTGTCATCAAACATAGTGATGTACATTTATCCTAACTCTGTTTTTCATGTACTAAGACTATTTTTTTGCTTACCAAAAACAATAACAATAGTCGGGGATATATAAATAATTACTCTACGTAGACATAGCCAGTCATGGAACAGAATTAATTATGTTTCTTAGCTCTGCATAATTGGGTCCAAATCTCAAGAGTAACATGCACCAAGCAATCCACAGCATTTGAAATGGCAAATACGTCTGAGCTGCCTAGTACCAAAGAGACGTTCTTCAATAATTATGACACTAAGTCTTTTGTACCATAAAGCTCTACAGCATTGCATTATCCAGGACATTAGTAACAAGAGAGCCCAGTACTGCAAGGGCTGCTGTAGTGTAGATTTTATCTATGTACAGTTAAAATAGATTTTAAAAACAGAGAATAAATACTTCTCTTGGTGAATGGAGTGTTGATGTAGGTGACTGCTGCAACCAGTGAAAATATAACTATTTCCATTGAAAGCCTAACTAACTTTCTACTGAGTCTCCAGCATGCCTAGGCTTTGTGATGGGCTGGAGCCCCATCCCCATCTCCCAGAGGCAGGAACACAACAGCTAGGAGGGGTTGCTACTGGTGATTGGAACTAAGAGGCCAGCTACTGTTTCCTCTACCCCCCAATACAAAAGAACACAAATGGACCTCCAGAAGCTCCAGTTGAAGACATGACATAAGGTTGAGCCTCAGGTTGTCCACCTGGGGGCAGAGCCAGACCCCTGAAAGGCAGAGACTTCTCAATCAGGAGAAGGAGCTGAAAACTCGGCAGATCACCATCTTTACTCCTCTCCACATGTTGGATACAGTGGGACTTGACTAAGGACCCCGAGAATCCAGTGGCTCTCCTCCAAAGATACCACATGGGGCTCAGTACCACTACAACCTGCAGAAGGAGAGCCAGACCCTCAGAGGCAGTGACTCTCCAGCCAGGAAAAAGAGTTACTAAAGGGGCTCACCATAACTACTTTAGAAGTCCGTATGATGGTGTCAACATCAGCAGTCTGTTTATGCAGGAGAAGGATTGTCTGCCAAGAGAGAGGTAGGGGGATGAGGCTGAGAGAGGATGGAAGGACAGGGCAAGGGGAAAGGAGCGTTTAACTGGCGGAAATTAATAACCTGTTTAATGGGAAAGAGGGTTAGGTGCTGAGTGGGAGTGAGATATATTGGTAGAGGAAATGATTATATTGACAAAGCTGGGGAAAACATGAAATGAATAAGGAGAGGTTGATTTAAATGATAAAATAGGAAAATCAGAGTGAAAATAAATACAAATTCTACACCAAATAAATATTTTGTTTTCATTCTGTTCCCAGCTTCTTTCTCTGTGTGTTCCCTATTCAAGGTCCTGGTCCAGCTATGATCTCGGTGCAGACGGAACCCTGCACCTGCACAGAGCCCATCTGAGGTCACACAGTTCTGTCCTTCTGGAGCTCATGCCAGGATTGGGGCCACAAAGTGTAAGCTTTTTGGAGCAAGGCCCTGTCTTTCTGGGACTGACGTAGCCAGCACATTTGGGATGCTATACACAAATATATTAATAATCTTGCTGAATACTGTTAAATTCAAAATGGACATGATGAAAGGAGGTATGTGATTGGCCTTTGGGGGTTCTGACTGTGGGAGTATCCAGTATAACTACACGGTTCAGGAGTTGATACCTACCTTACTTTCTCTTGAATCACAATGTCAAAAATAGAGCAGAGAATGCCCTTCAAGATATTTTTCTTCCTATTTTTTTTCTGGAACCCAATATCTGTGCATGCCATTGTGAAAATGGCAGTTGCAGCTCTCAGCCTTCAGTCTCTGAAATTTAACAAAGTTCTAATGATACTGCTCTTGGAAGCCAGCTGATGCTCTCTTCCTCTCCTTTTTCCTTCTCGACAGAAAATAATGTGATAGGAATGATTATTTTAAAACAAAAAATCTATATTTCAATGAACCAGTGTCCAAGGTGACTGAAAATAATCACTGTTCTTCCTCTCCTTTTTGTCAAATCAGCATCTGCTTCCATGTTATTGGCGAAAAACTGCTACCGTTAGGAGACGAATTGTTAGAATTGTGCAGGTTTCAGTGGCTGTCAATGACAGATGCAAGTCTTAATGGATATAAATCCTATAGGTTTCAGTATTTAACAGGCTGTTAAGAGTCTGCCATGTGCTATCACTGGGGAAGGGTGGCATGAAATAAAATTTTTTAAAAGCCAGTAACTTTTATTTCCAAAGCCTATTTAACTAACACTGCAAATTCTCTGGAAACCACATAAGTCCCTCTAGGTTTTCTGCCAGTGCCAAACAGCTGAAAGAGAGTTTGAGGGAGAGGGCGAGGAGTGGAGTGGAATTTCCTTAGCTTTATTGGCTAGCTTCGTTACATTTAGCTAGATGGAGAGGAAGCAGAAGGAGGCTAAGAGGTTTTATGCACGTATGGCTGTGTAGCTAAAATTCTCTGCACATGAAATAGCTGGCTGGATATGCAGTTGGGAAGAAATCATTTCCCATCAGGTGAAGGAGATGAAGGTCTGTACAGTAGAGGAATCTGTGGTCCTGGCCTCATCTATCCTGACACTAGCACACTTTGTGTAAGAAGGCCCTTGCAGAGATGAGCTCCATGCTCCACAAGAGGATGTTCTCACTCTCGATGCATCAGGCTTACTACTTGTGCACTAAAACTGCACACATTCTGCTTCTTGGATAGTCATTGAGCACTAGAGACAGGGCTGGATTTTAGCCTACAGCTATGATTGTAACAGCATCAGTGCATAAAACCAGCTCTACCTAATTAACCCTAATTATTCAAAGGTTTCAGTTATCCCATGAGACTTCTAGCTAATTGAGGCTCTACTATCATTTGTTTTAAGGGAGGAACTTTCAACTGTCATAAAAAACACTCTCAGATGAATAGCTCTTGATTTTAATGGGATTTGTATTGGAATTGACTTTGGAAAGAGGCTGAACTACTCAACCTGTCAGTAGTAAGTATGTGATGCACTGACAGATAAGCAAATAACTGGCCTACTCAGAGGAGTGCAACCAGCCTCAGAAAGACTTGAAGTACATCTAATGGTTTCAACTCATCTATAAAAGCAACTGAGTAGTTCAAGCCATATTCCAAAGATTTTCAGTACAAATTCTACTCAAATAAATGAGTGAGGGGGATCAAATGGCTCGTTTTATCACTGCACAGCCCCAAGTTATAGACTGTGCCTAAAAGAACAATAAGGTGCCCAATAAGCTAGCCATGTATATAGCCTGCTTTATTGTTGTAAGATCTGTTTCCTCTTAAATGTTTTTGTTCTAAATAAATAATACTTTGCTTTAAGAAGGTTGTTTGGTTACTGGATACCACTGTCATTACTCCCAGAGTGAACAGAACCTGAGCAACTGAAAATAAGTCAAGCCTTCTGAGAAAATCACCAGGGCACTGTGGCCCAAGGCCTGGTATGAGATGGGAGAATTGTGTGATTCCACCCTGATACCTGAGCGGGTGTGTTTGAAGGGACCAGGAGATATCAGAGGCTCAGTTACATTATAAGGCCAGAAGGGACCACTGTGATCACCTAGTCTGACCTTTTGCATAACACAGTCTTAGAACTTCCCTAAATTAATTCTTGTTTGAACTGTTAGAAAAACACCCAATCATAATTTAAAAATTTCCAGTGATGAAGAATCCACTATGACTCTTGATAAGTTGTAATGATTCATTACCCTCATTGTTTAACCAAAAAAAGTGCCTTATTTAAATATAAAATATATGGAGTATACCTATCTCATAGAACTGGAAGGACCTTGAAAAGTTGAGGAGTCCAGTCCCATGCCTTCACTAGCAGGACCGAGTACTGTCCCTTGACAGACTTCTTGCCCCAGATCCCTAAATGGCCCTCTTGAGGATTGAATTCACAATGCTGGATTTAGCAGGCCAATGCTCAAACCACTAAGCTATGTCTCCCTGCTGTTGTCTTTATTTAACTTCCACTTTGAGTCATTGCATCATGTTATACGCTGCTGAATTGAAGAGCTAATATCAAGTTTTTGTTTCCTGTGGTAGTACTCATAGACTGATCAATCAACCTTAATCTTCTCTTTGTTAAATTAAATAGATTGAGCTCCTTGCGTTTGTCACTATAAGGCATGGTTCCCAAATTGGGGTTGGTGAACCCCTGGGGGTTTGCAAAATGTTACAAAGGGTTCTCAGGGGAAAAATCCCTAATGGCAGCCAGAGCTGTCCCTACGGACTCCAGGCAGCACAGGGCCAGCAGCTTGGAGCCCCAGAACTTCCAAGAGCTAAGCAAATCAAAGCAAGCATATCATACTGAGGAGATTTAAACTTCAAGACTCCTTATAAGAAATGAAAAGGGAGGTGGATATTTTTTGCTGTATTGCAGTAACAAATAAAGACATACTGGTGTGATTTCTACTGGAATATTGTCTCCAGTTCTGCTGCAGAGAAGAGTTACAAGAATGATTAAAGGACTGGAAAGCATGCCTTATAGCAGTGATTCCCAAACTTTAACAACCTATGAACCCCTTTCACTAAAATATCAAGTCTTGCGAAGCCCTTGTTAAAAGTGCATATTTCCAGAGATTTTCTCCTTTACCTGAAAATCCTTTATAAATTATAAAAGTAGTGATTTTAGAAATATAACATTTGTTTTTATGATATGAGTATTATACACTATTTATTTTTAATTATTATTTAACATTACAGCATTTTTATTACATTATGAAAACGGCAACACCTTTCTCCTGTGAACCTGAATCAGCTGGCATGGGCCAAACACTGGCTTTTCTTTGCTGTGTAGACATCCCCATTTAAGTCAATGGGGCACCAGCGGTGCAGGATTTGCATGCTTGTGACAACTGCAGGACCAGGCCTTAAGTTGCTCATTTAAGATCTACTTCCCAGATCTGATGACAAAATTTGTCTTTTAATGTTTGTGATTTTTTTTTCATTACAAGTGTCACATTATTTACCTTTGGTACAGTCCTTTATTGTGTGCAACAAGGAAAGAGCAATAAGCTTAGTATCCACAATCTCTCTCCAGGGTACTCAAGGTTAAATATTCTAAGATGTCTAAGCTTCAGTTGTTACATCAAGATATTTTGAGATTTAAGCATTTAAAACTTATTGGAAATGAAGCCAGAGATTACTGTTTACTTTTTCCCAAACAGTGCAATGCATCCCAATCTTGTGAAGTGAAACATCATAAAAGCAACTTTGATTATATTACACACCCCCATGCTCTGAGTGATTTGAAGATATTGTAGTTGCTGCAGTGCTTCGAATCCTGGCATTTCTATTTTTATCCTTAGAATTCACTGTCCTCTCTTTCATTGCTGCCTGTATCAGAAGACCTAAAGCCCACTGTCTCTCAGTTGATATACTCTTAACAGGAAAATTGTCACAATTTAAATTCATGAGAACTGCAGGCTGCAACTTGTCTTGTCACTATCACATGGAGAAAGACTAATGCAGTTCTCTTAGTTAGATTTATAGATTTTGTTGATCCACCTCAGTGATGTTTCAAGTTTTCTAAGGGCAAGTCTACTACCTACCTATTGGTAGTGATCGATCTATTGGGGATTGATTTATTGCATCTAGTATAGATGTGATAAATTGATTCCTGAGTGCTCTCCCCGTTGCCTCCAGAACTCCACCGCTATTCGCGTAGCTGAAGTTGCGTATCTTAGGTTGAAACCCCCCTCCCCTCCAGCGTAGGCCTGGCCTCAGAGTACAATACTTTCCTGACAATCAGAGAAAGGTTATTACTGTCATAATTTATGCTTTAAGTATGCTCCAATTTTGCCTGTCATTGTTTGGGCTTCAGATACATTCATTTAAAACTACAAAACAATTGAACTAGAATGCAGATAGATCCTCAGTCCAACTCTTGAGGTAATGAAAGATAGCAGTGTTTCTGTAGTGTTATGATTAAGACTAAATGTTTGTTACAGCCATGACTTCTATGACCAAAAAAAGTGACTTTTAAATCATTGCCTATTCTCTCAGCGAGCTTGTATCTGAGCAACCCTTTTCTACCAATGTTTACAAATCTGATTCTAGATATTGTCAGTGGAGTGGAATATGGGTTTATAAAATTTTTAAATATGATCAAATGCTTTTAACCAATTTTACTGAATTAATTTTTCTCACAATTCTCTATTTTAAACAACTTAATAGTAAAGTATGCTTTGTCCTGACTTGTTCTTTTTTAACTAAAGTTATTGGTTTTGTACTTTTCATCATGCTGCCAAGCCTTTGTTATGAAACACCCTCAGCATATAAATAATTCATTAGCTAATGTAATTATAGCACTTCATTTTCAAAGCACTGTGCAGACATTACAGGGATAGAAGCAGCAACTGGTTTTGGCTGTGATTCAGCCATCTATCCCAAATCCACAAAACAGTTAAGTCCATCCTTATTTAGCAAAGCACTTAAGCATGTGCTTTGCATAGGGATGGACTTAAGCACATATTTAAATGCTTTCCTGAACTGGATGCAGAGTGAAAAACTGCATAACAATTTCAATTTTAAATCCTTGGTTTTAGATGCTCAGCTTTCTGAAAATTTTACCTATTGGGATGGAACTTTCCAGGTAAGGTCCTAGCTTGAGCAAAAAGTAAGCGTGTGTGTGTGTGTGTGTGTATGTGTGTACATACACATACAAGAGTGAATTTCCCTGATTATATTATAGATATAAAACAATAAAAATGCTTCACTTAAAAAAATCCTTTATAGCTAAAATAGTTCAGGGTTGAAAGTTATAATAAAGAAAGAGCTTTCACTGAGGTGTCTGCCTATCTTGCAGATAATTGTTATTTATAACAGATTGGATTGCCCTATGAGCTGGAGTGCCTCTGGCTAAAATAAACCAGCCTGATTGCAGGAGTGGGTGGGTCAGGTTCTGTGACCTGCAATGTATAGGAGGTCAGATTAGATGATCACTATGGTCTCTTTTGTCCTTAAAGTCTAATGAGGCCAACCTCACGAAAATCAGGCAAATTCCCCCAAAAGCAGAAAGTAGCTAAGTAGTGAGAAAGAAAGTTAGGCTTACATGGTAATAAAGCTTAGCTGGGGAAAGGGCTGGAGAAAGAACCATGCAGAAAGCTCAGAAAGTAAGGAAAACCTCTCTAGGCAGGAAAGCCTGAGAGCTACCCCGATTAAGCAGGGAACAGACAGTGAGACCCACAGGAGAACTTAAAAGGCTGGGTAGGAAGTGGCCCCCGGAAAACTGCAGAGCAGGTTTAGGAGCAGACCTAGCTGTTCATACAGGGCCCCGGGCCAGATCCCAAAATAAAGAGTGGGAAGGGGGTATAGAAACTCACCAGAAGGGTTATTGAGCCGAGCAAAGGGGCTATAGGATATACTGAGAAAGAGTCCCAGAGAGAGGGAAGGATTTTTGTTTGTGTAAAAAACCATTTGTTGGGACATTCAGTTTGGACAACTGGGACCCAGAAGAGGTGGATTTTGGATGGTGACTGGCTAAAAAGGGTTGAGTGTCTGTTGAGGGGCTTCTAGCCCAATGAGGGAGCTGCTATGCCTGGGCCTGGGCTCCAGGGGGTAACTTGTCATAAGAGGACTCATTTATAAAATTATTTTGGATGATTAATGAGTCTGAAAAATCATGTATTGAGCATGCACATTAGGGTGAGATCCTGACTCCACTGAATGCAACAGGAGTTTCTCCACTGATTTCAGTTGAGATGGGATTTCACCTTAGGATTTGTTTTTGTTTGTTTGTTTGGCTTTGTTTTGCTTTTTTGGGGTTTTTTTGTTCCTTTTGTAAAGGCTGCAGCTAAGGAGTGATTCACGAAGCATGTGTACATGGCTAAATACACTGCATTAAAAAAGTGTAATGTAATATAGTACTCTTAGTCAATAGGTATGTTGACTAACTGCCTGGAGAGGTTCTGAAGGCCAGGACTATAACAGGGTTCAAAAAAGAACGAGATAAATTCATGGAGGATAAGTCTACCAATTGCTATGAGTCAAGATGGGCAGGTATGGCGTCCCTAGCCTCTGTTTGCCAGAGGCTGGGAGTGAGTTGCAGGGAATGGATCAATTGGTGATTGCCTGTTCTATTCATTCCCTCTGGGGCACCTGGCATTGGCTGCTGTCAGAAGACAGGATACTGCACTATGGACCTTTGGTCTGACCCAGTATGGACATTCTTATGTAGGTACATTCTGGACTGACAGAAGAACTGCTGCAGCTTTTGTAAATTGGGCAGGTCCTGAGGCAAGGGCAGATGCTTCTATTCCAGCAGATCATGTGAGGAATGAGCTCTTTGTTTCAGCCTCTCTGGATCTTGTAAAGTAAAAGGCCTCTTGAGAAGTTATAACTTTTTAAAGGATAGAGAGAGGAGTTTTGTGACTTTGTAAGTTGCACAAGAGGGAGCTCTGCAAAGATGTACCTTTATGAGCTCTGGAGAAGATGAAAAGGCGCTCATCCTGCGTCACAGACTTTAAGGTTCACAGGGAAAAGTCCTCCTGACCTGAGTACCAACTAAGACCAATTAGATAGGGCATTCTTATAGCATCGGTCCAAATTCTTTTAGATTATAGAATTTAAGTGTATGATTAGGTTTGTTTGTTTGCAAGCCAGTAGGATTTGAACATCCGGAGAATGCCTTGTCATATATTTGTTCTGTAAACAATGCTTTGAAACTAAGATATTAAATGTATTAATAATATGTACAGAAATGTATTAATAAAACACCAAAGATGCATGATAAATGCTCAAAGCCAGGGAAACTCAAAGTTAAGGTTGGACATTAAAACTTACCTCTGACACTTAAATAGACATTGATCACATGCATATTTTGAATGGAATTAATTTAAATAGGTGATCAGTATCTAATACAACCCATAAATAGACCAAATAGACCAAGTTCCTATAGTGAAGTCAAACAAAATTCCCTATTGTCTGTCAAGTGTGCTTCAATTAGCACCAATCTTACTTTGGGAAAGATGAGTATGTATTTGTGGTTCTATCACATCAACTGATATCAAATGGACACAGAAACTACAGTGTGCAATCAAATAGCAGAAAAGACACTATTAGCATGATTCTGACAATTTTGTGAGATATTAATGATTTAATGACAGGATTGTACTAAACTATTCAGTAGTGTCTGATTAGCTGTGAGTGGTAGGCAGTGCTTAATTTGTAATCCTCAAGCAGTTATGTGCCAGGGCTCAAGCAATTATTTTTCTTTCATAACTGATTTGACCAGTGTAGAGGTGCCAGGGCTATGCACTGCCACATATAGAAGTGCTGGAGTTCATCCCTGATGGTAGGGGATGGGGAAGGAAATCAAATTTTTATAGCATGAATAAGAAAATTATAGTATATTCCATGAACAAATAGCTGATGGGGAGATGTATTTCTGTTAAATTATGTTCATTTTGCTTCTTTGTGTTTGGGTGAGAGAGTGAAAGAGCTAGGTACAGGGACAGAAATAAAAGGATTAAATGATGTTTTACCTCATGACAATGTCTTCATACTAACCCTAAAATTGCATCTACAAGGCAATCAACATTCTTTTAGATTTTAAGTTGCATTCTTTATCTATCTCAGCTCTTATATAGCCCCATCACTGTAGCATCTGAATACCTTCCAAGAATTTAATAATAGAATTAACAGTAAGTATCTCTTTTTCTTTTCTTTAGGAGACATATCTTGATAAATGGGCCAGTTTATTTTATTCTAATTATGTTTGTGTGAGTGGGTGTGTTGTGTGTATGAAAAGCTTATTGAAGGAAACATGAGTCAACAGTTTAAATAAAGTTTTTGTTTAAATATAGTGTCTCATTTGGTGCCCATCTGCACTATCCATAAGCAATACTGCAGGTGTCCACAGTAACTTGGCATTACTTTGTTTTTCTGCAGTAGAGCCAGTAACTGCTGATTTATTGCCTTGTTTATTTCACTGTGCTTACTTGCTGTTGCTAGCCATTTGTGTTTTAAAGTATTTTAACCAAGCTGTTGCTCTTTAATTCTATTTTGATATACAAGATAAAGGACCCTTCTGTTATTTATTTTTATGGTTATCATTCATTAGGGGAAAAAATCATAGCTTGCTTGAAGTCGCTTTAACTGATACATGTACACTCATTACATTTTAAAGCTAAAAGTGCCATTCTTTCATCCACCATTCAGGTTCTAGTCTGTGGGAAGAAGAGATGACTGAGCCAACACCGTGAACTTGAACATCATTTAAATTTTATTGGTGGGTAGTGTGATGCTGTAGAAAAGAAAGGTGACCATGTTTACATTAGTGTAGCATCACTGTTGCACAATTATGATGTATGCTGTACAAAGTGTGTTGTGTAAGGCATCATTGGAAAAGTTATAGTCTGCGAATTATGATTATCCTGTCTATATGCATGGGCAGTGGGTGAACCCTGGACTCAGGGAGGCTAGCCCTTGTCCCGGCTCTCCGCTTCTGCTAGGGTTGCCAACTTTCTACTCACACAAAACTAAACTCCCTTGCCCCACCCTGACCCTCCTCCAAGGCCCTGCCCAGGTCTCCCCTTCTCTGAGGACCTGCCCCCTGCTCATTCCATCCCCCCTCCCTCTGTTGCTTGCTCTCCCCCTCCTCAGTCATGTGCTCATTTTCACAGTGCACCAGGTGGGCAGTGCGGTCCCCTGCCTTGTCCCCAGAGTGCCGGGCAGGTGGGAAGGTGATGCAGCCTGTGGCCTTCCCCAGCCCCAGAGCACAGGCCGTCCCCCATTAGTCCCACCCCAAGCCTGGGGCCCCAGCCATGGGGGAAGAGCTCCCCACAGCACAGCACTGGGAAGCAGGAAGGAGCCTGGAGTGGAGTATGGGCGGGGCAATGCAGGGCTGTTTGTGAGGGACTCAGCCTTCCCCTGCCTTTGATACCAGCTGCCCATGTCTATATGCATGTATCATCATTGTATACAAAGTTATGAAACTTTGCTATGTATCTCAGACCTGTAGTGTTACTGGGTAACACCCCCAAGACAGATTTACATCAAAACTACCCAGCTGTCTGATGGCCCATTAAGGTCAATTAGCTTTTCCAGGGACCCCTCCTGAGGTCTCTTCAGCACACAGGCAATGAACGTGTCATGACTCAGCAAGTCACATGTGACCCAGGCCTCCATGTTTGTGCAAGTAACTTTCCATGCATATGTGCTGTGGGTATAAATTGCAGACTGTGACATCACTCTTTGTCTTCACTCCAGCACCATTTCCCTGGACTGTGATTTTCTAACAAGAAAGAAGCATTGAACCCATAGTCTTTTGGATGATCCAGAGAGACTATTTGCAAGCTAGCAGCATTACCACCACTGCTGTTATCCTGACCTATTGACTCTGAAATCAGTTATTATATACATGATTCTTTTAATCATTTAATACCTCTTCAATTCTTTTTTAAAAATAAATCTTTAGTTAGTTTACTAAAGATTGGCTACAGCGTGATATTTGGTGTCATCCTGAAAGCACATATTGACCTGGGGGTGAAGTGTCTGATCCTCTGGAATTGGAAGAACCTAATGTGTGGTGAACTTTGGTTTTAATAACCTTTCATCACTAAATCGAGTTGTCTTAGTGGTAACCAGGGGCTGGAGTGCCTAGAGGTTGCTGTGTGGATCTCTGTGAAATAGTGTAGTGATACAAGAGATCACTTTTGTTACTGGCTTAGTGAAATCTTATATGCCATCAGTTTTGGGGTGTGTCAGCACTGTTTCCTACAGTCTGTCCTGAATTTGGCATTCTCAGTTGTGCCCCATACCAGACAGCACGACAGATAGCTTTGTATCCTCAAAACTGAACCAACCCGCTGCCAGCTTTAGCTCGCAATTGAATCCAAAAGTGGAAGGAAGCTTGTTTCTGTTTAAGGAATTGTCAAAATCTTGGGCTATTCTCACAAGAATTTGTTGTGACACACTGAAAATCACCTGATCTTGTAAGATTTTGGGCTACTTTGGGCTAAAGGTTTACAAGATCTTACGAATTTTTAGTACAGTTGGATCTACCTTAGTTTTCTACAGAATCTGAATATAAACTTGAACTCTAGACCTGATTTGGCTTTGCACCTGAATCTGAACTTTGTTTCACTGGTTTATCTCTAGTTGGAAGGATTACTTCTATTCACATAACATTAGACATATTTTTTTCTTTCAGTTCCTTGCATGTAAAGCTAATGGAAACTATATGTACACATCCAAAGGCAAAATGTAACCTATTATAGGCGTATCGGGTAATATAAATCCCCAGAAACACTCTGAGAACAAAACATATTCCCTGGCATAGACCTAAACCACGTGGCATTTAGCATGTTATGTCACATGTACGAAGAGATTCTGAAAGCACAGGAACAGCCAGACATAACCATATCAGGTTAATATGGCACATATATTTGTGTAAGTGAATGAATAATAAAAACAACTTTGCAATTAAGATCTTTTTCATATCCAGCATGTACAGTCAGTACAAAATGCATCATAGCTTATTCTCTATTTAATGATACAATTTAATGGTCAAATTGTACATCCTGCAAGTCCCTTAAGAGCAGCATGAGAAATCAGCTGATGTGCTGCAGCACATCTAGTAGTTATGATCTATTGAATAGCAGTCAAGAATGAAGAGTGGAGGAAATGTCCAGAAGTGCTATATACAGTAGTGTAGTAAAGGTTGCCTTTTTTGTGGGAAGATATAGCTCCCAAGCTAATTGAAAAAGTTTAAGATTCTAAGATGGGTCTTAGTGGTAGAATTTTTTTTTTCTTAACATGGGACTACACAGATCTTCCTATTTTAAGGATAGCTGTTTCTCTGAGATGTGCGTACTGTTTTGTTTTTTGTTGAAGCAGTTTCAACCTTTACATCCTCTGCCCTGGAATCCATGTGAAACAACCTATGGATTTCATTTATACCTTGATCAATGTTGAGAGTTAAATCTTGATACCATAACAGAAACTTAAAAGAATCTTTAAAAATAATTTCCCACATATTTTGTCTTCAGTGAAGAATCACCTTTGATATGGTGACTCTATACTAATTTTCATATTCACTGTTTGAGAAATTTTCCCCCTCTGTGTTTGTTTATTATTATTGCATAACATATACCAACCATAAATGTCTCTTTCCAAATGGAAGTAGATGATAGTAATGTTCCTCTTGCTTTTCTGAGTGCTTTTGTCCTTGTGCCATGTAGAATCTCTTTAGTAAGATGCAGCTTCCCATTATTGTCTCCTGCTGCCTGAAGTATTATTTCTAGAAATTAGACTCTGACAGGGCTGCAAGTATATGAACTGTTTCCTCAGAGGCGCCCTGGATGACCTGGAAGAGTCAATGTTATCTGAGGATTTATAATATCTTTGAGAACAAGAATCAATGACTTTAACTTCAGACCAGTAATAGGCACTTTGCTTTGATAAAGTAGATTTCACTTTTAGTGGGTTTTAACAGAATCACATTACACAGGCTATTTACTATTCGAAATAATGGAGACATACTGAGCATACCAGTCAGAACAAATGATGGTCTCTAAGTTTGGCTCAGGGCTCATTCTAAAAATTATATGAATGCACCAAGCAACTTGTTTCCATTGTTCACGGCAACAAAAATCTGAGTAGTCCATTTTGTTAATGTATGTTTGGTCACACTAAATGCAACAGGCCATGTTCTGCTGTCAGTTGCTGTCATAAATATAAGGGAAGGGTAACAACCCTTATGTATGCAGTAATATAAAATCCCTCCTGGCCAGAGGAACAGAATCACTTACCTGTAAGGAGTTAATCACTTCAATTAACCTATTTGACACCTGACCAGAGGGACCAATGGGGAAAGAAGATACTTTCAAATCTGGACAGGGGGAAGGTTTTTATTTTGTTTTATTTTGAAGGTTGTATCTTTATTTTTGTTCTTTCAGAGGCAGAGAGGGGCCAGGGCAGGAAAATCCATCTCCTACAGACAATCCTGAAACAAGTCTCTAATATTACAAAAAAGTAAGTAAAGCAAGGCAAAGCGTTAGATTATCTTTTGTTTTAGCCTGTGAATTTTCTCTATGCTAGTGGGAGATGTATTCCTGTTTTTTGTATCTTTGACGTTAAACCTAGAGGGGAATCTGTGTTTTAAATCTTTTTATTACCCTGTACTTTTACTTTCCAGCTTGATGTTACAGGTGTGATTCTATTTCTCTTTTTGAAAATAAAATTCTTCTTTTAAGAACCTGATTGATTTTCAGTGTCCTAAAGACCCAGGGATTTGATTTGTGCTCACTTTGTAACCAATTAGTAGACTGAGATTAGGAGGTCTTTCATGCGGGTGCCCACATCTGTACCTCAGAGTTCAGAGTGGGGAGATAACCTTGACAGTTGTGCTCTTTAACTTTAGTGGGTATAACAAAGGGCTGTGTCTGACTGAGTACATTTGCCTGCTCATGAAGCCCACTTCCATGGTTGTAAAGGGCACTGTAGGGGGCAGAGGTCCCCTCAAGACTCTACTTCAGGCCTTTATAGTATCTTTTTCCTCCACCTGGCTCTTGGAAGAAACAAAGAAAGGAAAAGTCCTCTCCCCTCTTTCTTCCCTTATAGGAAAGGGGAGTTCATGGGAAATTAAAGAGAAGTAAGGGTGACCTGGAACTCAGGCAGTCTTCCTGGTTCAGCCATTTTGGCTTAGTCTAGATGAAGTCTACCTCCAGCACAGTAGTGCACAAACTTTTCCAGTTGTGTTCTGTTTCCTCAACAGTGAAGCCTGGGCTGAAGGCAGAGCGGGGGGAGGGGAGGGATTGGAAATGTGGGAGGAATTGGGGCTAGAGGTGAAACTGGACTGGGGCAGAGCTGGGCTGGAGATGGAACAGGATGCAGAGTGGGGCTGGGGCTGGAGCAGGGTTAGGGGAGAATCTGGCTTAGAGGCAGGAACAGTCCCACTACAGGGCTGGAGGCAGAGCTGGGTCTGGAAGTGAAGCAGGGCTAGAAGTGTCATGCCCCACATGGAGGTTGGCCTGGATGGGAGGCTGAACAGGACTGGTGGAGGAACAAGGCTGGGACTGGAGCTTTTCTGACCACCAGTTCCCTCAGCAGCTGTTGATGTATGGTCTGAATTTGCTAGTGGGTAGTCTGCTACTGCAGTAATTGCCCTTGGAACTGCTGTTGCTGAGTGGCTTGCTGCTGCTGCAGCATCTCTGCTGACCACTTATACCAGTGCTCTGGTTCTGTCTTACACAGAGCAGCTGAGCTTTATTCCCTCTTGGCTTTTATTTTTAAACCCTTGTGTCAGGTATGGTCGTGCCTGAATTTTTCACCATTTTTAGGGGGCAAAGGTCCCCTCTAGTCCCTGCTTCAAGTCCTTATCCTGTTTTACTCTCCTTCCCTCAGGTGGACATCCAAGGGGGCTCATAAAGCAAACAAACATAATAAAAGTCCTCTTCCCTCCTGTAACAGGGTGCTGGCCAGTAAGTCCCAAGGCAGGTCTGTTAGCCCAGCTCTAGTTAAGAGGTATTAATTGGGGCTGACTGGGTATGCCACGCCTAATTTCTAGAAGAGAAGCACCTGCAGGTCTTATTTGCCGGGGGGCTATAGAAAGCTGGCAGGAAGGAAGGAGAGGAGCCAAAGGCTGTGTATCCCTGTTGGCTAGAGAAGCCAGCTGCCCCACAGGTGGCTGGTTCAGAGCACTCTGTAAATCGAAGGTGGTGAGAGCTGAGATGAGAAAATAAAAAGCACTGGTGATTGCATCAGGAGGGGTCTCTGGCTGATTTGTTGTGAGGGCAAGCGAAGGCTTGGTTACACATGGGTGCTTGTCCGGGACTCAAGAGCCAGTGCTGTTTGACCACCAGGATATGGAGGACACCCTGCACCGGCTGGTCAAACAGCAGGAGCAGATGCAGCAGGCCCTGCAAAGTTTTCAGCAGGCCGAGAGACAGATCTTACTGACCTGGCAAGCCAAGCAACAGTAGAGTCTGCGAGAGTTCATACGGGAGCAGACTGGCGTGCAACAGCAGGTCCTGCAATGAGTGGTGAATCCTGCAGGAGGGAATGGCACAGACCGCCAGGCTGGGGACTTTGTAAAATGAGCTGGGGGATGATCCGGGTGCCTTTCTTGGGTTCTTTGAGCAGGTAGCCATGGGCGCCAGATGGGAGAGGGCAACCTGAGCCCTCCAACAGGCCTTTGTACCTGATGGGAGAGGCTCAAGCAGCCCATATGGCTTTGAGCAGGCCCAGAACTGAGGCATTGAGCGTGGCCATTCTAGACCGGATGGGCCTGTCGATGGAGTGGTACCGCCAAAAGTTCCAGGCAGCTCGATGGATGGTGGCAGTGTGGCCCTGGGCATATGCCCAGAGACTAATGGACTGGGCCACACGCTGGCTGAGGCCAGAGACGTGCATGGTGGGAGAAATGATAGACACATTGGTCCTAGAACAATTGCTGCAGAACCTCCCTGAGAACATGTGCGTCTGGTAAGGTGTCACCAGCCTGTCTCCAACGAGGCAGCTGTCAGGTTGACGGAGGAATATATTGAGGCAAAGGGTTCCCAGAGGGAGGACTGACCCCGGAAAGACAAGGAGTCAGGGAAGAAACTGGCAGAACCTTTTTCCGGGAAAGGCAGGAGAGAAAGGGCGAGCCCCGAGGAGCTCATTAGTCTCCTTTCTGCCCCAGTGAGGAAATACCTCTACAGAGGCACATAGGTCCCAAAGAGCAACATATGCAGAACACAAGGTGCACAGATCCTGAGCAGGCTGAGGACCATTTACCCATTGTGGGTTTGATCCTGCTTCCCCTTGAAAGCAATGGGCAGAGGCGGGAGGAGGTGAAAGAGACCTGCACCCTGTCTCCAGGACCAGGATGTCAACTCGTGACTGTCAGAGTGTGGGGGGACATATCTTTTTGTTAAAGTCCCAGCATCCTCCAAACAGCTCTCCATGGATTATGATCACTTCCATTCCAATTCAAAGCCAGGGGAGGTTACTAAAGCCCTCATACTGTAGAAGGGAGAGAGGGTGACTGGCACTGAGATTCCAACAGATGAAACAAACAAGAATAATTACATCTTTCTTGGGCACAGAGTGGCTATGGGGAAAATGGGGGGCTCATTCTGTTGTGTCTAGATATAATATGGAGTCCTGAAGCAGTATATCATCCTTCCCGGGTTAAAAATGAGCCAAAAGGGAGAGCTTATGCTTGCAAATGTGGTCTTTGCATCATTAAAGATGTTCATCTCATTTCGTTCAAATCCTAATTCCCAAACTGTTTTTACTCAGGCAAACTCCCACTTATGTGAGTTCTGCCCAAGTCAGAACAGAGTAAATGTTGAGTAAGAACCTCAGGATTTGGCCCCCTTTGTGTTTGGCATAGAAGTTAGCTATGCATTATATTGGGACTGATGTGACCGGAAGTACACTGTACAATTTTGTAGAACAGAACATTTACTGAAATCCCAGTAATGTTCTGGTTTTATCATTCTTTCAGTGGAGAGTGAAAGAATGTTATGAAATGAAGCTATTTCATTGCTTAGCAGCACTTTTCAAAGTTAAATAACTAGGTCACCCATTCACTATAAACTATTGTGCTTGCAACATCTAGTTGCAAAAACAGAGGTGTTTTTCCAAATCTAATCTTTTTATTTTTTGGCTAGAGCATGTGTGAAGAATGTGGGAGGTAGCTGTATTAATTGTTATGAATGTTATATATATCTATCTGTGGGGTTGGTGGTTATTTTATTACTGGTTAAAAGATGACTGTTAAATCATACAGCAATCCAATTCAACTGCCTGCTCAGTTGGACAATATCAGGTATCCACCGCAGGAGGACTACCTCCTTTAGACATACATAAACTGGTTTGATCAAGTTCAGGAGTCCTGATGGAAACCACAGGAGATCTCCAGGCAGGAACTCTGATACAAAAGAACTTGGAAATGGATAAAAGCCTGTGACCTGAGGTGCACATGAAGGCAACCTTTTCCCCTCACCCCCAGCCTGACTTGGGAGTCAGACTGTCAGAGAGGCAGTAGTTGCAGGGGCAGCCTGTCTCACTCAGCCCCAGTGCTTTGGGAGTGACTTGATTAAGCGGAAGCTACTTAAAGTTAGCCTTCCCTAGCCAGGTAAGGAAATACGCACTTCAGCTTTTGGTATTTTTAACCCTTTTTCTTTCTGTGTTGATGTTCCTCTGGATAAATAAATCATACAATATTGTGAAGAGGCTATTCTGTCACTACATTTACCAGCTGGTCACAACTCCCACAGAGGACTTGGTAGCGGGTGGCAGATCCAGTTGGACCTGCTGTAATACAGTTGGGAAATGGGGTGCTCTGATCAGGCAAAAAGTGGGGTGAATCACAGGGCTGCACTCAGAAGCGTGGACACTGTATGTGAGACTTGAAAGAAATATCATGGAGAGACAGATATTAGGTGCAGCTCACCTAATAAGTGTAACAAGATGAAAAGAACAGAAAAAACAAGGCTGAAATAACCCATTTGTTTTCACACATTACAACTTCAAAAACATAATCATTTAAAAAAAAAAAAAACCCACCAAAGTGCCTAATACATTAGTACCACTATCTCTAACAATAAGGGTTTCACATGGCTATTGTGCACCTTTGTTTGACTATATGCTTCATAGATAAAATCCTACTGAGTTCAGATCCATGGGTCTGTGCTGATAACTTTATGAAAGGGTGGCAATCTCCAGTGGGTTGTAACTGCATTCAAACTGCCAAATAATGAAAAGGAACGTCAGCGCCAGGTTTCAGTTGTAATGCTAATTAAGCATGGGGTTTATAATGAAAATGCGAGACAGGTTTGAACATAGCAATTTTGTCAGATGTTGCTTTGATAATGATTATAGAACAAACTCTGGTCCTATGTCTTAGAAGTTTCATGGTGGCATGTCATGTCTGAGAAAGAAAAGATACACAGAAAGAAAGCAAGTTCCCCTTTAAAAAAAGCCAAAGAAAAACTGTGACAAGTTGAAAGATCCTTAGAGGCTTGAAAGAGGGTGGCTATAAACATACAATAAGCCTGAAGAAACTCTATGATACCTTTCCACCTATTATAACAGTGACATTTTCAACACTGAGCAAGTTTCTGTCAGCACTTTCATTACATCATCAATCATTATCAGAGGTTTAAAATTTCCCCATAAGGATTCAGTCTCAGGTGAATCTAGCACACATTATTACCAAGTCTATACTTACTAGCAAGTTTTTCTTAGGGCCTCTGCACCAGACTGTTTTGTAGGTTCTAAAAACCAAACACCCAGTTCATTTCCCATTCTGTGTGGAGTAGGGGATGAGGCCAGCTGTGAAAATGGAGAGAAATTGCATGGGGTTTTTTTCCTCTCTGACCCTTTTTTTGTGTCTTTTTAATGGATGAAGCAGTGTGGCCTCTGCTGTGTATAAGTCAAAGGATCACTCCTTCATCAGCGCATACAGAAACTGGTCCTATCGTACCTTGTCGTAGTTTTGTGTCAAAGCCATTTCCCATCTATCTTGGTACTTTATATGGTCCTCATCACTGTAACAGTGGGGTGTCTCCTAACAAATGAAAGACCACCACCGATTCTCCCTTTCCCTTGTCCATCGGCGGATGTAGCAGCACTTATTTTTATTATAATTCATCTCGGAGTAAAAAAGACTGAGGTACCCTAGTAAAGTCATACTGAGTGGGATTTTCAAAAGTGTTCAGCAGCCCTGACCTAACTCTTCTCCCACTGAAATCAGCAATAAAGCTCCCTTACGGACTTCAGTGGGAGCAGAATGACGCCAGAGTTGAGTGCTTCTGAAATTCCCACCCATCATCTTTAGCTTCAGTCTGACTCAGTGGGAAATATTGAGGTCTGGAAACCCAAAGAATTCGATGATGGAATGGGAGTAGTTTTGTTAGTCTATAGTGAATTGTGTTAGATATCAGGGCAAACTGAAATTTTACATGCTAAACTACAGATTACCTTTTTATATCCAGACTGTCATAGGACACTGCATGCCAGCACAGCCCCTTGTGGGCACTATTGGTTCGAGAGGTGCATTGCATGCAGCAGCTCCTCAGGTTCTTTCGGTCGACTACCCAGCCTAGGTTGGTTAAAACATGTTCCCTGTTTGTGGGGCTGACTGGATGAGCCTTTCTACAAAATGTAGCCACTTAATCAGTCACACCCACTCTGAATCCACAGAAGAGTCCTCATTGGCTCTCTTGCCCCTTCCTGAGCTGGGGTTGCATGCTAAATAGTCACTTTCTCTTAAAACAAGAGGTCCTAGTTCTCCTCCCTGGATCTGGGTTGTAAGTTAGGCCAGCAGCAGGGTCTTAGCCAGCTTCTCTTTCAGATAGACTCTTTTCCCCAGTGAGTTCTCAGGCTCAGAAGATTTGGAGAATCAGTGAGGCAAGGCAGGGGCTGAGTGCAAGGCATGGAACAAGCTGGCACAGGAGCTATGACAGCTGTGGGGAGATGCTTTGAGCAGCCACTAAATTGCTGTTGCTGCTGGGCTTAAGAGCCAGTCTGTTGATCCTTCCAAACAATCAAGTGACCTAATAAATCAGGCAGCCTACTACTACAGGCCAGCTGCACTAGTAATCTGCCTGGAGACTGGCTGTGTTGTGGGTCCTGATTTCTGACAGGATCCTAATTCTAAACTGTTAGAGGGGGCACTCACTGCTAGTGACAGTACTGGGTTTGCAATGGCACCATCCCCGCTCTTGGAAGGGGCCCATAATGACTATATGCGGGCCCACAAAAGGTTAATTTGGCCCTGGCCACAGCCCTGCAATGTGAAGAGTCAGCAACTTCTCAGTGCTGCTGAAACATTCAGCCCGGGGAGCCCAGTGCACAGACACAACAGGGACTGGGTATTTCAGGGAGTACTGGGAGTTTTAGTTCACTGTATTCAGCCAGGGCCCTCAAATCTGCACCAGCAGCTGCACTACTACTCCCAGAATGCACTGCACCATGCTGCGAGCCACCCCAGTTGAAGCAGGTAGCAGTGGAGCGGACCAAAAAAAAAAAAATCCCAAACAAATAAATGATGCATGGAGAGGATTCCTGGTACTAGGGGCACTGATCCCACTGGGCCCTCTGGGATGGGGACTCCTGGCTTGCCCAGAGCTCCTGAGTTTCCTTTGCTCTCTTGGGGCAGTAGAGAGCCAGGGACAGCAGCAGCATTGTGACTCCCGCTGAGCACCCTCACCACTGATGCCCGGCTGTGGGCTCCTGGGCACCGTCTCAATCCTGCAGTTTCACGCCGGGTACCTGTGACATAGCACTCTATATGAGGTTAGGAAAATATGATAATGAGTGTGAATATAATGTAACTAGAATATGCTTTATGCAATAGGTCTCTTGTAAGGTATCATTGCAAAGCTTGTAAACTACTGAGTGTGGTCATCCTATTTGTATAAATGTATTACTCTTGTACCTGAAATTAAAAATATGAAATAGAACTCGGAGGGCCTATTGTAATTATGCAAAGTCTGGGCCATTAATGGTGGTTTGGAATCTTGATGGCTCCCATCAACCAGGACAACTGACTGTGGATGGCTTTGTTTGTTTACAGGCCTTCCTGTGAATCAGGCTGGGAGGAATGAATGCTTGGGGTCTCACAGGACATATGGTTATGTTACCTGGTACTGAAATCCATCTTACACCTGGTACTTTTCCATTTAGAAGGAGGAGATGGGGACCCAGGGAGACAAAAGATTCTGGCCTTGTGCCAAAGGGAATGGAACAGAACAAATGGGGATGCAGTCTTGAGAAATCCCCTCGCTAGCACCTGAACTGGAACAAGGGCTGAACGGGGGGAAAGAATTGTGCCCAGACTAGGAAGGTGTCCAGTCTGTGATAGAAGCTTATTGAAACATCTCTGAAGGTGAGATTTTATATGTATTCAGCTTTCTTACTGTATTAGACATAGACTTGTGTGTTTTGTTTCTATTTTGTTTGGTATTTCACTTTGTTGTGTTTGTCATTACTTGAAACTATTTAAATCCTACGTTTTGTATTTTACTTATTAATTAACTCAGAATATGTGTTAATACCTAGAAGGGGTGGGGGTGGGGGGGAAAGGGCAAACAGCTGTGCATATCTCTCTATCAATGTTATAGAGGGCAAACAATCTATGAGTTTGCCCTGTATTAACTTTATACAGGGTGAAATGGATTTATTTGGGGTTTGACCCCATTGGGAGCTGGGCGTCTGAGTGTTAGAGACAGGAACAATTCTTAAGCTGTCTTCAGTTAAGCCTGCAGCTGTTGGGGGATGTAGTTCAGATCTGGGTCTGGGTTTGTACCAGACAAGCATGTCTGGCTCAAGCTGGCAAGGTTCTGGAGTCCCAAGCTGGCAGGGAAAATTGGGTTAGAAGTGGTCTCGGCACATCAGTCGGCAGTTCCCAAGGGGGTTTCTGTGATCCAACCTGTCATAATATGTGTGTCCCTCCTCAGTCACCATCCGTGCCCAGTGCAGAGAAGGCCGGTTGTCTATAGCCCTCGGGATAGAGGATGGTGACAGCAGAGTTGGGTGGTGCTGGTTGCTATGCCCCCTGCCAGTGGGAATGCTCAGAAACTTCCTCACACACTCTGGGGAGGGGATGGGGTAGATCTCAATTCGGAGGAAATGGGCAGTTGTGGGGAAAGTCCAGGTGTGACAGAGGAACTGGCAGTGACTCCATGTGGGTGGGAGGGCAATGAAGTAGGATGTGAAGATGGAGGTTGGACTGCGGGGGCCGGGAGGGGGGGAAGTAGACGGGAGGATGGTGACAGCCCTGGGGCAAAATAGGGGAATGGGGGCCTGGGCAGTAGCAGGGAGATTGAGAGCCCTGGTGTGAAGGTGGGGGTTAATTGTGTGTGTCCGGGGGGGGGGGACAGGACAGTAGGAGGGACAGGGAGAGCCCAAGTGTGAAGATTAGTGTAGGGACATGAGGCTGGATTGTGGTAAAATGTGTGTGTGTCTGTCTTAGTGGTCTTTTCTCCCTGCAAAAGATGGACACCAGCAATTTTCCTCCCAACAATCCACCCCATTTACTTTACTGTTTCACTTGAAGTCACGTGGGATGGTGAGGCAAAGGGAGAAATGGGCTAAAGAAACTAACTTTAAAAAAAGCTTTATAAACATTATTGTACCAAAGTAGAAAATCTGGCTTTCAAAAAATGTATTTACAAAACGTAACTTTGGGTAGAGGAGGTGCTGGTGGGGAAATGCAGCTGCAACTCCACTGACTGGTCCCTGGGCTTAATATGGCGCATACAAGTGCTTAATTAGCACATTTGTTCAGGACCCCGAGGGTTAAACAAAGCTCCCACGTAATTAAACCAAATTAAAGTGCATTCTGGGTATATTAATGCTAGCCCAATTTGTTCTCTGTGCAGATCTCAATCAAGTGTGGCTTCAAATATGATAATTTGTTTTTGAATAAATGTTTTCCTCCCTATCTCAGCGGTATCAAGTTTACTGGGCACCATCGCACTGGGTCCACACTTGGAAAGAGCCCATAACAAATGCATGGGAACCCACAAATATGTCTTGGTATTGGGCCTACAAAAGGTTAATCTGGTCCTAGCTAGTGGCACCTGCTCCTGGTTGCTAATCCCCTATTAGCTTTGGCCAGGTATTATGCCCTCCTCTAGTGGCGTCTCTCCCATCACTCTTTCGTCACATAGACCCTTCTCACTTCAGGAACCACAGTTTTCCTCTTCATGACTCAGCCCTCTGGACAGGTCACTCCATGGTTCCCCCTTTCGGGGATGTAACAAAATCTTTCCAGAACAAACCAAGCAATCCACTGTCCCCTGCCTAGTTGGTGCTACATTTCCATTGCTTGGTATGAGTACCCAGGCCCGCCCTCTACTCCAGGTTCCAACTCAGGGCCCTCTGGTGAGCAGTCAAGCCCTGCACTGTCCTACCTTGTCTGAAATTAACAAAATGAAATTCAATACAGACAAGTGAAAAGTAGTACACTTAGGAAGAAAAAAAGTCAAACTTGAGAAGGATCTGGGGGTTATAGTGGATCACACATTGAATATGGGTCAACAATGTCATGTAGTTGCTAAAAATTAATATCATACTGGTGAGTATTAACCAGTAGTGTCATATGTATGACACTGGAATTAACTGTTGAGACTTCAGCTGGAGGACTGTGTCCAATTTTGGGCACCACACTTGAGGAGAAATTGGAGAGAGTCCAGAGAAGAGCAAGAAAAATGATAAAAGGCTTAGACAACCTGACTTATGAGGAAAGGTTAAAAAATCTGGGCATGTTAATCTTGAGAAAAGAAGAGTGAGGAGGAACCTGATAGCAGTCTTCAAATGTGCTAAGGCTGTTATAAAGAGAAGGGTGATCAATTGTTCTCCATGTCCACTGAAGGAAGGACAAGAAGTAATGGACTTAATCAGATTAAGAAGATTTAGGATGGATACTGGGGGGGGAAACTTTCTAACTATCTTATGATGACATTAATAATGGACAAGTCTATAAACAAAATCAGAGACATTTGTAATTGTTATCTTCAAGACCAGACTCAGCTGAAAGAAGAAACGATATAGTTCCACAAGAAAGTGAAAATGACCTAATTCCTCCAAGTAACAAGAACAACTTCAATAATACAGCAAATATAGAAATTAAACTGCCATTGTGTCAAATGAGAACATAACATAACAATGGCCGTACTGGGTCAGACTAAAGGTCCATCCAGCCCAGTATCCTGTCTACCGACAGTGGCCAATGCCAGGTGCCCTGGAGTGAGTGAACCTAACAGGTAAAGATCAAGTGATCTCTCTCCAGCCATCCATCACCACCCTCTGACAAACAGAGGCTAGGGACACCATTCCTTACCCATCCTGGCTAGTACCATTAATGGATTTAACCTCCATGAGGTAATAGGCCTGTTAAGGTCTGAGGTTAAGAGGCCAGGTTAATGAGACCTGTTAAAAGAGGTTTCATTTAAGTTAAAGACCTGTTAACTTAACAGAAAGCTGTTAAGTTAATTCTGATATACATGAGTTCATTTATGCTTAAAATATTAAAAGAAAGGACATGTGGGGTTACTGTGGCATTAAAAGAATGAATAAAATCTTCAGGGTGTGGGAGCTGACAGTGGGAGGAGGCTATTGTTTTTACATCAGACTGATTGACTTGTTAGGATGCTCTTATATGTATTAACTAAATGTCTAATAAAGACTTGTGTTAAATTACTAGCAATGAATTGTTAAGACTAGTAGATTACTTGAATATAAAACAATACATGCTGCCAGGAATGAAGGAAGTGATGAAAAGAACTGGAAGAAGTTTTGTTTTGTTTATAAGAAAAAACATGAAGGAAAAGTTACTCAGAAATGAAAAAAAAGTTTGAATGAAATAAGATGGCTCAATTAAGAGTTCCCAGATTCCTAAAAATGTTGAGAAATGCTGCAGAAAATTGGAAGAGATGTAAACAATAATTTGCTTTCTTTTTGAGGGTAGTTGGATCTATTTATAAGGAATATGAACAAAAGGTTCCCATGTTCTTGAATAGTGTTGGCACTTAAGCAGTTATATAATTCGTTTGAGCTTAATATTTGAGAATTAGTTGACTATGAGTCTGTATTTTTTTTTAAAAAAAATGAGGAATGCTATTTACTAAAAAGAAATAAAACATTTGAAAGATTGCAGTTTTGCTCAAGAAATCAAGTGGAGGACGAGACTTCTGAATAATATTTAAACAGCTCTCAAGACAAGAAGTCAGATATACAATTTCCAGAATCTGTGTCAATAGTAGGAGATATAATATATCAGGAGTTCTCAAACTTCCTTGCACCATGACCTCCTTCTGAAAAAAATTACTAAATGACCCCAGGGGAGAGCGGAGAGGGAGGGGGCCAAAGCCTGAGCCCAGCCAAGCCCCGCTGCCCTGGGAGGGCAATTCCAAAGCCTGGTGGGGCCAAAACTGAAGCCCAAGAACTTCTGCCCCAGGCAGAAGGACCTGTAACCTGAGCCCTGTCACCCAAGGCTGTAGCCCTCAGGCTTTGGCTTGGGCCTTAGGTGGTGGGGCTTGGGCTTTAGAAGAGTGTGATAACCAAGCTGGGAGGGATTACTAGAGCTTTGGAGGACAGTATTAAAATTCAAAAGGATCTGGAAAAACTGGAGAAATGGTGTAAAGAATGAAATTCAATAAGGACAAATGCAAAGTACTCCACTTAGGAAGGAACAACTGGTTGCACACATACGAAATGGGAAATGACTGCCTAGGAAGGAGTACTGTGGAAAGGGATCTGGGGGTCATAGTGGATCATAAACTAAATATGAGTCAACAGTGTAATGCTGTTGCAAAAAAACCAAACATCCTTCTGGGATATATTAGCAGGAGTGTTGTAAACAAGACACGAGAAGTTATTCTTCTGCTTTACTCCATGCTGATTAGGCCTCAACTGGAGTATTATGTCCAGTTCAGGGCACCACATTTCAGGCAGGATGTGGACAAATTGGAGAGAATGCAGAGAATAGCAACAAAAATGAAAACATGACCTACGAGGGAAGATTGAAAAAAATTGATTTGTTTAGTCTGGAAAAGAGAATTATACTGCTCAACTATAAAAAGAGACTTTGGCATAAGTTTTTGCACGCAGAAAATTTCCTACCTATGGTAGATCTCTACTGGCAGAAACAGGTCATAAACCATTAGATAATATTTCGAAAAGGAACATGACAGACATATCCCACCTCAGTTACAAAGATAATTTTTTCAATTGTATTTATATTATTTTAAATTAGAATATCAATTAGAAATTAGAATACCGGGCAAATCATTAATTGCTGCTGATATTCTTTCTAGAGTTTATGATTCTAGAGCTTTAATGTGACTGAAGAAGATGGCATGGTACATGTAGATGTAAAATTAAAATTAATTCCTATATCAGAAAGAATATGGGCAGAAATTGTACAAGAAACTGGATAGGGTATACTCCTAACTATAAGGCTCTTTAAGCTTTGGAATGAGCTTCCAAGGAAGGTTGTGGAATTCCAAACATTGGAAGTTTTTAAGAACGGGTTGGGCAAATGCATACATGGTCCTGCTACAGTGCAGAAGGGCGGACTCATTAGGTCCTTTCCAGCCCTACATTTCTATGAAACTTTAGCTGATTCAGGAATATGCCAGATCTGATATATGTAGATTTAATATTATTATCCATGAGTGCTTAATATAATAAACAATCACATCTTTACTAAAAGTTCCAGTTAGAGTTTTAGTGCAGAGAAATCCCTCATTTTATCATTTTTCTACACTTGTAGTACATTGTTATACATTTATAATTTCATTTGAAACTGAGTAAAATTATTTTGAAGAGGTTTTTATTGAAGAGACAATCATCTCCAATGAGCCATTACAGATGGAATGTGGTGAAGAACCTGCTCTCAGTATTTCTTAAAAACATTTTCATGTGCAGAATTTGTTTATTTTGATATTGAATATTCAGAATATTTGAGTTGAGTTGAGATGTAAATCTAGTTTCTTGCAGATGTCCACTTAGTTAAATTAGCTTACTAACTTATTAATGGGGAAAACTCACTGGAATATCACATGTGCTTTGCAGGAGTATTATATTTTACAGAAACTGGTGTGGTATTACTATTACATCTTGTCATATACAGATAGAACTGTGGGAATAGCGGATTTTTCAGTTTACTGGCAACTTTGAAAAAAATGCTAAAATCATTTTGGGTATAACTAAAAATGAATTTAAGACTTTCCATGACTCAAAGTGGAAAAAAAATTCTGATCATATGAAATACTTCAGTTCAATTTCAAGAATTCTTAAATGTTTATTTTTAAAATAAATACATACAATTTTGATACAAAACAATTTCAGATTGAAACATTTTGCTTTTAAAATACTGAAATCAAATGTTTTTGTTTTTAGGAGGTCCTCCCCATCCACCCCCTGACCAAAACAATTTAGTGAAACCCCCATGAATTTACAAAAAGTTTCAATGTCTCTAAAATTTTGCCCACTTCTACCTACGTATACACAAACTATTAGCCAAATAACAGCTGAGCAGTACACAGGACTTAGCTAATTGGTGATTGTGCTTTTATTCATTACTTTCTCATCCTCTTTATTTATTTCTGTGAACTTTGCATTTATCAGTTGTTTTTCCAAGTCTGGTTATTAAAATACAATTTTAAATGCTCACTGTTCTACTGACATGATTTGTTTTGTGTTTGCTACAATGAAGGAGGAGACTAAAATTTTTTATGTATTGGAAACTAGAGGAAAATTGCGATTCTTGCTTCACTGATAAAGTGTTGATCACACTCATGTAACTGGAATTACAGGGAAGTGCTGAGAATACAAGCAGATGTTGGATTTCCACTCATAGCATTTTCAGTGCATGTAGCATGGAATTCCAAAGGACAGAAGTTTTTGCTTTGGCTTCTACAGCTACTTTAATGATGATGGTCAGTTTTGTTCCTAAAGGACATACTGAAGTATAAAGAATTAAAAGACACAATACTCCTACTTAAGGAGGAGATTATGTTAGAGTTCAATATTGTAACTACTTGAAAACATCTTAGTAAAAACGGCATTGTTTATCAGTAAAATATTTATAAAATTAATTAAATAACCCATGGCTTGGGTACTAATGACAATGCTGTGAACACTGGGGAAAACTAATGGTTAAGAATAGGATCTTGCTGAAAAAGAGAGGAGTGTATGAACTAGGCGTCTTTGAGTATAATTCATAAAAAGTTGGGGATATTTCCCTAAATTGCCAAAGCCAGTTGAAACAAGGCATTCACTAGAGGCAATGCTGTCATCATCATTCTAAGGACCAGATTCCATGCTGCAATCAAGCCTCTTTACACCACTCTGGTAGAGCAAAGCTGCCAGAGAACAGCTGGCTCTTCCCTACTGGCACAGAGTAGGTCTAACCATATTTTCTTACCTCTGGGTGTTAGGATATTTTTGCTATAAAGTTTTTATTAACTATGTACATATTGTACAAGTTGTTGTGCATTAAAATAATCAGATGAAAATGCAAACCTCAGTATTCAAGGCAAGCAGGGGATTTTTAATTCTGGGTCCTGATCCAGCAAATACTTACGCACCTATTCAACTTTCCTTCTTTGAGTCGTCCTAACTGAAATCACAGCAATAAAATTAAGCATACATTTGCAGGATCAGGGCCCTACTATTAAGAGTGGGTTGCTGTTGGTTACTCATAAAATATGGCATACAAATAATGGAACATGAACACCTGTGCTGTGCAAAGCTAGTTCATGTAAACAAGAGCACTGCTTTAAAAAACAGGGAATTCTCTAGTATGTTTTCACCAGCTTTCTGGTTGCATTATACCAAATTAATCTTCCGGGATAATAATATAGGGGGAACATAATAGGTAAATGGTATCTCTAATTTAGTTGTTTATCCCAGTTTCAGATCTGTTCCTCCCCTGGTGCCTAATTACCATTAGAATCAGTAGGCATGAAACATAATGAGATATTGGAAAATATCTCCTCTAAGCTTTGTTAAAGATACTAACATTTATTGAAATATGCTTTATTATTTTCTCGGGTACTGTAACCTCTGCCACACTGCAGACTGACTGTTTTATTGAGCAAAAGTCCCCATGGAGTAATATCACAAATACGTTATTGTTCTAACCACAGTTGAAAAGGAAGATCTAAAAATAGCTTCCATCTTTACCTGGGGTGACAACATTAATATTCAGTGCCTCGCTCCTCAACCTCACCCAATTCTATTCATGCCAGTGTTAGTGTATGGGCTTTGTCTTCTGAAAACTAACAGCAGTGTATTAAACAATTCTAAATGAGGTACATTTACCATATGCCATAAAAGAAGAGATTGGCCTTGTTATTTGAAATGAGCTACTGTATATTACTAGGATAGTAATTGTTGCTAGAAACCTGAAAACTGTTAAATATCTTTTCCCCTTAATTTTATAGTTTGTATTTCAAATAGAAAATAGCATTGAAAATATATTTTGTATAAAAATAGAAATAGGACAGCTTCTGAGTGATTTATATTATCAAGGATTCACATGAGCATACCTGTAATTTCAATTGCTGCCCTGGGAAATGTGTTTCCAGAAAGATGGTTTAACTAGTTGACAGGCAATTATTTTTTGAAAAATGTAGACTAATTAGACGGTTCTTCTTTGTCATAGATATTCAGTAGTTTGTTCTCTACAGGAGCAGTATGCTGACAGACATATTGCCCCTTTAATAGTTTGATAGCAAGGAAACCCTATTAAAATTATAAATGTTGATATTATTTTAAAAGGCACCTTAAAACTGCAAGAATTAATGTGTTTTTAATTACTTGAGGGAAAATGCTTTTGAAAACAAAACAAAATGCCATTCATTCTAAAAGAAATATTAATGACACCCTCTATGTTTTAAGCATACCTATGAAATGGGAGAAAAGTCATCACTAATTGATATTTTACTCTTATTTATAAATAAAATCATAGGCTGGATGGCACAACTGAGGCACTGACAAGAAAATTCCTATTGCAGTAAGGTATGCTCATATGAATACTAATACCATATGGGTGTAGACAGTTGGGCATTTAGGGGATGAGGGAGCAAAAATTCAGGGATTACATTAATAAATAAAGGAAACCCTGAATTTGGAACAGAAGCTTACTTACCTCACTTTTAATAAAGTGGAAGAAATTAGTTCTGGTACAAAACTACTCATTAAAGTTATATTAAACACCTATTATAGCAGAGTGACAGTTCTGTTATAAAGTTAAGACAAATTTTCTGTTTAAACCTCCACTGTTCTGCATGCTCTAAAATCTGGTACGGTTACTTGAATTCCCTTGTAATTTGGTGTCCTTCATGGGGGCTTGGGATATATAGTATTAGTTTCAAATTTGGGGCTATTTATCTAAGGGGTTCCTGAGATACAACCCCTGGAGAAAAAAACAAAAAAATCCACCACACCAGCTTTTTTAAAAACTTGCCACATTCTGGCAAAGTTTTTTGCATAAGCTAAAGATCAAACAAGGGCAAAGATCATTACACCAGGTGTCAGATGGTCGAGAGTTACCCCAACAGTGCTAACTAGCTCTTTGGAGGAAATCAAATTAAATGTGTGGATCTGAGTGGGTTGAGCCTCTCTCTTTGTCCTCCTCATGTAAGATGAGATTGGCAGGCCTTGCTTCTCTAAGCCCTGACTCGCTGTGTGTGTGCCTGGATGCTAGGGGCAAGGGTGCTGAAACAGGGCAGGCCAGGAGGCCATGGCTCCATCACTTGTTACCATAAAGGCAAGCAACAGGGGAAGGAGGCAGAGAAGATTGAGTGGGGCATGGGGTCTTGGGAGGAAGAGGCAGCACAGGGACAGGACTTCGGGGGAATGAGCAGTGCAAGGTTGGAGGTTCGGGAGGAATGGGAGACATGAGGGTGAGGCCATAGTTTGAGTACTGATGTCCTCCCCACTTTTATGAAACTTCCCTTGTTCCTGCTTAGGAGCTTGCCTTAGTGGATGGCTCTCTGAGCCCCGCTCTCTAACCCTCAGCGTCCTGGAGCCCACGCTCAGGCTGGAGCATGGAAATTTACACAGCAATAACACAGTCCCACAGCCCAAGCCCTGTGAACCTGAGTTGGCAGGCACAGGCCAGCCTCAGGTGTCTAGTGGCTGTGGAGAGGAGATGTGAGACTGTCTCCAGGCCTGCCCTGAGACAAGATCTGGAGAAACCCTGCCCCTCAAAGTGAGGGAGCTTAAAACAGAGCATGCACCAAGAACACACACTGGAATAAGGAGCTGAGAGGGGGCGTGCTTGACACATCAGAAGTTTCATGACTGTGCAGGGGGAATGGGGACACACACTGACATGACTGGAGCAGTTCACACATCTAAGTGCTATTGTTTCAGGCTGTATTCATCTCAATTGTCTATTCACTTTCATCTGAGAACATCTCACTGAGATAAATTGTAGCTCTTTGAACCTGCTCTGTTGCTGATGGATGGGTCCTGCCCCTCCCCTCCATTCTCCTTACCAACGGGTAATGTGCTTTATGGGGGTATGATTTCTAAAGCATTCATTGGTCTGTGCAGTCCTGCTGGTGTGCACTTTAAAGGTTCTGTGTTTAAAACAGCGCTACATTAAAGCACACCAGCAGAGTCTATTAATACACACCACGTTAGTGCGCTTTATAAAACGCACCCCCGCACCCTCCACACACAATGCATTACCCCACCACATAGACAAGTCCTAGTTATAGCACATCACTAGCTCTGAACCCTCAGAGAATGCAGAGAAGTAGAGCCCTGCACAGATACGCAGTTTATGTCCACGGATGTGGATATCCACAAATATAAATTGTTATCCACAGAGCTGCAGGGCTCTACCAGGAACTACAGAGGCGAAAGCAGCAGCATGCTGGGCCGCTGCTCCCAAGAACCAGCACCCCATGCTGGCAGCCCCTTTGGCATGGCGGTACCACCCCCGACCCTAACCCTGCCCACTGGGGTGGTCACCAGGCTCACCAGCAGCTGTCCCTGGCCATGCTAGTGTGTGCAAGTGGCTCGCACGCTCCTGGACAGGAGATGCAGACTGCTGCATAGAACGGACTCCTCTCTGGGAGCATGTGAGTTGCTTACACACACTAGTGTGACCAGGAACAGCGCCTGGTGCCCACTCCAGTGGGTGTGGCTGGGGGCGGGGCTGCAGTAGGTACAGCCACTTTGGAGGAGCTCCTGGCATGATAGGGTGACTAGACAGCAAATGTGAAAAATTGGGACGGTGATGAGGGGAGTAATAGGAGCCTATATAGGAAAAAGACCCCAAAATTGGGACTGTCCCTATAAAATCAGGATGTCTGGTCACCCTATGGCATGGGGAACGGGCTCCTGGGAGCAGCAGCCCGACATGCTGCTGCTTTCACCACTGTGGTTCCTGGTATAGCTCTGCGAATACCGATTTATATCAGTGGATCTTCACATCCACAGATATACATTTCATATCCATGCAAGGCTTGACAGAGAAGAGCCACGTGACTGATTAAAGGATTAGAAAACCTGATTTATAATGATACACTCAAGGAAGTCAATCTATATAGTTTAACAAATAGAAGAATAAGAGGTGACTTGATCACAGTCTATAACAGTGGTTCTCAGACCGGGGGTCGCGACCCCCCTGGGGGTCACCTTGAGCTTCCAGGGGGGTTGCGAGCTCCTGCCGCCGCTGAAGTGCCGCCGAATTGATTATTTCCGCATTCGGCGGCTTTTCGGTGGACATGCCGATGGGAGTGTTCGGCGTGTCCACTGAAAAGCTGCTGAATGCGGAAGTAGTCAATTCAGCGGCTTTTCAGCGGACATACAAGGGTCCGCCGCGCTGCTCAGGAAGGCAAAAAAGGCTCACGGTTCTCAAAAGTTTGAGAACCGCTGGTCTATAAATATGTACATGGGAAACAAATATTTGATAATGGCCTGTTCAATCTAGCAGACAAATGTATAACAACATCTGATAGCTGGAAATTGAAGTGAGGCCAGTTGCTCTCAACCTGTGGTCCACAGACCCCTAGGGGTCCATAGATTATATCTGAGGGGTCTGTGAAAGATTAACACTGAAAACTGACCGAGCAGAACTCAGCTATATATATAGTGTGACAAAGCTCTGTCCTTATTTTCGTGGATTCTGCGTTTCCTGGCAGATTTTCACTAGCCTCAGAGGCTCACTGTGACCCTCCACGTGGCTCTTCTTTCTCTAGAGACAAGGTCACAGCCTACTGAGCCATTTTCATCATAAGCCAGTGAGGAGAAGCTATTCTTCCTGGCACAGTCTCTGTTGTCTCCCAATATCAGTGATTAATTAGGGGAGGCAGAAAGCAGAGAGCCCAGGCCTGCGCTCTACTCTGGGCTCCAGCCCAGGGACCCTAATAGTATCAGCTAAGATGGCTGACCTTTTAGGCACAAAACATAATACAATTCCCTGGGCTACTTCCCCACAGCAGTCCCCGCTTCTTCAAACTCCACTTCACCCTTACCTCAGGGCCTCCTTCCTTGTGTATGATACGTCTACCATTCAGTCTCACCAACAGCACAACTTCTGCCCACAGCTCCTGACATCCGCACCTACCTGACTAACTGGGAAACTTTTAACTGGTTTCCGCTAGTCTCTGATTGGCTTCAGGTGTCCCAATCAGGCTAGTTGTTTCTACTGATTTCTAGAAGGTTCCAGTGGTACCAGGGATTTGTTTAGCCTGAGACTAACATATCTGTTCCCTAACACCCTCCTATAGCCATCTGGCCTTGTCCCATCACAATAGACAATAGATTTCCGAAGGAGTCTTCACCATCATTCAAAATGTTCAAAGCGGTCTGTACCTCCATTTGAAATGTTTTAGGGGGTCTGTCCATAAAAAAAAGGGCTGAGAACCACCAAGTTACACAAATTCAGACTGAAAATGAGGGATAAGTCTTTAACAGTGTTTGTTATTAACCATTGCAACAATTTACTGGGAGCCATGGTGTATCTGCTATCATTAGCAATTTTAAAATCAAGGTTTTGTGTCCTGGTTTTCAGAAGTCTGAGTTTTGCTGAACTGGCCATTCTGAAAGAACTCAGAGCATGAGCTATCAGTGGACAGCCTTAACTCTGCTCTAGCAAAGTTTTTTTTGCCATTTATTTATTTATTTATTTACTGTAGCCTCCTCAATAAAAGACACTGTCTACATTCCTGCACCAATATTTCCATTGAAAGCAATTGGACCTTTCGCAAGAGTAAAGTGAGAAAGATTTGATACAATTATTTTCTGCTGTCTCCTCATCTATTATGGACCAGAACATTCAATCCATTTTTATGCCTCCCCTCTCAATACAAACAAGTTAAAGAACAGTCAGTGATCTGAATCAAATGTGGCTTGCCTTAGTTATGGAGTGGTACCACTGATATCAGTGGGTCTACCTGTGAATATGATAAGCTGAATATGGTATGTTACAGAAAATGGAGCAATAACTTCTCATTACAGTTGATCCTGGAGATCCCAGCCAAGACTGGGGGCCTACTGACACATATACACAAAGGAGAGACAATACCTATTAATCATGTGAAAGCCAAGGAGCTGTGGCAAGCATACCAGAAGGCCAGGGAGGTCAACAATTGATCAAGTGCCTAGCCACAGACCTGACACTTTTACAAAGAGCTGCATGCCATTCTCAGTGGAGAACATCCCTTCCCCTCCACAGCACCTTGGATACCTCCACGGGACCCATCACAGGCCCTGGCTGTGAACATAGAGGATGAGAAGGAGTATGAAGGATGGGAGCCAACTGCACAACAAGACAGAACCTGTTTTTGACTATGCTTCAAGGTGAGGCTTCTTTCCTCAAATGGGTCTTTCTCCACATGCCTGCTCTCACCCCAACCTGCAGGCCCCCTCTACTATTTCCCCAGGGGTATTCTCAACTACTGACCCAGAGAAGGAGGATGAAAAGGTTTCTCTAAAAACTTCTTCTTGTCTGGAGAGGGAAGGTGGGGGTAAAGAATCTTCCAGTTTCTCTCTTCCTGCCTGTGGGGATGATGGATGAAATGATACCTTTTGACTCAAACCCAAGCAAGGTCCATGACCCAGGGTATGACTTATCCTCACTTGGCCCTAGCTTTCCACTCAGAACCACTTCAGTGAAACCACTGAAGAATAGCGCCATGTGATTATATTGAATGGGGGATCAGAAGGGACAAAATTAAGTCTGGATCCTATAAAGATCTGCATGTGTGCTAACTTTACGCATGCGAGTAATTGCCCTACTTCAGTGAGACTGCTCCCAGGAGTGAAGTTAAGCATATGTGAAAGCCTTTGCAGGATAGGGGCTTTAAAGAAGAGAGTAAGGTGAGGAGTGTCATAGAAAATGTTCACTTAACAAATGCAATTTCCTTTAATTTTTTTAAGGAAACCTGAACATTTTAGGCCCTAACATTTTAGGCCTAGGTCTTCATCTGGCATTTACGTGAGTAAATTCCCAGAAGCAAATTTTGTTCTATTAAAAAAACTACCATGACCCTGAAGCACTTGTGAATCTCCCATCAGACATTCATGGAAACCGATATTAAAACAGGAAAATGTATTCTGGTGGTTCCAGCATCACCCTTCCAAAAGTACATTAAAAAGCATTTTATTCTAAATTAACAATTCCACCCACTCCTAATAAAGCCAGTTATCCCCTAATGCATAAGTAGGAACATTTATCCACCCACCACATCTCTTATAGCATTATATCCTCTGGCATCTCCTGACAACAATATTCACTTGTGTTTTATTGTACATTTGTATGCCAGTCAGACTGTGTAAAACAATGAAACAACTCATTATTGTGGACTGTCTGCCTTGGTTTTGTCCTTCCCTGTTTCCCAGTTCTTTCCATCACTGTGCTTCTTCCCTTCCCCACTCTTTCCTTTCACTTTGTATTTTTGGTGAATCTTTTATTTCTCTTTTTCCTCCCCTTTTCCTTCCCTCTGTCTGTCCCCTCCCAGGGATATGAGAAGCAAACCAAAAAGTTAAGGAGTTTGGAAATAGGAATTAAACTAACTGTGGGCAGTAGCCAGAACAGATATGAATTTAAACTAATCCTTTAAAAATGTTTTTGTCCCACAATCAACTTATTGGCTCTTGGCTCAATTCAGACACCCCAGGATACATCATCTGAGATGCCAGCTATCTAGTTAGCTACAATACTCAATCAACCGAGGTAGTTCCAAGCTTTCTTTTCATTTAATGAGTGGTCTTAAGTTTACTTTTTAGTTAATAAAATAATAAAAGGAGGAAGCTAAAAAAGTTACATCTTACCTGAGCCTCTGTAGACTGATTCAATATTATAGCCAATGAAGGCTACATTTTAGTGATGGGTATTTTTAGTAAAAGTCACGGCCAGGTAATGGCAGAAAACAAAAATTCACTGCCTGAGCCCTGTCCATGACTTTTACTATATATCCCTGACTAGAACTTGGGGAGAGGGCTTGAGGGAGGACAGTCTGGGTGCTTGGTGGCAATGCGTGGTCTGGGACCCCTGCTGGTGCTGGGTGGGGGTTGGGGCCATTATTTTAGGATGTTGGGTACTCATCAGTAAGGCTGCGAATTTGTCATGGAGATCACAGAAGTCATGGATTCTGTGACTTTCCGTGACCTCTGTGACTTCTGCAGCGGCTGGTGCGCCTGGCCCAGGGGCAACTCAGGCAGCCCCTGCACCCGTCACACGGGCCACTGCTGGAGCAGTCTCGGGCCACTGCCCCTCCTCCCTGCAGCAGAGTTTGGGTGTGGGAGGGGGCAGGGGGCTGGGCCATGGGACAGGCTGAGGCAGGCTCTGGGCAGCACTTACCTGCTGGGCTACCCAGAAGTAGCGACATCCCCCTTGATTAGCTGCTAGACGGAGGCATGGCCAGGCAGCTCTACACGCTGCCTCTGCCTGCAGGCACCATCCCCACAGCTCCCATTGGCCATGGTTCCCGGACAATGGGAGCTGCAAAGCCAGCACTCTGGGATGTCACCGCTTCTGGGGAGTCACCCAGGTAAGTGCTGCCCAGAGCCCACCTCACCTTGTCTCATGCACCAGCTCTGCTGTGGGGAGGAGGGGGCAGTGGCCTGAGACTGCCCCACTGGCAGCCAGTGCGACTAGTGCTGGGGCAGCCTGAGCTGCCCCTGAGAAAGGCGCACCAGCCACTGTAGAAGTCACAGAGGTCACACAAAGCCACAGAATCCATGACTTCTGTGATCTCCGTGACAAATTCACAGCCTTACTGATGAGTACCCAACATCCTAAAATAATGGCTCTGGTGAACCTGGAACCAGCAAGTTTCTTTTTTCCAGAAGGTGAGTTTAAACTGATATCTGTGCCAAGTGAGTACCCCAGCCTGCCTAGTAGGGCATTCAGCTCACAGTTTGAAACTTCACTTCAGTTTTTGCTTTTGTTTCAGGCCACTATTAAATCTCTCACTTCTACTTTCCTTCCATTTCCCACTTTCTGGTTATTGTGTGTGTTCTCTCTCTCATTCCTCATACTCTTTCCAGCTTTCCTTCTGGCCCCTCATGCCTTCACACCTCAAGTCTCCTTTCTTCCCTTTTGATTTCTGCCTTCTCCCTCTCTCCCGCTCTTTGATCACCTTTATGCTCTCCTCCCCACATTTCATTCCTTTTATCCCATCCCCCTCTCTCTTTCCCACCAGTCCTCAGGCATTGCCATCTCTGCCCCAATTCCACAGTAACTTCCCCTTCCATCACCATCCTATCCTATGGGAATCTCCCTTTTGTCTCATCCTCTGTCCTTCCCATCCCTTAAAGCTCCATCTCAGTTTAGTTCTGCCTCCCTCCTCCTCATTCCTCAAGCACTTCCCCTGGCTTCCTCTTGCCCTTCAGGAAATCTGTTTGACTACCTCTTTACCTGGTGGTCTTCCAGAAATACCCGCCACCCAGTCTCCCATCCCTTTCCTCCTGAACCTAACCCTCATGAACCATGTAGCCTCAGGCCTCTTGTTGTATTTTCAGTGGGATCTGAAACAAATGAGAGGCCAGAGATAATGAACAAAATACAGAAAAAAATAGGCTTTTGAAAAATCTCAGCATATGGGGGAGTCTGAGAAGGCTGCTCAGCCAAAAAATATATATATATTTGTATGAAGTGACAGTCATTGCCCTGTGGATATTTCTGTTTGAAATATGACTATTCGGAGGGAAGAGGATTGGATTCCTCAAGGAAATTCAGGCAGGCAGGCAGTAGTAGCAGAGCTCCTGAGGAGTGGGAGGCAAGGCGACAAACAGTTGTTTGCTTAAAAAGTGAAATGGAAGGAATTAAAGAAAATCATGTGTGGGATTGTGAGACGGAGGCTAAAAACCCATTTCACGTCCCTTCCCCTGGGGATTAACTGCCCATTTGGTTGGTAAGAAAATAAAAATAAAAATGCAAGCATTCATAGCCCTAAATATGCACAATAGTTTGCTGCACTTCACAGGAGATGGAGAAACAACATAATTTGCTAAGCGCAGCTGTTGTCAATATTAAGCATCCATAAGGGATTATTCATATATGTAAAGTTCTTGTTTCTCTAATGCTGAATGAATTAGAGAACTAGTAGCTATTCCAATAGGGAAAAACAAGTGTTAGCATAATATATTGTTAAGAATGTGGCATAGAGTCCTATATAATAACTAGATCATTTCCATGTGGAATAATTGAATATTTGATGTTTTTGTCAACACTCATTCATTACAATGACATTTTTGCTCCAACATACAATTGTACCATTGTTGTTAAGAATATAGTTATATATGATAGCTATAAGCTGGTATAATCTATCTTAAAAGGACAATTCTAATAACAGGACTGGAGGAAAACATTCACAGCTAAGGAACACTTGGTCACACAATTAAAAACTATTACCCATAAGACATAAAATGGAAAGTACCTTAGCTATCTCAATATTTCATTGAAAAGGTGCAAAGGGAATGCTTAAACCTTTTAAAATTATAACTAGTCCTTCCCAATTCTCATGCAACTTTTGTTGCTGATTAAGGATGATATCCCTACATAATACCCAGATCCTCTAACATACAGTAGACAAGAGCAGATCTTCTCCGTGTTCTGAGTCATTTGGTTCACTGGTAAGTGAGGTCCACTGCCTATGCATGTAAAGCTGACATTTAGGTTATGGCACCACCTACCTTTGGGCATAGTAAGTACAGTTCTGTTGCCCTTCTTCACACAATAAGGATAATATTTCATTACCCCTGCACCCAGAACTTAAATAATCCTTTACCAGAATGACCAAAATATTCACATTGGGATGATGGGTAAAAAATATGCAAATAAGAGCTGTCTCATTCTGTCTATTCCTCTGCTTCACCATTAGGTTGCAGCAGAGCCCTAGACGTTCAGGGCAGCCGCACTTATGTTCATCTGGTTATATTACTAAATTATGGCTGATTTTATCCTGAAGAGAGTACATTTGGATCTGATACTGCTGAGCCCCTTCAACTCCCACTGATCTTAGTGTGAGTTGAGGTCAGTCAGTCTCACAGAATGAAGCTCTTGAGGCTTGTTCCAGTTCCCAATAAAATTAATTACAACATTTTTATCTACTTCAATGGGAGAAGGTTTAGGAAAGACCTTAGTTTGTTGGTTCAAATAAGTTAGCTATTTCTGAGCACATGGCGGACTTGAGAGGTAGGAACAATAACACTCCCCCCTCTTCCTTCCCTTGCAGTATACAGAACACATGGTAAAAGATGTTTCCATACTGTCTCTGATACCAAGTGTGATAACTCGATAACCAGATAAACATGGAACACTTACAGGAAAATAGCACAAGAACATGAGGGTTGATATGAAAACACTTTTGTGTCTAATGACACTGTGTGTTGTCCACCACATGGACTAACTAGGGCATCCTCTTGTGAAGTGCACTGTGCCTTCACCAGCACCTTCTTGGAACAGGTCCTTATTAAAGAGTGGGGACTGCCTGCCTTCATTCTTTGGTTTGTGTAATCCAGAATGATGAAAATATTGAATGTGTATTGTGTATGAATAGAAAGAAGTCCATCAAGGATCACCACAATATGGTGAAGAACAAGGCATTTTTGTGATAAAATGTCTGTTTGTTTGGTATGGATATGATGGTAGGCCTGGAGGCAGATGTGAGTAGTTTTGGTTCTTGTGTGAGAAGTTCAGCTTGAACTCTGCATGTCCTTGTCGATTTTCAACATAAATGTATTTGTAAGACATGCTGGGGAAACATGGCAGGAACATTAATTCCAGCTTTAGCAAAGATGTTTTTCTTTTTTCTGATATCTATTTCAACTCAAGCAGAGCCACACCAGAAAATGGAGTTGACCAGAGACCTCCATGAAATCCACTAGGGATTTCTAGGTCTAATGCAAAACTAATTTACTTGAGAAGGGCTTGATACTATGATGAAGGATAATAAAGACAGATCTAAGATAGTTTTGTATCTTCTGCTCTTTGCATGACACAATAATATGACAAATTCACCCAGGCACAGTAGCGTACAAATAATTGTTTATTAATTATAGATAACATGAAAGATCTAGCTAAATATGCACACTGCTGTTCTGGTTGGGGTCTGGGTGTCTTCAAAAACATAAAATATGGAGGACCACTAGAAAGCTCAAACAATTTAAAGAGATATTATTCCACAGTAGGACCTCAGAGTTATGAACAATTCAGGAATAACCTCCATTTGTAACTCTGAAATATTCATAAAGGTGAACAAAACATTATAGCAGTTCTTTAAAAAGTTTACAACTGAGCATTGACTTAATACTAGGGGTCTCAAGCAATTAAAAAAATTAATCATGGTTAATCACGTGATTAATCACATTGTTAAACAATAGAATACCATATTTTTGGTTGTTTTCTTTCTACATTTTCAAATATTTTGATTTCAGTTACAACACAATACAAAGTGTGGAGTGCTCACTTTATATTACTATTTTTTATTACAAATATTTTCTCTGTAAAAAACAAAAGAAATAGTATTTTTCAATTCTACCATTGCAAGTACTGTAGTGTAATCTACTTATCATGAAAGTTTAATTTACACATGTAGATTTATATAAAAAATAAAACAATTATTCAAAAATAAAACAATGTAAAACTTTAGAGTCCACAAGTCCACTCAGTCCTACTTCTTGTTCAGCCAATCACTCAGACCAGTGGTTCTCATCCAGGGGTATGTGTATCCCAGGGTGCATGCAGAGGTCTTCCAGGGGTTACATAAACTCATCTAGATATTTGCCTAGTTTTACAACAGGCTACATAAAAAGCACTAGCAAAGTAAGTACAAACTAAAATTGCACACAGACAATGACTTGTTTATCTGCTCCATATATTATACACTGAAATATAAGTACAATATTTATATTCCAATTGATTTAAATTTATATGGTAAAAATGAGAAAGCAAGCAATTTTTCAGTTATAGTGTGCTGTGACACTTTTTATATTTGTGTCTGATTTTGTAAGCAAGTAGTTTTTAAGTTGGGTGAAACTTGGGGGTATGCAAGACAAATCAGACTCCTGAAAGGGGTACAGTAGTCTGGAAAGGTTGAGAGCCGCTGGCTCTGACAAACACGTTTGTTTACAGTTGCAGGAGATAATGCTGACCACTTCTTGTTTTCAATGTCACCTGAAAGTGAGAACAGGCATTCGCATGGCACAGTTGTAGTCGGCATGGCAAGATATTTATGTGTCAGATGCAGTAAAGATTCTTGTCCCTTCATGCATCAACTAGCATTCCAGAGGACATGCGTCCATGCAGATGATGGTTTCTGCTTGATACCCAAAGCAGTGCAGACCGATGCATGTTCATTTTCATCATCTGAGTCAGCTGCCACCAGCAAAAGGTTGATTTTCTTTTTTGATGGTTCGGGTTCTGTAGTTTCTGTATCGGAGCGTTGCTCTTTTAAGACTTCTGAAAGCATGCTTGTGGACTTATAGGCTCTAAAGCTTGATATTTTTTTATTTTTGAATGCAGTTATGTAACAAAAAAATCTGCATTTGTAAGTTGCACTTTCATGATAAAGAGATTGCACTACAGAACTTGCATGAGGTGAACTGAAAAATACTACTACTTTTATCATTTTTAAAGTGCAAATATTTGTAATAAAAATAATAATATAAAGCAAGCACTGTACACTTTGTATTCTGTGTTGTAACTGAAATAAATACATTTGAAAATGTAGAAAAACATTCAAAAATATTAAATAAATTGCAATTGATATGTGTTGTTTAACAGTGCAATGAAAATTGTGATTAAAAATTAATTGTGATTAATTTTTTTGAGTTAATCATGAGTTAACTCTGATTAATCGACAGCTCTACTGAATATAGCTTTGGAACTTTACTATGAAAAAGAAAAATACTTCTTACCCGCCTTGTTTTAGTAATTTATGTGTAACACAGTACTGTACTGTATTTGGGGTTTTTTTGGTCTCTGGTGCTGCCTGATTGTGTACTTCCAGGTCCAAATGAGGTGTGCAGTTGACTAGTCAGTGTGTAACTCTGGTGTTCATAATTCTGAGGTTCTACTATATTCCTATAAACTAACGGTAGATTCAAAGGAGAGTTGTTTTGTTGAATCGGTGAAGAGTGTCTTGGATGCCAAGTGTACTTTGATTCTGTGGGCACTAGGAATTAGTCTCCTTACAATGGCAGGAAGCTGGTCTCTTTCTTGGTGGCCAGTAAGACACTGCTGTTTTCCAGCTCAACAGAGTAGTGCTCAAAAGGCAGGGGAAGTCATTGAGAGTTACTGATGGAATTACTACCAGTACAGAACTCCTCTTAAGACACTAAGCCTAAAATAATTGCATGGCACCTTCCCCCAACTTTTGCCCCCTCCTTTATTGCTATAAAGCCAATGTACATTGCACTCTCCTATTGTCAAGATGATGGCAAATGTGCTCAGATGACCTATCTGTATTTCTACATGAGGTCTATTATGTATGAAAAGAAAAGTGACTTTTTTTGTTAAAGAATGTGGAAGAATCTTTACTCAAGGTATCCTGTACTGAGTTCATTTTTTTAGAAATAGACTTTGTAACCTCAGTTCCATCTGGCACCAGTGTGTTTGTGTTGGACTATATCACATATGGATTATATGCAATTGCACACTCTAGGGGGATTTTCAGTGTTCAGTGTGGACTTCACTGGGAGCAGAGTTAGGCCAATGATGAGTGCTTCTGAAAATCCCACACTACACCTAAACATACATATGCACCGGCACCAGGGAACTCTGCTGCAAATTGTGGGATAGGTACCGCAATGCACAGTTACGGCAATGGCTGGAGAGAATATTGTGCATGGATGCACTGCATTGCTTTACAGAAATCAGCCTCATTCTTGTGGGCATGCTGATTTATTTCATGAGTGAAAGGCACTATGAATGTTTAGCTGTGTCTTTTCCCCATGTTACAGTCCTGTCTGCCCATGTAGCAGGGCCTTGATTGACCCACTCTCCATATAGAAAACTGAACAAAAGTTTTTGAGTCTGGAATGATAAAATTAACAGCCTGTTTACAGTAGAAACTCAGAGGTACAGATACCTTGGGAATGTCCGTAACTCTGAAATGTTCATAACTATGTCCAAAATGCAGTTCAGGCTCCATCTCCTGCAGCTGATACTCCAGGCCAGGTTCCAACAGCAGCTCCCTCTTCAGCACCCACAGGTTCCTTGCAGGCAGCTTCTTTCCTGGGTTGGACTAGAGTTGCCAGGGGTCTGGTTTTCGACCGGAACACCCAGTCAAAAAAGGTCTCTGGTGGCTCCAGTCAGCACTGCTAACTGGGCTGATAACAGTCCCGTTGGTGGCACAGTGAGGCTAAGGCAGGCTCCCCACTGGGTCTGCGCAGCTCCTCAGAAGTGGTGACATGTCCCTGGGCTCCTAGGTGGAGGTGTGGCCAGGGGGCTCCACTTGCTGCCTCCATCCCGAGCACTGGCTCTGCAGCTTCCATTGGCTGGGAACTGTGGCCAATGGGAGCTGTGAGGGTGGTGTCTGTGGGCACAGGCAGCATGCACCATGTAGAGCTGCCTGGCTTTGCCTCTGCCTCAGAGCCGAGGGACATGTCACTGCTTCCAGGGAACAGACCAAGGTAAGTACTGCCCGGAGCCTGCACCCCTCACCCATACCCCAAGCCCCTCTCCCAGCCTTGTGCCCCCTCCCACATCCAAACTCCCTCCTGGAGTCTGCAACCCCTCCCATGCCCCAACCCTCTGCCTCAGCTTGGAACTCCCTCCTGCATTCCAAATCCCTCGGTCCCAGTCCAGAACCGCCTCCTGCACCCCAAACCCCTCATCTCTGGCCACACCCCAGAGCCCACACTCCCAGCTAGAGCCCTCACCCCGTCCTGCACCCCAACACCCTGCCCCAGCCCGGTGAAAATGAGCAAGTGAGTGAGGGTGGGGGAGAGTGAGCAACAGAGGCAGGGGGATGGAGTGGCCTCAGGGAAGGGGCAGGATGGGGCGAAGGCTCAGGGAAGAGGCAGGGCAGGGGGCAGGTGAAGAGAGTTCAGTTTTGTGCAATTATAGTTGGACTGAGTCTGCAAGCTTGTCCTCCTTCTATCTGGGGGAAGAGGGGCTGAAAACAGCGCATCCTCCTCCCGGTCGGAGGAGGCAGAGTAAAAACAGCACGTCCAGCTCCCGATCAGGGGAGGGGTGTGTGAAAACAGTGCATCCCCATCCTGGCCGGAGGGGTAAAAGCGCAGACCCAGCACTGCTCCTGCTCTGCCAGCTCCAGCTGCCTTGGGGACTGGGTCTCTACTGCTGCCTGATTGCTTAGTTCCAGTTCCACGTTGTGTCCAGTTGACTGGTTAGTCTGAAACTCTGGCGTTGTATCTTTCAGTCTACTACTGTATTTAATTTGTTTACTACTTACCTCCCAGGATTGGTTCTGTGGCCTGTACATTGAGAATGTGGCTTTTTTTAGTGTGCAATACATGACTTACCTAATAGCACAGAAATAGCAGCGTAATCCTTCAGCTGGAGCAACAAAAGTCTGTTCTGAATCCTGTAACGTATAATTAACTTTGCAATCATTAATTAAAAATGTAATTACTGGTTATGATATATAAGCCTAATGTAAGAAAGGCAAATTTCTGTCTGACTACAAAAGAACTCCAAGACACTGGTAATGATCTTGTAAAGTATAATATTTAGTGACTTTCCTTTTCTTGTGCTTGGCAACTTTTTCAGTCATTTTAAACTGACTGTACATGTATAATAGAATTCTGTGCCATTCCCATGGCCCATCTCACAAAGGATTAGTGAGTAACATCTCAAAAATGTTTCAGGCTCAGTGTTTCAGGCTCAGCATTTAGGTGCCTAAATATTTTTGAGGAGCTGCACCTAAGTGATGCAGGAGCCTAAATCCTATTTTCAAAATTGACTTAGAAGCCCCCTCAACCCTATGACTGATCTTGGGGAAAATCCATTAAGAGATTCTCACAGTGATCCTACCTGTCCCGGGCATTTCTGCAGAAAATGATTATAAGGACCTTAAAAAAAATAGCTTCTAAGCGGCATTGCTATGTCCTTGGATTGTTCCCCAGTACAACACAGGGACAATCAATAAGGATGCATATGAATACAACCCCCCCGAGTTATTGTCTTGAGATCTTGTTTTTGAGTGGCCACACCTTTGCAGCTGTCACTTGACTAATTAGAATGGGCAACTGAAAAATACCACCACCATAGAACAGGAACCATATGTCAAATGTGGTTGTTCCAGCTTACAGCTTTCTGCTGAATTACCCTGAACCTCGCATCTCAAATTGGAAGTAACATACCATCTATTTGAAGAAAAAGGTCCCTATTACACAGGAAATCTTTTAAAGTTCAATCAAGAAATATATTAATGTCATGCAATCAAAGTACTTGCAAACAAGGCCAAGCCTGCTGAGCTAAAGGTGGGAGAACTGGTGCGTCTGCTCTTGACAAAAACAGGGAAACGGATGAAAATGAGGCTGTTCTGTAAATACGATGGATGCTACTTTGAGAGGGGCCAGTTCCTCCTCCAGAATGGCAGGTAAAGCAGATTAAAACGGGAGAGGGCACCCTCACTGCATGAGCCAAGGAGAAGGAGGAAGAACTGTTCTCCCAATCAAGGGAACTTCTCTGTCCTTTCCCCATAAGACACAGAGCTCTACACTTCTTACTTTTAACACTACTAATGAGCCACAGTTGTAGAATGGCTGTTCTTTGTGGGATCGGGAAGACAGGTAATATCTCTAGAGATTTACTCCAGGTATGTGTGTGTTAGTCTGTGTGTTGATAACTACTCTGTACACTTGCCATTTGGTGTTCAGGGAGTAAAGGCTACAGATACCACTTTCTTCTAACACACTATTCACTAGCTATTTACTTGGATTGTATCTGCCTTTCTGGTCATGACTAGCAATACCTGGAGCACTTGTATTAGAGCAATGGTTCTCAACTCTGGTCTACTGCTTGTTCAGGGTAAGCCCCTGGGGCGTCCAGCCGGTTTGTTACCTGCCGCCTCCACAGATTTTGCCAATTGCGGCTCCCACTGGCCGCGGTTCACCGCTCCAGGTCAATGAGGGCTGCGGGAAGCTGTGGACAGCACATCTCTTGGCCTGTGCTGCTTCCTACAGCCCCATTGGCCTGGAGCAGCAAACCGCAGCCAGTAGGAACCGCGATTGGCCGAGCCTGCGGAGGCGGCAGGTAGACAAACTGGCCCAGCATGCCAGGGGCTTTCCCTGAACAAGCGATGGACCAGAGTTGAGAACCACTGTATTAGAGAAACACTTTTCAGATGCATCAGATTTGCCAGCACTGAAGTCTGTTTGTAATGGGGCATTCATTCACTTTCTAGATCAGTTGCCATTCCCGTCAATGCATTATCAGTTCACAGTACACTTCTGGGCTAATGATTGCTATTGATTGGCCTCCATCATTCTGCTATATTGTATGAACATGAGTGGAGCATATCCAAATGCATTGAAAGAGCAGGATAGTACGTTAGAAACCTTAAAATTCTTAGCATTTTCTCTCATAAGTTATTAGTAGTTTTAATTAGAAATTAGACTTTTAAGATATAGATCAATATATAAAGTTATGGCACTGACAACCACAGTACCTTGTCTCCTTTGTTATACATGTCTAACTGGAATTCTATTTTCTATAGGATAAATCCCATTTTTATCCTCCTTGCTATATATAGTACAGTATCTGCACTTACACACACACACACACACACACACACACACACACACACACACACAAAATCTTTGAACATTTTCTTTTAGAAAATGTCTGCAGGACACATTTCCCCAGAAGTAATAGTGCATGTAAATTACAAAATGATTTTATCATTTCTACCAGAGGTAGAGAATATGATCTCCTTTGATGCTTGAACAGTTTTGCCAACACTAATTAAAGGGATTCTAATGAGGCTTTTAGGAATTACTTTGAGCTATAGAAAAACATAATTTCTTGATTAAGTTTTGCATAATAAAATTATGTTTTGCAAATCCTATGTAACCTACCGCTCTTCATTGGTAAACCACAGAGTTATTCATAATGGGTTTATTGGCCAAATAGGAAGCTGATTTGTCCACAGAAATTATCTTTTAATGTTTAACTTAGTAGGTTTAAAGTAAGCAGAAGCCAGGAAGTTCAAAGTTCAAGCTAACATTTATTCTATTGTGGCTTACATAGTTATCATAACTTCTATGAGAATGTATAAAAGATCTAGTAATTTACAATTAAATGGCAAAAAATATGTTAATATACTAAAAGTAAGGAAATTAAAAGTTTACAGTACAAACCAGCTTTAACTTTATTCACATTGCCCAATGATCATATTTTCATGAAGCATCAAGCAGATCTGAGATCAAAAGGACTGGGACCCAAGGCATCTACATACAGTTCTGAATTCTTAGGCGAACAATAGGCAATCATGGATACGTTGAAGTGGACCTATCTCCTAATCATCACCAGTAATTAGCTACACAGATTTACGTAAGGTAATTTATCCATTAGGCAGTCTATCACAAACTTTAAAGTGACATATAGACAATGACATTATTTCACCCAAGATTCATCTAAATGTTAATATTCCCTTTTGATCTCTGAATCAATAGGTATAGTGACAAACAGGAACTGTCTGTATACATGGCTAATCATTAAACAAGATATAAATAAACACATGCAATTCATATCATCTTTAATTTCTAAAATCATAGGCCAGAATTTTGAAATGCAAACCTATCTACCATGGAATGGCCCCAGGGCGGCATGATTTGCAGGGCGGCATTTTGCTGCCATCGGCGGCATTTCGGCGGCAACCCCTTGTCTCCTCTTCTGCCATCGGTGGCATTTCAGTGGCAGCTCCTCCCCTACTTGGCGGCATTTCAAGGGCAACTCCTCATTTCCTCTTCAGTCGTTGGCGGCACCCCTCAGTGGCAGAGAATTTTTTTTGGCTTTGCTGCCGAGGGCGGCAAAAAAGCTGATGCCAGCACTGAATGGCTCCAATTACCGTACTCTTTTAACATGTCTCTAAAGGTTGGCTTTGGGTTATTTAGCCTGCAAGCTGCTTAACCCTTTCTGGCTGTGTGTCATACTTTGTCTAAGATTTGCTGCAATGACATAACAGTGGTGGCAACAATGGTTTGCATGATCATATTTTAATCAGATAACATCACAAGGGAATAATAAATATAGCTTTCATGTGCTCCAGCAAGGCAATGGTATTTCAAAAATGTTAGTGATATGTATTATTTCTTCATTCTTCCATTCAGCTGAAATGTGTACCTGAAGTGTATTTTCCTAGATATATAATAGATGTTTTAAATTTCTCCAACTGAAATTTTACAAATGGCCTCATTCAGTTGTAAATCATGTAAGCATTACTAATACCACACTGCAAGGAAGGATTTATTGATCCAAGAGTAAATAATAGAACAATAGATACACAGGGAAGAATACTTTGATTATACTCAGGAATGCATGCTAGATAGTATCAAAGCAAACTTGTCCCGTGGACATCATGTTTAGAGCCTTCAAAGGCTGTGTGAAGGGGATTGTTCTGGACCTTACCTATATATTAAAAAATATACCTGTAGACATCTTCAAAATGATTCACCTCTGTCAAATAAACCAGAAGGCACATAGTTAAACTGGAAATCTCAAGGACAGACTGATTCAGTATCTGATTTAGGGCTCATTTCACTCCCAGAAATAAGAGCGTGATTTTTCCCACTCATAAGCCCTACTTCAGACACAATAACACAGTAGCTGAAAGTGAAGATCAAAGCTCAGCTGATGTAAAGCAATACTCTCCCATGACCCCAGCCTCTCTTACACTTCCTCCACATCTCATTCATTGGTGTTAGTGGGAGTTACTAAGGGAAAAACAGACCTTTCAGATGAGAAGGGGTGAATCCCTGTACTCTTCCTTTTCTCTTTATTTCCTCCACACAAACATAAAGGATTCTTATGGAAGGTGTTTGTACTTCAAGATCCATTGAATTGTTAGGCAAGGAACAGTGACAGTAACTTCCTTTTATTAACAATGTTTTTGGAACAAAATGTTCCATTCTCATTAAAAAAGATGAAGAATATCACTAAGTTAAAGCCTTTTGGCCACCTTATAGCTGTGGTGGGTGCTAACTCCTTTCATGCAGAAGGCAACTGTCATGTTAAGTATAATCTATCCCACTGAATTTCTAACTCCTACAAAGGTTGTTGTTCAAGCAGCATAGATGTCAAATAATAAATCATTAAAATCTCTACTGATTTTGAAGACCAGAATAATTAAGGCAAATTTAGATATTGAACAAGGCAGCTGTAGCAGGGTCTACACATTTTATGCCTAGCATAGACAGAAGAGGAAGGAGACCCTCTTCTGTCTTCAGGCAGGATCACGGACCATGGCAGAGTTGCCCATCATGGAAGCATGCACAGTTGCAGCCCTGCAGCCAATAGAGGAAACAAGGCCTGCTATAAAGGGGAGAGTACAGTGCTGGAAAGGGAGGCAGAAAGGCCTAGGGCACCAAAGGGGTGACAGCCATGCACTGTGCAGAAACACGGCCAAGATGCTGAAGCAGGCTACTACACTTAGTCAGAGGTGAGGATCCAAGAACTGCCCTGACTGAGGACAAGCTAAGGAGGGCCAGTCAGGAGAAGCAGAGAGACCCCTACAAAGACCACAAGAAAAGCTGGTGATGGCAGCCAACGTAGCAGGTAGGACAAATGAAGGTGAGTAGTGAGTAGAAGGTGGCAATTTCTGTGTGTGTGGAGGGGAAAAGACTTTTATAGAAAACTGCTTTGGATAGATTGTTGGTCATCATGTGTCTTCTGAGTGATTCCAAGAAAGTACTTTCACTGTGATACAGTCTCAGCAGTATCCCAAAGGCACAAAGAGCTCCAAGTAGCCTGGCTTGCCTTTTGGTGTCACCTTACTTCTGTAAGTTAAGAATCCTTTATCTAGCAGGAAAATAAAGCTAGGTTTTAGGCCAGCTTTGTCCTTTATCTATTTTGTATTCCATACTCTAAGTTGAAATGGATAAATATTAGCAATGAAAAGTTTTGCTGTTCAGTGTTTTGTGATACTGTGTAGGAAGGCCTCCATCTCAAACAAAATGTGTCCTACATCTCATTGGCAGACATGTCAGAAAAATTGCATATGGTTTAAATGTAGGTGTGTCTAATTAATCAATACTTCTACAAGAACAATGATCAGATTGTTACAGAAAATATCACTATTTAGTATTTTTAGGATCTGGAGATGTGCCAAAATGAAAACTCTAAATTCAAATATTCCCCAAATGGGAAAAGTTTTTTATCTGAATTTGCATATTGAAACTATCCCTTCTAGAAACCACTCTCCATTCAAAATCTGTAATTAACTAACTTTCTATTATCCACTTTCAAAAAAAAGGTGTGTGGGAAGTATGACTATTTGGTATAAAGAGGTGGGGCTGGTCTTTATGTGTTTCCTCCATACTTTCAACCTTGTACAACAAATTAGGCAGGAGTCCAACAGACAACAAGCCTCACTCACTATGAAACCCTGATTCATTCCCTGAGCATTCTCCGTCCTGTGCACTGAGTGAAGTGAGGGTCTTGTGGAAAAATAGCATGTGATCATGTAACTATCATAATAATATCATGTATCATAACACATATGCATAAGGGGGATGAATTATGGTTGCACATGCAATCTTAATTCTGGCTCATTTCCTAACTTCCTAGTGCCTGATTTTTGCAGCCTTAATATCCTCTTAACATAGGTTTTTTTAATGTAATTTAATAAGGTTCCTCTAAATGTAACTCTTCATTATTAGTGTGTATCTTCCTAATGTGTAGTGAAACAATCTCTTTAAAAATTAAGACCCAGAGCATCTTACTGTGTCACTTTTAGTTTAATATACTTTAAAATTAGACAAAAAATGTGATTATAAAGGACCTAATTCAGCAAAGCATTTAAACATGGTCTTAAGGGTTGTGCTCTATAGGCATTGATGTAATCCTACTCTTAAAGATGAATGTGTTCAGTGCTTTGTTGAACTGGAGTATATTCTATCAGAGGATACTTGAAGTTAAAATTATTGCTATTTTTGAATCTCTAATTTCATCATTTCCAGTATAAATCTGTTCCTTTGGAGGGTGATGGTCTTTTTATATGCAATGTGGTATTTCCCCTATATTCTTTTGAGATTTGTGAGATTATCCTTGAAGACCGCTCAAAAGAGTGTACTATGTAGACTCAATCTTGCTGGTGCTCAAGTCTCAACATAATCTGTTGTCAACCATGTCTACTTTGTTAACAAAACAGAAATAACAATTAATCTTCAGCCGTTACCATATGGCAGAGAGATTGACTTGCATAAAAAGAGTAGTCAAATTAGCATCTGCAAACCACGCTCATCTGGATAACTGATTCAAGAATTGGATGTGTTCTTAGTCTCTTAACCCCCTGTGTTTTACAATGAAATATATCATCTGTGCTAACTGAAAATGTCCAGACTCCTCCTGGCAAACATATGAAGTGAGTAATCTGGTTATTAAGAGTGTTTGGTGTGGGGTTTTGTTTTTGTGTGTGTGTGTGTGTGTGTGTGTGCGCGCGTGTGTGTGTGTGTGCGTGCGTGTGTGTGCATTTCCTTTTTTCCTGACCATCTGTTTCCTTTAGGAGGAAGTACCTGTGACAGGTTGGACCCCCCCATCCAGGGAGCAAACCTGATGTGCTGGGGTCCCACTGAGCCCACCTGTCCTACGAGCCTGGGTTTCTCTTACTGTGTGCTGCTGTGACAGTCTCTCAAGCCCCTTTCCAGCACAGACACAGACAAGGGGACACCCAACTGTAAAGTCACACAGAGACTACGATTAGCTCTATGTGGGAGGGCTCAGATAGGGGAATGCCCCGGTATCCTGTGCACACACCCTCTGGAGTGTAAGTCCAAAATTATATTGCCTTGCGCTGTATGGAAATCTATATAACATAAGCTCATAAAAAAATTGCCCCTTCCCTCAGTGTGGAGGGAGATATGCACAGCTCTCTGCCCCTACACAGTTATAAATTGCACAAACTGGGTTTTTGAATAAACAAAAAATAAGTTTATTAACTACAAAAGGTAAATTTTAACTGATTATAAGGGATAGCAAGCAGAACAAAGCAGATTACTGAGCAAATAAAGTAACACGCAACCTAAGCTTAATTCACTAAAGAAACAGGTTAAGAATAGTAATTTCTCACCCTAAGTGTTTTTTAGGCAGGTTGAAGAGTTTCTGCAGCTTAGAGTTCCAGTTATTTCTCTTAACAGGCTAGATCCTTGTCTTAGCCTGGACTCAGCCCTTGCTTTTCCCCAGTTTAGTTTCTTTGTTTCTTCAGGTGCTTTCAGCAAACTTCCTTCTTGGGTGGGATGGCAATGGAAAGAAGCTCTGATTGACTCACTTTCCAGCCTTAAATAGGATTTACATAAGGCAGGAATCCTTTGTTTTTAGTAGAAAAATACCAGCAGTGTCCTAGGCGGAACTCCATACCAGGAGGCATTATCACCTTGCAGTGTTAAAGCCACCATGAGACAAGGTTTATTTGGAAGATGAGAGGTCAGCATGTTCAAAGACCCATTCTATTGTCTAGCCTAATGACCCATTCAGGCTGATTTCCTACTATCTGGTGCGCATTCCCCAAGTATACACACAGTTGTAACTGTTACTTAGTCTATATTTCTAACTTCAGATACAGAACTGATACATATATACAACTTGTATAATCACATTCACTAAATCATAACCTTTCCAATGATACATCACATGACCCAACTTGTATAAAACCTATCTTAGTTATGCCATATTCATATTACAACAATATTTTTATGAATAACACTGGTATACAATTTTTTAGAAGTCATCTGCGTCGGAGATAAAATGTGATATTTATTATGTATTTTGATATGCTGAATTCAAATATGACAATTAAAACAACTGATTGGCTACTGTTTCTAAGATATTTAAGTTTTTACATTTTATGTCTATGTATATTGTGTAGATAGTAGAGTTTTAATCATAAATTGTAAACCTAGGTCTTTTCATGTGTTTATGGTTGCTTTACATGATAACATTTCACCTGTCCTATTTATGTAACACTTTAAAAATCAGCAAAAGGGTTATATAAATAAAATGTATTATGAAACAAAAGGCAAAAAACTATTATGTACATAGTTTAGTCCTATTCAGTGTCTACTTGGCGCTTCTTGGCTTGTCTGTTGTATTCATTAAATGGAGCATCTCTTGTCACTGTCCAGCAATAGTCTGCAAGCATTGATGGGCTCCATTTGCCCTGATAGCGTTTCTGCATTGTTGCAATGTCCTGGTGAAATCGCTCGCCGTGCTCGTCGCTCACTGCTCCGCAGTTCAGTGGAAAAAAATCTAGATGAGAGTGCAAAAAATGTCTCTTTAGTGACATGTTGCAACCAAGGCTTTTGTATGCCTTGAGGAGGTTTTCCACCAACGACCTGTAGTTGTCTGCCTTGTTGTTTCTGAGAAAATGTATTGCCACTAACTGGAAGGCTTTCCATGCTGTCTTTTCTTTGCCACGCAGTGCATGGTCAAATGCATCATCTCGAAGAAGTTCACAAATCTGAGGACCAACAAAGACACCTTCCTTTATCTTAGCTTCACTTAACCTTGGAAATTTTCCACGGAGGTACTTGAAAGCTGCTTGTGTTTTGTCAATGGCCTTGATAAAGTTCTTCATCAGACCCAGCTTGATGTGTAAGGGTGGTAACAAAATCTTCCTTGATTCAACAAGTGGTGGATGCTGAACACATTTCCTCCCAGGCTCCAGTGACTGTCGGAGTGGCCAATCTTTCTTGATGTAGTAGGAATCTCTTGCACGACTATCCCATTCGCAGAGAAAACAGCAGTACTTTGTGCATCCAGTCTGCAGACCAAGCAAGAGAGTAACAACCTTCAAATCGCCACAAAGCTGCCACTGATGTTGGTCATAGTTTATGCACCTCAAAAGTTGTTTCATGTTGTCATAGGTTTCTTTCGTATGGACTGTATGACCAACTGGAATTGATGGCAAAACATTGCCATTATGCAGCAAAACAGCTTTAAGACTCGTCTTTGATGAATCAATGAAGAGTCTCCACTCATCTGGATCGTGAATGATGTTGAGGGCTGCCATCACATCATCGATGTTGTTGCAGGCTACAAGATCACCTTCCCTGAAGAAAAATGAGACAAGATCCTTTTGACAGTCACGGAACATGGAAACCCTAACATCACCTGCCAGGAGATTCCACTGCTGTAGTCTGGAGCCCAACAGCTCTGCCTTACTCTTGGGTAGTTCCAAATCCCTGACAAGGTCATTCAGTTCATCTTGTGTTATGAGGTGTGGTTCAGAGGAGGAAGATGGGAGAAAATGTGGGTCCTGTGACATTGATGGTTCAGGACCAGAAGTTTCATCCTCTTCCTTTTCTTCGTCTGACTCAAGTGAGAATGATTCTGGTGCATCAGGAACTGGCAGTCCTTCTCCGTGGGGTATTGGGCGTATTGCTAATGGAATGTTTGGATAATGCATAGTCCACTTTTTCTTCTTTGACACACCTTTCCCAACTGGAAGCACCATGCAGGAGTAACAATTGCTGGTATGATCTGTTGGCTCTCTCCAAATCATTGGCACTGCAAAAGCCATAGATTTCCTTTTCCTGTTCAACCACTGGCGAAGATTTGTTGCACAAGTGTTGTAGCATATATGTGGGGCCCACCTCTTGTCCTGATCTCCAATTTTGCAGCCAAAATAAAGGTGATAGGCTTTCTTAACCATAGTGGTTATACTGCGCTTTTGCGATGCAAAAGTCACTTCACCACAAACATAGCAGAAGTTATCTGCACTGTTCACACAAGTACAAGGCATCTCTGCTCACTTTGGCTAAACAGAAATGTGTCCCTTTGCAAAATCAAACACTGACAAATAAGAGAGCACGACACTGTATGATTTCTAGAGCTGATATAGGGCAATTTGTTCAGCAGAGTATGTAAGCTTCATTATGATTGCATCATTCATGACGTCTAGGAATAACATGATGCAATTCATATCATGTATGATGCAATAACAGCTTCAGATTGCATCATTCATTGTTTTGCCTAAAAAGTAAGTACTGTCCAAACCCAGTCATAGATTTATTCATAGATCCAGTCAAAGATGTATTTTAGTCATTTCTGGTTTAAACTGAGATCCCTTCCCTTTATAAGTCACTTATCCTCCGCCATTCCCATGTCAAGGGTCGTATATACTGACCCAATAGCATATCTTGAAAACTAGAGCCAATCAACAATTTTAAGCACCATTTTCTTTCTCAGTGACCCAGCATTAGTAAAGTTTGACTACATTTATTTCAGAAGCATTTTGGTTGTAGAGCAGTGTAATAAGGGGTGCAGTGTCACAGTACTATATTCTCCTAAATGAGAAAGTGTCTTTGCACCAACTGAAAGTATGAGATCCTATCTTGTGCTTTTAAAAAACTGTTTTTCCAGTTAATGCTCATGTTTAAAGGAAATATTCTAAGTGGTAGCCTGGCCCGCGCTGCTTCCTACAGCTCCCATTGGCCGGGAATGGCAAACCATGGCCAGTGGGAGCTGCGAGCGACTGAACCTATGGCCACTCGGGTAAACAAAACATCTTGCAGCCAGCTGGGGGCTTACCCTGGCCAAGCCACGGAACAAGTCTGGGAACCCATGTTCTAGGCCAATCCAGCAGTTTGTTGTAATATTGCAACCTGCTTCATCTCTATAGAATTTTTTTGTCCCATTCTACTCCCAGACCCTTTGTTTTGCCCTCATGTATAATATCCAAACATCAAACCTATTAATTTCAATGGCAATTGCATCAGTGTACCTGCAAAAAATAGCCCTGTTCTCTTTCTCTTCTTTTCCATGCATATTCATATAAATATATTTTCTGCTGCTTTGTGTTGATTAGTTATGTGTGGCGTCAAAGAGAATTTGACTGTATTTACATCTGAAGAAATCATCACAACACCACAGATCAATGGCCCAATGCTGATTTGCCCCAGCTGAGGATCTGGCCCATGAATTCTGTCTTGTATCTTAGCTCTAAACTGCTTTGAACTGAGAATGGGTAGGCACTGAAAGAACATGCTCAACATACTTGAGTAATATAATCAAAATGACTGCTTAGAGTTTGATTTTCTGCCAATAGAAAGTTGGCAATGCTAGGCTCCTGCCCTACGCCTGGGGTCCTGGCTGCTCCTGGCCCTGCAGCTAGAGTTCTGCACCTACCCACATCTGTGGTCCCAGCCCCTATCCCCTTACTCCTGTCCATGCCCTCCCTCCTGGAGCCCGAACCCAGCTCCTGGCCCCAGATCTGGGAGGACAGAGATAAGCGGGGGATGGAGGTAAGAAGTACGGGGACCACTGGCTTTCAGTACCCCCATTGTAAAAAATGTTCCAGCACCACTGGCTTTAGTTTGTGAGCTAGTGAGGAGGGGGCGCAGAGCCATCTTCCCTTCTCCTCCTTGTCCTTGTGGGGACTTGCTCCCTGGAAGGGAAGCAGAGGCAACTGGTATGTGTTGTTCAAGGGCGGACAATAGTATGACTATAACCTAAGATTTCTTTAGGGAAATCTAAGTGTATACTTAGGGTTTGGAAGTATACAACTCCTCCAGTCTGAGGTCCTAACATCCTGCCTAAAAGTAGTTGTACTGAGATAGACTAGGTGTATGGGATAATATCTTTTAACGGACCAGTTCCTGTTTGGTAAAGACAAGCTCTCAAGCTACACAGAGCTCTTCTTCAGGCAATATTGAAATGAAGTAAAAAGAAATGAAAGACAAGTTCTAATGACTGGTAAACTGGATCACAACGAAAGCTCCATTCACTGGTTCATCTTGTATTTCACCTGATTCCCATGAATATTTTATATCTTTGTTTCTGACATTTTAATTGGTTGGTGCCATCTCTCTGAAGCGCCCAGGTGCTTGCTGGCACCTCTTTCAGTGTAGATTAAGCACTGAGTGGGAGAAGCCTCAAGCTTGCTCCTCCACCGTTGCTTTCCCAGTCTGGTCTAAAACAGTTTTTCTTTTCTGTTGCCATTTTCATATGGCTTGTACTTCATTATTCTTTAACGAGCACTCAGTGTATCTGGCACTGTAAATACAGAGAACACAGTATAGGTGATTAGGCACATTATGGAGGTGATTTGTGAAAGCAGGTTTGCCAATATGTAATAGCAGCATTGTCCTTCCAAAATCAGCACGGGGAAGAGTTTGTTTTCAGCTACACCATTGCAAGCCCTTTGGCAGACAAACGGTATTATTTGTCTACGGTAAATGAGGGAACAAGCAGAAGTGTGTGAAACAGAAAAGCCACACAAACCTTTCAACATATTCTCAATTTCCCTGAAACAAAAAGATCAGCATAGGAGGCAGTTCTAATATCCATTGCCATTATCAACTTACTTATGCTCTGAGGGCTAAGCTATAGTTTCATAGAGCTCAGCATTGGGACATGTTAACTCTATTTACTGCCTTATGCCATATACTGAGATGTGATTAGGGTCATAGTTAGTGCAATCTGTATTTTTTTTTATTTAGTATATAAATGGTCCTGATTCAAATTCCAGCTAATTAACAAGAGTAAGATAAGTTAATAAATCTGCTATGTCTAGTAAGACTTTAGGCACAGACCTGAGCAAAGCAAGGCTAAGCTGTAGCATCTTAGGGTAGCTGTCCGAGGCATTATGACTGTTAGGCCTGGTCTACACTGTGGGGGCGGGGTCGACCTAAGATACGCAACTTCAGCTACGCCAATAGCGTAACTGAAGTTGAAGTATCTTAGGTCGACTTACCTGGCCATCCTCATGGCGGCGAGTCAACCGCTGCCACTCCCCCGTCGACTCTGCTTCCTCCTCTTGAGGAGATGGAGTTCTGGAGTCAACGGGGAGTGCGTTTGGGGATTGATTTATCACGTCTAGACAAGATGTGATAAATCGATCCCTGATATATTGAACACTACCTGCTGATCTGGCAGGTAGTATAGATGTACCCTTAAACACATGTGAGTCACTGGGCTGATGCTCCTCAACTGCTCCGAATGAAGCCAGTCAGGCCTCTGGGTTAGCATGTCTCCTGACTTGGTGAAATCCAATTATAGAACACCTCACCAGTTTGGGGAGTCAGCCTGTTTTTGACATCTGCTCTAAGGCTATTGGCAGCTCCATCCTCTACTGCCCCATAATCTTGCCATCTCTAGAAGTGCAGTCTACCTCACTCTCTTACTAGAGGAAGCATGAGTAGGGCTCCATGGCTGTCACAGAGATCGTGGAAAGTCATGGATTCTGTGACTTCCCACAACATCTGTGACTTCTGCAGGGGAAAATGGGGCTACCCCAGGGCCACCCAAGCAGCTGCTGCTTGGTGGCCCCAGGCAGCGGTTCCCAGGATGGAAGCAGCTAGTGCTGCTGGCCCCAGGTGCTCCCCGCAGTAGCATGCCCCTCCCCCCAGATTTAATCTCATGTCTTTTTAATAAAAGTCATGGACAGGTCACAGGCTATGAATTGTTGTTCATTGCCCATGACCTGTCCATGATTTTTACTAAAAATATATGTGACTAAATTGTAGCCTTAAACATGAGCCATTAGTGACTGTCTCTGGAATGCAATGAAAACTGAGCTACTGAAATCTTGCACCCTGAGATCTCTACTGCAGCAGAGCCTGACAGGCACAAAAGGCTTTGTGTATATTTGTATAAATGCTGCAATGAATTCCATAGCCAGTGTTTTATGGAAAAAAGTGTCACTTCCCATGTACAAGTTACAACTCTATTGGTTGCTGTACTACTGACAGCCAGAAGGTCGGTTAATGGTGTTGTCTGGTCTGGAAGGAAGATAACAAACAGGGTGTGAAATATCATTTTCTACCTTATGTTCTTATGAAAGATAAGCAAGAAGAAATGGGGCCTGGGAAGCTCCTGAGTGGAGTCATAATAGGAACTAAGTCTTATTCCTACCTGCTTGCCTCAGATTTGTCATGTGTTATTTTAATTTTTGTTCTGATTCTGAATGGGGCAATTTGTTTGACTATAAGGCAAACACAAAATACGAACAGAAAGGGCATGCAGGGAGCAATTGTTACTCTGAAAAGTAAGACTTTTCCAGTGGACTGTATTTTAAGCCAGTCCGGAGCTGGGTAGCCCTAAGAAAGCTGCAAAACAGGAAGAATTCACTAAATCAAAGTCTCCCTGAGGGTGGGGGTGGGGAGGAATGGACTTGAAGTTCTTAATTCTGGAGTTTACTTGAGTGAGTTTGTAAACACAGATCATTGGTTAAATGATTGCAGAAAAAGTGCAAAATAGGGATGTTTCAGAGTAAGGAAAAATGGTTGCAAAAATTGGTGTCTCACACAGCCCTGGTAGAGCTGATTCTGCTGCACAGTCACAAGGCTGCAGTGTTTGGGTCTCAACATGATATGATATGCTCTTAGGCTTCCCTTGGTCTGGGCAGGCTCCGCACTGTCTCTTTCCTGGGCACAGACCCTTTGTTACTCCTTTATTGAAATGAGGCGTCATGGCTCAGCAGCCCTAGGCCTCTATGACCAGTGCTGACTCCCCAGTCTCTCTAACAGACTAAGATTAACTTTCTAGGGACACATGACTGGTGAAGCCTACAGGTAGAAATCTTTGCAAAGGTTTCCAAAAACAATTACTCTGATTTTAGCTTACCCAAAAGAAAAAATACCCTACGTGGATTTCCCTGCCTCATCACTCTGGAGTATCTGGAGCTCAGGAAGCCTCAGTTCAGTTCCCAAATTTTCATTTTCTTTTAAAAGCAGGGCTCGCTTGTGGTGTGGTCTATACACCACGCAGGAGAACAAGGCAGAAACTTCTTACAGCTCTGCACAGGTACCTGGTGTGACAAAACAGGGGTTTTCCCCAAGACAGGGCCAACAAAGAAAATAACAGAACACCACTAGCCATCACCTATAGCCCCTCACTAAAACCTCGCCAACACATCATCAAGGATCTACAGCCTGTCCTGAGGGATGATCCCTCACTCTCACAGACCTTGTGAGATAGGCCAGTTCTCACTTACAGACAGCCCCCCAACCTTAAGCAAATATTCACCAGCAACTACACACCACACAACAAAACCACTAACCAAGGAATCAAACCCCAGTGCCAACTTTGTCCACATATGTATTCAAGAGACACCATCATAGGACCTAGCCATGTCAACCACACCAACAGGGACTCGTTCACCTGCACCTCTACCAATGTGATATATGCCATCATGTGCCAGCAATGCCCCTCTGCCATATGCATTGGCCAGACTGAACAGTCTCTATGCAAAAGAATAAATGGACACAAATCTGACACCGGGAATTACAACATTCAAAAACCAGTAGGAGAACACTTCAATCTCTCTAGCTGCTCAATAAGACTTAAAAGTAGCAATTCTCCAACAAAAAAAACTTCAAAAACAGACTCCAGCTTGAAACTGCAGAACTGGAATTAATTTGTAAACTGGACACCATCAGATTAGGCCTGAATAAAGACTGGGAGTGGATGCGTCATTACAAAAACTGATTTCCCCATACTAATTTCTCCCTTCTGTTTCTCACACCTTCTTGTCAACTGTTTGAAATGGGCCACCCTAATTACTATTACAAAAGTGATTTTTCTTCCCTTGGTATTCTGCTATTCATTTAATTGTCTCGTTAGACTGACCCCCCACTTGGTAAGGCAACTCCCATCTTTTCATATACTATGTATATATGTACCTGCTATTGTCTTTTCCACTCCATGCATCTGATGAAGTGGGTTCTAGCCCACGAAAGCTTATGCCCAAATAAATTTGTTAGTCTCTAAGGTGCCACAAGGACTCCTCATTGCTTTTGTAGTAATACTGTGTGCTTCGGTTTCCCTGTGCACTGCACCAATGCCTAGGTGGTGGGAGTTGGGTGTGTTACTTTTACTGAGGCCTTCAGGGCAGGTGAGGCTGCCCAGCAGCTTGTCTTTAAGCGATGGCTGATGCCCTTTGTAACCTGAGACCCAGGACGGGGATGTAACCAGGTAACACTTTGCCTGGGAAGCAGGACAAAGTCCAGAGGAGGAGCACTGGGCGGATTGGAGGCTAGGCAGCAGAGTCCAGGGCAATCTGCTGTGTGGGACTCCAGGAGAGGGAAGTCCAGGGTGTCTGACCCAGGGTTCCCCCAAGATGGATCTGGATGAAAGTCCCTGATTTCTAAGCTAACCAGTTGTGTCCTATGCTGTGTACCTGTTGACTAATAAGCCTGCTGTTTTACAGGTTTAAAGTCACTGGCTCAGAGTCACTGCTGACTGCAGAGTTGGGGTGCAGGGCCCTTAGGTTTCCTCAGGAGCCCCACACAGGCAGACTCGCTGTGGGAAGCGCATGGTGCTGCTGAATACTCTGAGGTCAGATACAGGAAGGCCAAAGCTGGATAGGCTTCTTGATAGGCCTGCCAACTTACTTATTGCAGAACACTGAACACCCTTGCCCTGACCCTTCTCTGAGGCCCGCCCCCGCTCACTCCATCCCCCCACCGCATCTCTCTCTCTCTCTCTCATTCATTTTGACCAGGCTGGGGAAGGGGTTTGGGGTGCAGGGAAGCATATGCGTATGGATCCAATTGATGTACTTGAGCAATATTTTTACTTTCATACTGACACAGCAAGCCCAGAGGTGCTGGGGCTATGAACTGCGAAGTCTAGAGGTGCCATGGCTCATTAATTAAGCATTAACTACATTATTACAAGGCTAATACCTATTTTAAGCAAAACTAACATACAGGTGAGTTGGTCTAATCTCCAGTTATGCATTTCAGTTCTTAGCTAATGCCTGCAGCCTGGGCAAGAGCTGGCATCTGGCCTGCCAGTAATACAGAAGGTACATTTATCTTGATGGAAAATGAAAAATATATCCTGGCTAGGGTGACTAGACAGCAAATGTGAAGAATCGGGAGGGGGGTGGGGGATAATAGGAGCCTATAAAGAAAAAGACCCAAAAATCGGGACTGTCCCTATAAAATCGGGATATCTAGTCACCCTAATCCTGGCTTCCATTGATTAAATCTGGTTTTTCATATTGCAAACTTTTACATGGCAGCTATCCACCATTATCTTCATTACAGTTTAAGCACTGCAGGAGAACCAAAGCAAAACCAGGAGGTGGCTGCAAATTAAATTGTTCTGAAAACAGCTGCTTCTGACGCTCAGCCAGACAATTGACGGCTGCACTGTGGAACAGGACTAACTCCCTGTTTGAAGTAAAAGCAGCTTCGAGCAGGAATGGACGTAGCTGTGGACCTCAAGCTTGGAGCAGCAGAACTTTCAGCAGCCATCAGAGGACAGCTGGTAATTAATGGCACTGTGTAGCTAATTGATAGCACTATATTCCATGGGAGGTAACTCATTTGGAAAGCTGCTGGCAGCATATAAGTGTTTCCTTTGCAAAGAGCGAAGCTTAAATTGAACAAGTGGAACTTTATTAAACCCTATGCAGCCCTCCGTCCATGGGGCTCAGCTGCTCCCACCCAGCCTAACTCCCAACATTTCCCGTTTCCTCATGAATAGTCCCTCCAGGGAATGTGGGCTCTGACTCCAGTTCCACTGATCACAACGCACCATCCATCCAGATAATGTTTTCAGACCCCGGTGCTTGCGTGCAGCCAGACAAATTTGCAAGCAGCATTTTCCTGCATATAGTCCCATGCAAACAGGGATGGCTATAGGCCAGCTGCAGGTCCAGCTCTTAGGTGGAGGTGCGCAAATGGCTCCACACAGCTTTCACACTCAGGCACCTCCCCCCAGCTCCCATTGGCCAGTTCCTGGACAATGGTAGTGTGGAGAAGTGTTTGGGGCAGGGGGCAGTGCATGGAGCCCTGTGGCCCCCCTGCCTATGAGCCAGACCTGCTGGTGGATGCTTCCGGGATGCAGCACGATGTCAGAACAGTTAGGGACTAGCCTGACTTAGCGGGGCAGCATCCCCGATGGGGCTTTTAATGGCTCAGTTGGTGGTGCTGACCAGAGTTGCTGCAATACAGTGCCTTACACTCCACTATCTAGTACTGGGTACGACCTACAGTTTGAAAACTACTGGCCTAGAGCTGGAAAGTATTCCATTGTCTTTTGAGTGTGTGCTTGGGTGTTTTTGTCTGGGAGGCATTGTGTCACCTTCCTCATAGACCCCATTGAATTTAAGCATTATAGGCATATAATAAACATTCCACTAACCCCAATAAGTTAGTGGAATAGACATATAGACAATTCGAATAACCCACCAGAATTGTACAATATTCTCACTGCCCAGGTGATGTGCAATGCTCATAACATAGCTACATCTCAGTATTCATAACATCATTACATATCAGTTCTATATCAATCACAGAAACAAGTGTATCATTTAGCCTGAAGAACCTTTATTAATAGTGATAATGTATTGCAAGGAAATAACCCAAGCTGGCTCTCAGAACAGGATCAATTTGCAAGTAAAGACATTTCTGTTACTTGTAAACAGATCACTTTTGATATGGAAATCATTAGAATGCAATAAACACAGAACCCTGTGATGCCATTTTGCACTGTCACTTTGCAAAGTAGAACCAAGAATGAAACTTTTTCGTTCTATATTTTAGATTTCCCCTCACCCCCTTGTGCTACTGCAATCTTTCGAGATGCTTTAGAGATTGATTGATAAATGAACCCTGACCCTTGCATAGATTGGGTATCTTTCTCTCTGTTCTGGGGAATAGCTTTTTTCCCATAACCTATGTGTAATGATTGTAATCATGTGGTACAGCCCAAATCCTTTTTCCTATTGGGTGAAGTTTCTGAAATAAAACACTCCCTCCACAAAAGACAGACTGTGCCACTCCCTACTTTTGCATTTATTTTAAGTTTGGCTTTTATATCCTTGATCATTCTTTGTCTCTTTCAATCTCCTGGTAATTTAGGGCCCCAACAGTGTCATATTTTGCTGACAAGTCTTGACTGTCAAAAAATCAAAGCCCTGACTATTTCATGTCATCCTTCTAGTGACAGAATTAGGATGAGACTGACAAATTTTCAGCTTTTTTCATATTTCAAAGTAACCTGAAGCATTATGTATGTATCACAACTCAGCTAATGAATATTACCATGGCAACTCTTTGAAGACAATATACTGAATCTCATTTGGTTTTACTCAGAAGTCATTTTCATACAGTGTCACTGAAAAAATAAAATAAAATACAGAGGAATCAGTACAACCACCACAAAACTTGGATTGGTTTGAGTTATTCTAAGATGAAAACAAGAGCTGGGTTCTTCAGTTTGCAAATATGTGAGTGCTCCTATTGAAAAGAGTAGTTATCTAGAGACGAATACTATCCTAAACTGCCAGAAAGCTGGCAAGCCTAACATGTTTGACTTGGTATATATAATATTCATTAGTGAATCATCACTTATATCTGCAGAAACTCTGTTGTCTCAAAATGATCAACAGCTAATGCTGTGCCACAAAAGAAAGTAGTCTGACAATGTACAGTTTACAATGTACATGTAAAGGTAAAAAGGAACAGACAAAAGAACCGGCCACAATGACTCCTATTTTCTGAGGAAGGCTCTTGATAACATTTTTCAATTTGCAGGCATCTAGTCTTGTGGGAAGTGGAGTGGCACAGGATGTGCAGTAGAACAAAAGCTAGCACGGCAGATGGAGTGTGGAAAGAGTCAGCAGTATGAGTCCACATATTTTGGCACGCACAAATGTCTGTTTTGGAACATATCTGTCTAACAAAAGTCCAGAGAAATAAAATAGAGTTGGTGCAATGCTGATAAGCTTGAACCAGATGGGTTATGTCCTTTAAACGTATTTCCTGACTCTCTGCAAAATGCAAAGATGTACTCAAAACCCCATAGCTTGTACAAAAGCATTTCTAACAAGGGGTGATTATGAACTAGACCCTGCAAAGTACTGAGTGCCTCCTTCAAGGTACAGCTGAGTGGCCTCATCTCCCATGGATTCCCAGGAGTCCAGTTCGGGCTGAGGGCACTCAATCCCTCCAGGACTTGCTTAGTACCTTTCAGAATTATGTCCTATCAGTATAGAAATGAGTTGCTCAGATTTGGGGAAGATTCTTAAACACGTTCTATTGCTCTTTTGCAGAAACTTTGTGTTATGTGTGATGTCATAGTTTGCTCTGATAACTAAAGTAGTGATTTTAAGGCACTGCCAATGGACAAAGAGGCATCCCATGGAAAAGTTCACATTCATTCTGCAAAATAATGAAGGTGGGTTTGTGTTCTACTTTATTCTACCTAGATATTTATACTGCACCACAACCCTGGTGCCTGGTATGAGCATCAAGTGTTCATCCCTAGAAGATATCAGTGGTTAATTCTCTTCTGTTTTGGTGTCCAGTCCTTTCATTTCACTCTTGTCCATTCATTCTTCATTTTCTCACTTTGCATCTTCTCCTTTTGTTTTAACAGGGCCTAAGATGGTCACGACTTTAAGTTACACAACTTAATTGGTTTAATTGCTTGTTTCACATATAGCACAAGTTATATGCTTATACTATCTACTTCAGGCCCAGGCTATATAGATTGAGGATCACTATGCTTATGGACAAAAAAATAGTTATCTGAAGAACTGAGGAGAAAAAACTAGAATAACCAGATCACTTATAAAATAAAGTAGAAGGCAAGGAATCTAAGGGTTCAATAACTGTTAATATTTAGGTCCTGATTCAGCAAGATAAGCACAGGGCCAACTTTAAGCATATGAGTAGTTCCACAGAAGTCACTTGCATGAGTAATAGTCTTCCAGGGACTGAGCTTTCAAACTTGTAATGTCCTGGCATAATATGGAAGAGCATAAGAACCTGGCGGCCAATCCTGTTTGAAGAGGTAAAATCTGTCATTCATTACACACAGCTTTCTCTTGCTGAATATTTCAGCTGCATTCCTTTAGGTTGTGAAAAGGCTGCTAAGAACTGCCTTAAACTGAGACTGTTGCATAAAAAGAAGGGGAAAGGGAGATGTCGATCTTTGCTGCAAGTGATGTGTTTTGACCTTGACCTTCATAACAATGTAGGGGAAAGGACTAATAGGCCTCCTGTCTTCAGAACGAATTTGCCAGTTTCCTTACAGAATTGAAATGTATTTTTTAAAATAGGGAAAGCAATTAAACAATTCTTGGAAACTTTAATTAAATATAACTACTGTAAGTTGCAGAACTGGAACATTGAATTTTAGTTCAGTCACTGATACTTTATAACCTTTGTACAGAGCCTTAGCCAGAGATCTAAAATTAGAACATACTGCATCCCAGATACCCTTAACAACTAGCCAAGAGATAAATGGGTTGGGAACTTGCCTGTCGATCTCTGAGGAAGCAATTGCAAATATTCCAGATGTATAAATGGAATGAAAAGACACTTGTATTCCAGAACTAGTAAAATTCAACCTCTGCAAAAGTTAACGTTGGCAAAGAACAAGTAAGAAAAAGGAAGCCCAGGGCAGAATGAAGTACTTAACAGTTGAAGATTTAATTCCCTTATACGTTATGGCAAGCGAGTGTGTGTGTGTGTGTCTGTGTATGTCACACAACTTGATGTGTAGACTTATCTTTGTTCAGTTCTCTCTTTGCCCTTTCATGGGATTAAGTCTAGTTCGATAAATGCATCCACCAATACAAAGACAACTGAAGAAGACAACAGTATAATAGAGATTGTGAGGCTTACAACATCTGTTGAGTGACAGTGTTCTGTATGTGACATTAGATTCCTAGTTAATGGGACATAGGAACATCAGATAAGGAGAACCCCTAATAGAAAATATCTGCAGAATGTAGTTCTCAGATAGTTATATTTCATAGCATAGGCTGAATAAATTCAGTTATCTATATTTTACAATCACTATCACACTTGGCATTGTCACTAAGGGTGTTAGTCAATATTGCTAAAACTAAAGGGGAGAGTGAGCATTAGCATTTGGAGGGAAGGTTCTGCAAAACAGATATTGCCCTCTTCAGCCTCTAATGCAAGTTACTTTCCATCATTGTACCACTATGAATGGGATCAATGTAAAGATTTTAAGAAGTGATAGAGAGATAGTAATTTCGGGGACGCCTAATGGAATTTATGTCATTTAAAGGGACAGGGAAGAGGGAGTGAGGGATTGTAAGGGCCTCCCCAGCTTTCTGCTACAAGACAAGAGACCGGTTGCTTCTCATGGGGTCATGCAACCTTGTTAATGTTTGTTTGGGAAATTGACACTTGCAAACAAATACATTGTGGGAGTGGAGGACACTATCCCTTCAACATATGGAGGATTTGGGGTTTCTTTGGTATCTTTAGCTTGCACCTGACACATGTCATATTCAGACATGATTGCATTGGAGGACCCAAACAGGCACAGTATTTGTTCATCCATGTGCTTGGAATGAAAAATTTGTGGGAATAATTATGATATTGGACATCCCACGCACAGTGGGAAATCTCTTGACTTCAATGGACTTTGGATCAGGTACATTCTTCCTCCTGTTTTGTGAATGCCAATTGACATCAACAGGAGTGGCAACTTTATATTTTGCCAAATGTATCTTTTTGCTGAGGTCAATGCTCTTTAGAAAGGGAGGTGAAAACACTGAAGAGAAACATAATCTCTGAACAATCATATGTTTTGTTAAAATTGTAACAGTCAGTAGAAGGGTAGAGATTATTGCAAAACATCGTAATTATGAGATCCTCAATGAGATACCTGTTAAGGGACAAATTCGGCATTGAATACCCTTGGAGAGGCTGCAATCAATAATCAACCACAAAATCCAAAACAGTGGCCATCTCTAAGGAAGTCAGACAAAGCAGGGACGTCTACAGAACTATACAATGCACTGTATATCTAATCAGTATTCTAGATGTAGGCTCTGCAAATGGGCTTTGTAAAATGGGAGCACTACATATTTAACATACCATTATATCACACTGAAAATTACAAAGTACAGAAAGAGGGGCATCACATCAATCTCTTATGGATTTTTAATGTACTAATCAGGATGCTCTAAGTTTAAATAAGGAAATATATTGTAGTTTGCTTAGATGTATGCCAATATTTCTGTATGTGGACATGTGAGCCAAGGAAAATATCTTTCCTCACAATATATATACAAAGATATCTGATTTTTTATATATAAATTTGATGCTCTTTGACTTATAGAAATTCTTTGTCTAGCCTAACATTCAGATTCTTGTTGCTTATAGGGTAAAATGTAAATAGCTAGTAGTCATTCCAGTGACAGACAGCAGTATAACTCAAAAATTAGCATTTATCCTGTTGTCAGGCATTTGTATCATGAAACCACACTGCAGGATCATCAAACATCAATAAAGTACTTACTGCAATAAGATGAATGGCAAGGGTCCAGTTTTGCCCTCCTTTGCATGGGTGAAGTTCCTATTTATTCATTATAATTTTATTCATGTTACAGCAGCAATTAACAGTTACAAATAGATCAATCCCTGCCCCAATGAGTTTACAATATAAAATTAAGAGCAGACACAGCAAATGGGTTTCACAAAAAAATGGAGATGGGTAAGGGAGGGAGGATGAGGTGACAGTAATATAAAAATTAAAATAGATGAGCTCTGCACATGTTTTGTATGCAATGACGGTTTTTAGGTTATGTGATAAACATATATATCAATATACGTGAGGGAAGAAAGGAACCTAACTCTTTAGTTTAATCCCACTGTAGAGCATTTTGATTATATATCACCCTCTTGCCTGACAAAAAACATGACATTAGAACTGTGACTCCTCATTTTCATGGAAACAGTTATAAGAATAGGAAAAAGCACAATATGATCTATTCTCTGGAGGATGAGAGAAAGCTTTCACTGTTACAGTCATATTCATCAATGTCTTATGTATTTTTTTGCACTTGATGTTCATTGCTGTTTTCTCTTTTGGAATCTCATCCTGCTCTCAGTGATTTTCCTTATGTGTGAAATAGTAACACCAACTAGTTGGATGCCTGGCTCAGAGTTTCACTTGATGTTACATGATTCATTCTTTTTACCATTAGATGCTACAAATCCTATCTTTAAATAAACTAGCCCCTTTTATTTCTCTGTCCTGGTGCACTTTTCAAACACTAATACATTGGTTCAGTAAGAGGGTCAGCTACCTCTTACCTTTTTGAAGCACTTCCATATGTGCAAAATGCTAATGTAATATGATTAAAAAGGTGGACACAGTTGTTTCGCCCTCTGCACTGTCTCATTATTGTCTGTGTCATTATTACCATGACACTCCACTGCTGGACATATTTCACAGGTAAATGTCAACTCTCATCAACCCTCTTTCTTCTTGATTACTTAAGACAATTAGTATCTTCATTATTTATTCAATTGCCCGCATTTCCCCTTACTTTATATTTATCACTGCTTTAAACTTAGTTTGGCTAGCCTGAAGATCTTGGCAAATGTAAAGCTCATTTCTTCTTTTTAAATGGCAAGTTTGCTCACCAGGTGGATGTGTCTGAGTCCTCCAAGGTCCTAAATATGCTGGAATGTATAGTATCCATCCAATGATAGCTTTAGCAAGGTCATGTACTATGAAAGGGAGGGGATTCTGCTACACACATCACCCCTCATTTAAACAAATGTTAAAGATGGGGATGTACATCAAAAGAAGGAACGCCACAATTCTAATGCAGTGGTTAGTGGCTCTAGCTCTTTCCTTTTAACAGACAGCTTGTGCTTGAGTGCCAAAAGTAAGGCCTCATTACTAAAAATAATAGAATCAAAGAAATGTAGGGCTGGCAGGGACCTCAAGAGGGCACTGAGGCAGGACCAAGTAACCTAGGCTATTTCTTAATAAAACCTTCAATGATGGGGATCCCACAGCCTCTTTTTGGAAGCCAGTTCTAGTGTTTAGCTATCCTTACAATGAGAGTTTTTTCCTAATATATAACCTAAATCTCCCTAGCTGTAGATTAAGTCAATTACTAGTCCTGCCTTCAGTGGACGTAGAGAACAAGTATCTTCCGGACTCTCATCAATTTATTCACATTTTTCCTCAAGTGCGACACTCAGAATTGGCACAGTAGTCCAGCTGAGGCCTTACCAGTGCTCAGTAGTGGGACAGTTGCTATACCCCAGAAATGCTATTTGCCTTTTTCAGAGCTGCAGCACGCTAACTCATTCAATTTGTGATCCACTATACCCACCAGATTCTCTTTAGCTGTATTACTGTGTAGCCAATTAGTCACTATTTTATAGTGGTGCCTTTAATGTTTCCTTCCTAAGTGTAGTTTTTATTGACTTGTCTTTATTGACTTTCCTTTTGTTGATTTCAGAACAATGCTCTAACTTCTCAAGATGGTTTTGTATTCTAATCCTGTGCTCCAGAATGCTTCCAGTTTGGTGTCGCTTGCAAATTTATAAGCATATTTCCCACCTCATTAATCAAGACATAAAACGATTGAATAGTACCAAACCCAGGACTGACCCCTGCAGATACATTTCCCAGAGCCTATCAGTGAACAATTGATAACGACACTCTGAGTAGGATCTTTCAATCAGTTATGCACCCACCCATCTCACTGTAATTTCATCTAGGCCACATTTTCCTAGTTTGCTTATGAGAATTTCATGTGGGACTGTCAAATTCCTTACAAAATATCAGGTAATCGCATCTATAGCCCCCTCCCGACCTCCAACCACTGGACCAGTAAACCTGTCAAAGAAGGAAATTAGGTTGGTCTGGCATGATTTATTCTTGACAAATCCTTGCTGGCTATTCCTTTAACCCGATTATCATCTAGATGCTTACATACGGTTTGATAATTTGTTCCACTCAATATCTTTCCAGGTATCAAAGTTAGGCAGACTGATCTAAATCCCTGAGTCCTTTGTGCTCCTTTGTAAAGATAAGTACTATGTTTGCCTTTTCCCAGTCCTTCTGGTACCTCACCCATTGCTGCTCCAACACACTTAAGACATGTCTACGTGTACTCATACTCATGACAAGTTGCAGTGTAAATCTGCAGTGCTGCGCTCTAAGGGTATGTCTTCACTACCCACTGGATCGGCGGGTAGCGATCGATCTTTTGGCGATTGATTTATCATGTCTCGTCAAGACGTGATAAATTGATCACCAAAAGCATTCCCATCGACTCTGGAACTCCAGCTCGCCGTGAGATGCAAGCTGGAGTCGACGGGAGAACGCGCTACCAACCACTGCCACTGTGAGGACGACAGGTAAGTCAGCCTAAGATACACCAACTTTAGCTACATTATTCATGTAGCTGAAGTTGCGTATCTTAGGTCGACAACCGCCCTACTGTAGACCAGCCCTAAGTGTCTGCGAGGACCCGGCTGATGCACCCTAAAATTTCCTAGTTTGCTTTGACATACAGCAGTTTGAATCAGCAGTACATCAGCACTGTAGATTTTGCCATGCAGTAAATGTAAAAGTAGACATGCCCTTATTTGAATTCATGAATGTATAATGACAAAGATAGGGGACATGTGTACTATTGCATCTGCTGCTGTAAAAATCAAAACACTGAATGATCAAGTTCAGGCTGAGACAATACTCCTAGTGGTTTCTTTTTATTTTATTCTTATAAAGTATTAGATAAATAAGGTGAATAATTACACAAATCAGCTATTCCATTTCAGTAGGATAGCTTTATTAGGCCACATCACAGTATGATTCACAGGATTTTAATCCAGGGAATTCTTTTAAATGTGATATATATAGTATAGCAAACTGTGCTATTGTTTGCGAGAGAGGTGTATAAATCTGGAATCTTGATTTTTATTTTTAAAGATGGGAATTTAGTTATTTATAAGGAAGCCTATTTTAAAAGGTTTAATTGTTTTGTTATGCTAACATTCTATAACAAGCAAACTACATTTTGCAGTCCCATATTTTAGTTATAGTGAATCAGTGTGCTTTAAATCACTGATTTTTATAAAAAGAAAAACTATCCAGGGACCCATTCAGTGCTCAGAGGTCTTATTCCGGCTTACACTGCCAGATGTTTTGTTAGACACAACCAGCCTGTCCTTCTGTATCAATAATTGCCAGAGGCACTGTTTGCACTTGAGTGGCTTGATTCCAAAGTAAGCTGTCAAACAAAGTTGAGAAGTTCACGCCCGTAAATTATAAGCAAGACTTTACCACCAGGTGGGTCTTATAGGGGTTGTCTCTGGGGAATTCAAGAAACACGCCTCAGATAGGTGATGAGGGGAAGGCAACATTTCTAAAATAATGTAATTCAAAGTTAGGTCCACAGGTTATCCAACACTCTGAGCACTTTTTCCTAATGAGATATAAGTTATCTTATAGAGCGAGCCCTGGCCTACTGTTGTTAGTTCCTATTTTAATTTCACGGTGTGAAACTCTGTATCTGGAGGGAACACCCTACATCCCCATGTTCATCCTTATAATATGATTGTGTGGTATCCAATGCAAAGTTTGTCACGTCAGGTGTCTTCGGAAGACTCATGATGAACTGAGCATTGTTGTTATTAATGTTATAGATTGTAATTTCATGTATATAGTTATGAGGCTGGAAATGTATCCTCATGGCTTAGAACAAGCCCAGGCACTCTCCAGGGACAGAGAGGCAGTTCCCACCTCATCAGGGTATGTATGGGACAAACCCAGCCCAGCCTCACAGGAACAAGATACACTGGCCTAGGCAACAAGAAAGGATCTTTTGGACTCTGGAATCAGTCAACCCTCTTCCCCTGGGTCAGTTTGGGACTATGATGAGGTGAAGGTGGGGGAGGGGCAAAGCCAAGAAAGAACATGATAAAAGGGAGAGACGTTTGCCATGCTCTCTCTGTTTTCCACCTCCATCTATAGACACTACCACCAAGCGACTGAAGCGCTGATCAAAGGGGAGGGCCTGGCTAAAGGACAATCAGCCGGCCTGTGGTGAGAAGCATCTAAGTTTGTAAGGGAAGTGAAAGTGTTAAGAGCAGCTCAGAATGCATTTTGCTTTATTTCATTTGACCAAATCTGACTTGCTGTGCTTTGAGTTATAATCATTTAAAATCTAGATTTTGCAGTTAATATATGCGTTTGTTTATTCTACTGGAAGCCACGTATTTGGTTTGAAGTGTGTCAGAAACTCCCCTTGGGATAACAAGCCTGGTACATATAAATCTCTTTGTTAAATTGACGAAGTCATGTAAGCTTGCAGCCTCCGGTGGGCATAACTGGACACTAGTTAGTTAACTAGGACGCTAGTTCCTAGGGCTGTGTCTGGGACAAGAGATATTGGCTAGTGTCATTCGGTTGCACAATCCAAGTAGTGGCTGGCCAAAAGTGCTCACTCACATAGTTGGGAGATGCTTACATGCCAGAGTCTGTGTGTGAACATCCCAGGAGTGAGGGTTCTCACCACAGAGCAGTGTAAGGTTGGCTCCCAGAGCCGAGGATTGGAGTGGCCCAGCAGATCACTGGTCTGGATAACATCAGAAGAATGTCACACACAGGTTCGATAATGCTCAGCTAGGGGTTGCCTGAAGTTACCATCAGGTAACAGATAAAGTTTCATGTAATCTATTTGCTTGCTCATGAAACAGAAGCCCAATGCAGAATTCCTGCTGATTTCAGTGGTTCCTAATTTGGGCCTCCACCATCATTTCCAAGAATGCTGGGGAAGACGATTCTGATATTAAGCTAATGTGGAATTTCAGAACACATGGAAATTTTTTTTGAGGTCATGGATGTGAAACAACTGTCAGAATGTTACAGTTCATAGTTACTAATGTGTGGAACATCACATTTTCCTTTTGACTTAGGTTGGAAATACAGGTTTTGTCTGTAGAATGTCTTCTGCGTTCTTCTTCAAAGATTTGTAATTTATGTACAAAGTTTCTGCTTCTCAGAAACACCAAGGCAGATGCTTCACAAAAGCAGGTCAATTTCACCAGAATTTTCTTTAGGAGGAAAACTAGGGGGAAAACATTCCAGCAGCGTTAAAATATCCCATTTCAACATTTTTTGGAACAAAACGTCTTTCAGGCTGTCCACATGAATTTGCTGAATCACTGCATCTCTCAGACATACACCTTTCACATATTGCAGCTCTTCACAGCCAAGTGGGACTTCCTGTTTTAAAAAGTGAAAGCTGAGATTCTGACGTAATTCTGATGGGTTCAGTCACAGACACCCCCTTAGGGATACTTCCACTGCATGCATCCGATGAAATGGGTATTAGTCCACAGAAGCTTATGTTCTAATACTTTAGTTAGTCTTTAAGGTGCCACAGGACTGTTTGTCACTTCTGCAATTCCAGACTAACACGGCTACCACTCTGACCCTTAGGACTGTCACCGGATGTGCTGAAACTCTCTCTGAGCTGGTCTTCCCTACCAACCTGGGACTCCAGAACCCTGTTTGGTTGAGCCTGCTGCAACACAGACCCAGGTCTGAACCATGCCCTCAAAACTGCATATTTAACTGAAAACAGTTCAGCAAGTGCTCCTGTCTCCAGAACCCAGACATCCAGTTCCCAATGGGATCCAAATCCCAAATAAATCTGTTTTACTCTGTATAAAGCTTATACAGGGTAAACTCATAATTGTCTACCCTCTATAACACTGATAGAGAGATGCACAGCTGTTTGCTCCCCCAAGTATTAGTCACTTGCTCTGAGTTTGTTGTTAAACAAAAGTGATTTTATTAAGTATAAAAAGTAGGATTTAAGTGGTTCCAAGTAATAACCAACTGAACAAAGTGAATCACCAAGAAAAATAAAATAAAGCACGTAAGTCTAAGCCTAATACATTTAAGAAATTGAATACAGGTAAATCTCACCCTCAGAGATGTTCCAATAAGTTTCTTTCACAGACTAGACTCCTTAGTCTGGGCCCAATCCTTTCCCCTGCTACAGTTCTTGTTAGCTCCAGCTCAGGTGGTAGCTAGGAGATTTCTTATGACTGGCAGCCCCCTTTGTTCTGTTCCACTCTGTTTTATATCTTCGGCACAAGGCAGGAATCCTTTGTCTCTCTCTCTGGGTTCGCACCCTTCCTCCTAAATGGAAAAGCACCAGATTTAAGACAGATTCCAGTGTCATGTTCACATGTCCTGTCAGACTTCATTACTCACTGGCTGGCACACACATATACAGGCAGGGTTACAAGTAAACAGAGACATTTACCACCAATTGTCCTAGTTCATGGGAGCCATCAAGATTCCAAGCCACCATTAATGTCTCACGCTTTGCATAGTTACAATAGAACTTCAGAGTAATACTTCATATTTCTATTTCAGATACAAGAATGATACATTCATATAAAGACGATGAACACACTGAGTAGATTATGAGCTTTGTAATGATACCTTACAAGAGACCTTTTGCATAAAGCATATACAAATTACATTATATTTACACTCATAAGTATATTTCCATAAACATATAGCTTTCAACATCACAGTAACTACCTGACTCAAGGAACCGGACCCTATCCTGGAACTATAGTACCTCTAGCCAAATGCAGCTGTGCAGCCCCCCAGGTCCCTTTGGATTTGGATGGAACAGTGGCCTTGCCTAAGGGTCCTTTGAAAACAGAAGATATTGGAAGCAGCCCCGCTGTCACACTCTTCAGGATGAATACCAAAAGCAGTGAAGAGGGGATAAGGCTATTGTCTCTTCCCTGAAAGACGGCAATAGGAAGTATATGGTTTGAATCTTGGTGAGCAGTGATAGAGAGAGGAAGGAAGAGAGAGAATGGGGGACTTTGCAAAGAAAGGTGAGTGATGCTCCACTGGAGGTGTGTTTAAGAAACTCACACCACTGGAATAGCAGAGTTCAGCTTGTAAATGCTGCCACCAATCATACCCTGCAACGTTCACACCGCTCTACTTCTGAATCCCATGGTTTGTAGCTCTAACTGCTTAGTAACACTTCTTCCCTGTCAAATTTATTGATAACTCCCATGGTAATGGTGCAATTACCATATCGGCTGTAGTGTTGTTAATTGTTGTTGATGAAAGTTTATAAATTAAAAAGCTTTGAGTTCCTCAGCTTGTATCAATACAATATGAATTAGCATGATAGTTAATTAAACCACAGTACTTCAGCATGGTACTGAGTAGTGGATTCATTACCAGATTCTTAACTAAGACTTTGGATAATCCTCACTAAACACGTGAGGAAACAAACATAACTGCACTGCGATTTTTTTGATTGATACCATTCTGACATTAGCATCTGTTGAAATTTATGGGGACAATTTTAATAGGCCACCAGATGTCAGTATGACCTTTTGTAATTTAAGGTAATGTAATTAACTCACTTTCCATCAGGCACAACTGGGGAGTTTGTATATACTATCCAGTGCTTTATGAAAAGTCTTACTTTCTGTGAATGAGAACAACGCATATCGTCCATTGTTAAATGCATCATCCAGCTGCCAGCAAGACGTTCAGTTTATGCAGAAGGAAGGGCAAAGAATTAGGCTGTATCTATACCAATGGCAGCGTGTAGAGTACAATGGAAAGCATGCTGCATCCCACACTTGCCATGGACGTGTTAGACAACACAATGCTGTGCAAGGCTCTGGCAGGGGAAGGCAGTGGGGAAAATTATGAAAATGAAATATTTGCTATCTCAAGCTCTGCAATGAAGTCATGAGAGGAGGCCACACTGCTAGAGTTCTAGTACATAGGAAGCTGTGACATAAAGGGATTCTACAGATAACCTCAGTCTCTTTCTCCCAGTCAGGAAGTAGGAAGTAGTACACTAGCAAAAACAACACTTTGTGTTAAGATGCCATAATCATTTACTAACTAAGCAGATTCTGGCCAATTCAGGTAACATCAAGACAAAATCTAGAATCAGCAAGAAGGGATAGTGGGGATTTAGTAGGTGGTTCTCTTTTAGCAAAATCATTATTAAACTGGTCACACTTTTTATATTAAGGTTCCATTTATGTGTGGCTTATAAGTTAAAGATGTTATAAGCATGGTATAGACATCAAAAGCGCATGTTTTAGATGGTAGTAAGCATATCATTAGGAGTTTATAGGTGGTTATAAGTAGTGGTTAAAAGCAACCCATTGATCTGTTGGAATCTATAACAATTGATTAACCATTTATTAAAACATCTATTAATAATGTATTAACCCTCCACAACACACTTATAAACGGAACCTTAATAAAGTAGAACCATTAAACTACATTCCTTAGAATGTAATTAGGGAGGCAATGTACTGTTGGAGAAGCCCTCATTTAGATGAGGGGTCAAATTTTCAAAAGATCTAAAGTGACTTAGGAGTGTTGGAAGCCTCAGTTATAACAATTTATACTTGCTGTGGATGTGCCCCTGAATCCCATTGAAAATGAGGTCCTGAACACTGGTTAAAAAACCAACTGTTTCCACAAGAGGAATGTCTTTTAACCAACTTCAAAGTTCCAACGCAGAACTGTATTCTCCTATCAATGTGTCCTCTCCTCTCCACCTAAAACATATCTTGACTGGATCCAGTATCCTTCACACTTTGTTATCTTCAGTAGAACTGAGGATGCTCTACATAAGACTGTGCCAATTTTGATTAATATTAATGACTGTACAGCATTTTCAAATGTAGCACACTATATACAGTAACTCCTCGCTTAACATTGTAGTTATGTTCCTGAAAAATGCGATTTTAAGCAAAACAATGTTAAGTGAATCCAATTTCCCCATAAGAATTAATGTAAATGGGGGGATTAGGTTCCAGGGAAATTTTCTTCACCAGACAGAAGTTTATATTATCTATCTATCTATCTATCTATCTATCTATCTATCTATCTATCTATCTATCTATCTATTGTGACGGAGTCAGACCAGAAGGATATAGGAGAGTGCTGGAAGGCAGGTATATCAGCCTCAGGATGTACAGGTCCTTGTTCCCTGGATAGCCAAACAAAGGCTACTCCAGACCAATCAAGACACCTGGGGCCAATTAAGAACCTTCTAGAAAGGAGTAGAAACAGCTAGCCTAATTGGGACACCTGAAGCCAATCAGGGACTGGCTGAAACCAGATAAAAACCTCCCAGTTAGTCAGGTGGGCTGTGGGTGTCAGGAGCTGTGGAAGGAAGTTATGCTGTTGGTGAGACTGAGTGTTGGACAACATATCATACTGAAGGAAGGAGGCCCTGAGGTAAGGGTGAAGTGGAGTTTGAAGAAGCGGGGACTGCTGTGGGGAAGTAGCCCAGGGAATTGTATTGTGTTTTGTGCCTAAAGGTCAGCCATCTTAGCTGATACTATTAGGGTCCCTGGGCTGGAGTCCGGAGTAGAGGGCGGGCCCGGGCTCCCCCCTTTTCCATCTTCCATACTGGCCTGTGATGAAGGTAACTCACTAGGTGGTGACTCTTGCCAATTATACTGAGAAAGGGAGGTCACTCTGGGGCCTAGATGAGTTTCTGAGGCTCCTAAATCTGCCAGGAAGCGCAGGACCCACAAGTACAGACTTGGAGCTTTGTCACACTATCTATCTATCTATCTATCTATCTATCTATCTATCTATCTATCTA
>ML677341.1:35167990-35435793 GCA_007922305.1 Dermatemys mawii | reverse complement strand
CTATCTATCTATCTATCTATCTATCTATCTATCTATCTATCTATCTATCTATCTATCTATCTATCTATCTATCCACTGTGATAGAGGAGGGTCAGAGAGCTGCAGTAAGGTGCTTGAGGGGAGGTATGTAAGCTCAGGGCTAATTGAGGCATGGCTCCCTGTGGACTAGGGAAGCTGGCGGCAGGTTGATTGGAACACCTGCAATCAATTAAGGCTCTGTTAGGAACCTAATAAAACCCCCTGCTTCAGGCAGACAGGGGAGGAGGAAAGGAGTTGGAGCAGGGAGCAGTTTGGAGGAGTTGGAGCAGTAAGCAGTTTGAAGGAGAGTTTGGAACCAAGAAGACCCAGAGCCTAAGTAAAGAGACACCTGGCTTGTGTAGAGAGAGGGCAAGAAGCCCCACAAGCTGAAGGGTAGGAGAGGGAAGTAGCCCAGGGGAAGAAATAGCTAATTCAGGTGGTTTACTGCTATCCTCAGGGCCCCTTGTCTGGGACCCAGAGTAGAGGGCTGTCCCGGGTCCCTCCCTCTCCACTCCCCTCCCCAAGGATACTAGTGGGACAGTTAATACCGTATTCAGGGGCAAGAATTGGTGCCCTGAACCCCTCACAATAAGAGAAAGCGCAGGACCCACCATAATAGTGCCGGCAATTTGCCACACCACACATACACAGTATAAGTTTTAAACAAACAATTTAATACTGTATGCATCAATGATTATTGAAGCTTGGTTGAGGTGGTAGAGTCAGAGGGTGGAAGAGGGTGAAATATTTCCTAGGGAATGCCTTACTGCTAAATGATGAACTAGGCTGAGCCCTCAAGGGTTAACACATTATTGTAAATGTAGCCTCACACTCTACAAGGCAGCATGAATAGAGGGAGGGAAGACAGCATGGCAGATTGAGGCAGAAATACACACCGTGTATGTGTGAGAGAGATGCGCATTGCCCCTTTAAGTACGCTCACCCCACTCTAAATACAGTGTCTTTTGAAGTATATCAGCAAGTTGAGACAGCAGCTGTGGCCAGCAAGCTCCCTCCATCCTGAGCCCTTTTGGGTCCCCCACCCCTTGCCCTGGAGATGGGGTAACCTGTGGGGGGGAGGGGGGCAAAAGCAGTGGGGAGAGAGTCACCCTGACTTAGCCTCCCTCTCCCTCCACAGCAAGGAGGCTCCAAGGCAGAGGGAAGTTGGGGGAGCGACAGCTGAATTGCCGGAATTGATAGCCTGCTGGGTGGCTGCTGAACAGGGAACTTCGGGGAGCAGAGAGCTGATGGGGAGCTGCCAGTCCACCCTGGTTCCAGGCCCTCATCAGCTAGCTTCAATGGGCTGCTCTTTCTGCAAGTAGGAAAATTTAAAATCATTTTGGGTTTGTTTCCTATTTCGAGCACTGGCCTCTCTCTCAGGATTTTCAAAAGCATTCAGAGACATCTGGGTTTTGTGCATGTGTGTGTTTGTGTCTCCTTACTTGGTCAGAATCCATCTAATTTGTGGGACATGATGGTATCTCTACATGAGGCATTATGGCTGCAAGTGTACTACTTCCTACTTGCTAACTGAGAGACATCTGCTACATACCAGAACTCTATTTTATTACAAAATCTTGCAATTTTTGATGTTTTACTTTAAACCCCAGCTTCTGGAGACAAGTGAATATAAGAACCTGTTTTCATTGTTTTTAAAAAAGTAGGTCTCTAGCATTCCTGGTTTGAGCAAGAGTTGAAAGTGTGACCAAGTGCATCCAGAAGACTCAAAACACAGAAGCAAATAAGAACTCCAAACGTATTATCTTTGGCTTAAAATAAAAAATATTAATTTTATGATTTTGGAGGCACTGGCCTATAACTTCAACAAAATTGAAATGTTTCATTTTGACTTTTGTATTATAATACATAATATACATTTTGAAATGAAGAGTCATTTCAAAATAAAAAAACAAAAAGCTGTGTTCCAAAAATGTTGAAACGGGACATTTCAACATCACTGGAACTCCCTTTTCCTTAATTTTCTTCCTAAATAACATTCTGGCAAAATGGACCTGATTTCACGAAGAATTTCAATTTTGAATGAACTGCATATTCCAATGGAGTATGGTTCCAACGAAGTGTCTCCAACCAACTCTATTCTCCACAGCAGAGGTTCCCAAACTTTTCTTATTGCATACATCCTTCCAGATATACCAGCTGCACAGGTACTCCTATCAGAATATGGATTTTATATTTAACTCCTTTAATGTCCAAGCACTGTATAAAATATACAAATTATAATACACAATCACAAAGACTTTAGCAAACTCAGGGAGTTGGTAGGTAAGATCCCATGGGAAGCAAGTCTAAGGGGAAAAACAATTGAAGACAACCGGCAGATTTTCAAAAAGACATTAAGATCCCAAAAGCAAATTATTCCACTATACAAGAAAGATAGGAAGTATGACATAAGATCACCCTGACTTAACTAGGAGATCTTCAATGATCTAAAAATCAAAAAAGAATCCTGAAAAAAGTGGAAATTAGGTCAAATTACAAAGGATAAATATAAACAACTAACACAAGTATGTGGGGACAAAATTAAAAAGGCCAAGGCACAAAATGAGATCAAAGTAGCTAGAGACACAAAGGGTAAAAAGAATACATTCTACAAATACTTAAGAAGCCAGAGGAAGAACAAGGATAGAGTAGGCCCATTACTCAACGAGGGGGGAAAAATAATAACAGAAAATGTGGAAATGGTAGAGGTGCTCAAAGACTTCTTTGTTTCAGTTTTCACCAAGAAGGTTGGTGGTGATTGAATGTCTAACATAGTTAATAACAGTGAAACTGAGGTAGGATTAAAAGATGCTAAAATATGAAAGAACAAGTTAAAAATTACTTAGACGAATTAGATGTCTTCAAGTCACCAGGGCCTGATGAAATGTGTCCTAGAACACACAAGGAGCTGACTGAGGAGATATCTGTTCCATTAGCGATTATCTTTGGAAAGTCATGGAAGACTGGAGAGATTCCGGAAGACTAGAAAAGGACAAATATAGTGCCAATCTATAAAAAGCGAACAAGGACAACCTGGGGAATTACAGTCCAGTCAGCTTAACTTCTGTACCCAGAAAGATAATGGAGCAATTAATAAAACAAACAGTTTGCAAACATCTAGAAGATAATGAGGTGATAAGTAGCAGCATGGATTTGACAAGAACAAATCACGGCAAACCAACCTGATAGCTTTCTTTGACAGGGTAACAAGCCTTGTGGATGGGGGGAAGCAGTAGATGTGGTATATATTGATTTTAGTAAAGCTTTGATACAGTTTCATATGACCTTCTCTTAAACAAACTAGGGAAATGCAGCCTAGATGGAGCTACTATAAGGTGGGTGAAAAACTGGTTGGAAAACCATTACCAGAGAATAGTTATCTGTGGTTCACAGTCATGCTGGAAGGACATGCAGAGATCAGTTATGAGTCTGGTTCTGTTCAATATCTTCATCAGTGATTTAAATATCAGCATAGAACACTTATAAGGTTTGAAGATGATACCAAGCTGAGACGGATTGCAAGTGATTTGGAGGATAGGATTAAAATTCAAAATGATCTCAACAAACTGGAGAAACTGTCTGAAGTAAATAGGATGAAATTCTATAAGGACAAATGGAAAGTACTATGCTTAGGAAGGAACAATCAATTGCACACATACAAAATGGGAAATGACTGCCTACTAGGAAGGAGTACTACAAAAAGGGATCTGGGGGTCATAGTGGATCACAAGCTAAATATGAATGAACAGTGTAACACTGTTGCAAAAAAAGTGAACATCATCTCTGGGATGTACTAGCAGGAGTGTTGTAAGCAAGAGACGAGAAATAATTCTTCCACACTAATCGCTTTGTGTACTCTGTTGTACAAGAGGCACAGACCACTCAGCTACCAGCCTCTCATGGGTCACTCTGGATTCCTCACACCCTGATTTAAGAAAAAGCCCTACTCAGAGGAGGACACATAAGAGAGATCCTAAGAGTGGCACAGAGAGCAAGCAATAGTTATGGGCCTTTGAGAATCAGATATAGCCAGAGGGCTAGTGGGAAAATTGCAGGGAACAGGACAGCAGAGGTAGGTGGAGGGCACCTTGATCACCTTGACTGATCAGTCCTTCAGCCCTCATATAGATTGTGTCGATCACAACACGTCTTCCATTCTTCTCATATCCTGGCCTTCTTTCTCCATATGCGGCCATACCTTTTCATGATAAAATATTCCCATATCACTGGAAGTTGGCTGAGTGTCATTTCAGTTCCTGAGGGTACCACTTAGCAAAAGCTGCAGTCCATTGATTGTCAGTGAGCCTAGCCATATGCACAGCCCATCACATTTTAGTGTACCTGCTTTCAACAATGACGTCCTGCACTCCACTCTGCTGTCTGATCACTTCACTGGGGACTTGGTCGCGGATTGAAATCCCCAGAATTCTTCTTTCCATTGCCCTCTCTGTGGCAGACATTTGTTGCTCCTCTATCTTTGTCATTGCTCATGCTTTGCTGCTGTACAACACTGACGGCAGCACTGTTGAGCTGAAGAGATTAGAGCGCGTCCTCTTGTTGATTTTTCCTTGGAGGACATCCTTGATAGAATTGAATGTGTGCCAACCAGCTTTCTTTTTTCCTGATCCTGGAACATGTTAATTTCTTGGCCCAAACAAACCGTATTGTTCAACTTCTTCTATTTGTACTCCCTTGACTATTATCAGGGCTTTTGGAAAGGTGTCAGACTGCATAAATTTTGTTTTCTGTAGTTTGATAGTGTTTTCGGCAATCAACACAATATCGTCCATGATTCTAAGGTGCTATAACTACTCTCAGTTGATGGTGATTCCATCCTTCCAATTCATCTGCCTCATGACCATTTCAAGGCAGGCTGTGAAGAATATTGGTGAAACTTTGTCTCCTTGCTTCACACTCTTTTTGACTGGGATGCGAAGGGAAATGTCAAATAGAGTTATATCAGTAGTGCATTCAGAGTTTGCTTCCTTTAGTAATTTGATGTAGTTTGTGCCAATGCTCTGTTCTCCATTAGCTTTCAGTACCGCATTGATCTCTATGTCGTCAAACGCTTTTTCACAGTCAATGAAGGCAAAGCATAAATAGAATTTGTATTCCCTTGAGCGCTCCAAAAGGTGGTTTATAGTGAAGATATGGTCCAATGTACTGAAATTCCTTCAAAAAGCTGCCTTCTCTCTCAGCTGCTGCTCGTCCAGACTCTGTGAGAGTTGATTTGTTATTATTTTGGTAAACAGCTTCTAGACATATGAGAGCAGGCATATTGGATGATAGTTCTTTAGATCTTCGCAATTACTTTTCTTGTACTGCAAAATGGTGTTGGACTCCAGTTAGATGGTATTTTCTGCATTTCCAATTAATGGCTAAACCTCTGCACAAGGGTTTTCCAGAGGTCACAGCCTCCAGCTCTCATCATTTCAGTTGTCAGTCCATCTTTTCCTGGAGCTTTTTCTTCCTTCATTTGGTAAATTGCATGTAAAACTTTGCTGATGATGACCAGGAGTATGTGCTCATTGGTCTGTTGAAGTGTTGGTAGTGGGACATTTATTTGAGACACAAACAGGTTGGTCTAGCAATCTTTGCAGACAGCTTCCATCCCTGTTCTGTCACTTACTGCTTTTCCGCCCTTGTTCTTCAGTGCCATTATTGTCGACCCGCACAGCGTCAATTCACATTTGCCTTTTTAAGGCTTCTGCGATCTTCAGCTGTCTTTAAGAGCTTTTCATTTTGGTACTTCTTGAAGTTCTCCTTTTAGTCTTCTTATCAGCCTGCAGAGCAGGGAGTACTCAAGTTTGTCGTCATCATTTTGCTTCATATTCCTCCGCTCCTGTAGCAAATTCCTCATTTCCTCCAAGATCCTTCCCTTCACTCTTTTCGGTCTTTCTTTCTTGGCTAATTTCACACACTGCCTCAACTTATCAGCAAAGTTTTTATAGTCCTCATAACAGTTATCTATGAGACATCAGTCTTCCTTGGAAGTGTTCGCTTTAAGGATTGCCTCACTGAATATATTCTTGGCTGCTGTCTCTGATTTGGCATCTGCGGCGCTTTCTTCTCCACCTTTACGTTAAAGTTAAGCCTCATTCTCAGCAAGTGATGGTTACTACTAGTGTTGAATGATGGCACTACTGAGATGTCTTGTAGGATGCGCTGCTTGTCTATCAATATCGTTCTTGTTCTTCACATTGGGCACGATCCATGTCCACCTTCTCTCATCATTTTTCTTAAACCAGATTTTGCCAATGAACATTTATTTTGTCTCAGCCAGGGTTGCCAGTTGCTTTCCTTGTGAATTCTGTTTGCTGATGCCATACCTTTCAATGAACTTTTTGCCTTCTTTCCTTCTTCTAACCTTGGAGTTGAAGTCTCCCATCACAATTGTATATATATTTATGGACTTTTGAGTGAGGGTCTCCTCATGCTCCTGATAGAATTCTTCCACATCATCATCTTCATTTGTGCTTGTGGGAGCTTAGATCTGGATATTCTTGAGGCACTGTTCTTATTCAGTTGGAGGTACAGCACTCCAATGCGTGACGACTTGAACTTGCAGGAGATGATTTTTGAGGACCATTCCTTGTTGACGATAAAACCAATTCCTCCAACATTTCTTGAGCCTTCTCCTTTTCCCAGCATGATGGTGCTTCTGTCTCTTCACTTCACTTCGCTTCCATCTCTTTTCTTTGTCGTGTTTCAGAGACCAAGGACATCGCAGGCTCTCCTTGCCTTCTCCTCCATTAGATGGGAGATCGAGTCACCCCTCGTCAGTGTCCTGCAGTTGTAGGTACACACTGAGAGGACGGTCCTTTTTCTGGCCCCTGAGATTTTTAGCAATCTCTCGTCGACTGAACTCCGTGCTGCTGCAGAATAGATCATGGGACATGCAAGGAACTGGGGCCAATTTATTCATGTTGTTTTAGCCATTTCTTTAGCCACCCACTTGCTATGCTTGCAGCGGCATGTTTACCTCCTCCACTTAGCTAACACCCAACCTCAAGAAGGAAGACAACTGTCCCCTCCCTGGGTTGGCAGTCTGACATCTTAATTATTAATAGCATGGTAGGACCTACCGGAGAATACACTCTGCTATCATCACTGTCAGAAAAGCCTGGGTCACTGCTGCATCATATAAAGGGGGAGCCAGACAAAGACTGAAGCTGGAAGATAGGTGAAAGATGCATTTTTGAATAGGGATTGTAGGATACAGGCTGCCTTTTGCAGTTGTCACAGAGTATTCTCTCCCCTGTGCTGACTGGCTGTTTGATCAACCTCTTTTGCCCCCTCAATACCAGTCTCCAAGCCCTCCAGTCCTCTCCTTCAGTCTGCTCTCTCCTTCTGCCTTCCTCTCTTTCCACCTAGCTCATCTCCTCCTAACAGGATGCCTCTAAAAGGATTTAAATAAAACAAAAGCAAAAAACCCTGTGGCATGTATATGACATTTTCAGCCATGGCATTGTTCACTATACACTGTCCCCTACCCTTTGTCTACCTTGCCTATTTTGATTGTTCACTCCTTGGGGTGCATGGCCCTTTCCTTAATTAGCCCTTAACACAGTACTGTAATAAATATGAGAAAATAATAATATTACCTAATATATTTATTCTTGTAACCACATGTACTTAATGTCTGTCTGTAAAGTAAAACTTAAACTTGTCCATTAATGGTTCTGAATACTGAATCTGATACATTTGAATTAGTGAGTGCCTTAAGTTGGTGTAATATACCCCAGGATGTACTGAATAAAAGATTTTTCTCAAGGGTACTGATAACTGTGCAAGGTATGGTAATGTCTGCAATGCACCAAATGGAGTTGTTAAGTCATTTTCTATGCTGAAAGAACCATTTTACAGTTAGGCAAATGTGATAGGCTAAGCAATATAGATTGACATCTTGGAGACCCATTCCCTCCTTCTTCCAGGCTCTTGTTAGTTCGCTGTGTTAGAGGCTTATCTTCATTGCTCCCCTGCCTCCCTCCCAAACAAAACTCAAATGCTTTTATTTAAGCATTTAAAGGTAGCAGGAGAACATATCATAGGTCACATTCCCATTAAGTATGTTTATTTCCTATGTTCACATTTGTAGTTTCAGTGCAGCATAATAGACAGGGGTCATTCAAATTATTTTCATAATTTAAAAAGATCATCTCAAATACCATCATACTTTTTGATGCAAGAATTCTGTCCATGTTGGATTGAAAAATGTTGGCACTGACTGGAAACTGGTCTTTTCAGTTATGTCCATTAGATTAAATGTGGTCCAATTAACTTTATGTAAATGTCCAAATTTCATGATTAGATTAAAAAGTAGAGGAATAGATGAAGACTGCTTCTAACATATCACTATACCATCAAAATAAATATTTCTACCACTATAAATGAGAAGAATTAGGCCCACTGCATATGTTCTTAAACTATGTTAGATTCAGTTTTAGGAACAATGAAAATTATACTGAGAATCACTATGAAATTGATATCTTGTTAGTTTGTATAATTATAAACTATTCTCTGACTTACTGGTCATATTTATCCAGCCCCACAGTGCCCTTAATATCCCTGGACAGGGTAAAGATTATTCACTGAAGAGTCATTTGGTTAAGCAAAAATGGTGAATGCTGAAAGTCTCTGCATGGTCCTACCTGCGTTAGTTTTTGAAATTGTACTATTTGCTTATACAAAAAAACCAAAACAACACAAATGTTATATTTTAGGGAGTATGTGCTCTTTTTGAGGGTTGCACAGAGGTTTTGGGGGGCCCAGGGTAAAATTTGAAACAGAGGCCTCCCACCCTTCCAAAAAACAGGGGTGCAAAAAACTCTGAGGTGAGGCCCTCAGAAGGCTGGAGATCGAGTCTGCTCCAAGTCACCCTGCTGTAGTGACTCCTGACCCACAAGTCTGGGCCTGGCTCCACACTCCAGACTTTGTGACCTGGCACATGGGGTTACAGCACCAAGCCTGAATGGCTGTTGGTACTGTCAGCATTTCTATTACAGTAGCACGTAGACATCATAACAGAGACTGGGGCCTCATTATGGTAGGCAATGCAGAAACACACTCATTATGGTAGGCAATGCCCCCAAAAGATTCTGAACCTTATCCAATTGATAAAAGAGGAGAGGAAGGTAGTGTTGTGCCCATTATACAGGTGAAGAACTGAAGCGCAGAGACCAAAGGCTAGATTGTTGAAGGCATTTAGGTGCCTGCAGATGGGTGTTGAGTGGGATTTTCAAGAGGGCCTAGGTGCCTAACTCCCATTGAAATCATTTGGAGTTAGCCTCCCAGGTGTTTTTGACAATCTCATTAGACACCCACTTACATCTTTGGGCACCTAAATGCCTTCAACAATCCGGATCTGAGTGACTTGTCTAAAATCACACAGGAAGCTTATGGCTGGGCCAGAAATTGACCCAAGGACTCCTGAGTCCCAGTTCAGTGCCTTTACTACAAGACCATCCTTTTAAAAAAGTTTGTATGTGTTGATGTTTCCTCATTTGTGGGCATACAAGGTACAGGAACTAGGAAAGTGCACAAACCTCTTAGAAATATGTAGGGCTAGATTATGACTGGAGCCACAGCTCTGAGTAGCTAGTGGAGGGGAGCAGCACCCTCCAGGAAGATACTATCTCTCTGGTGCTGTTCCTTTAGCATGGGGCTGCACAGATGGAGAAGACTGTCTGCTACAGTGTGCTAACCCCATTCTGCAGACTAGCATGGAAGATAGGCACTTCCCGGACCCAGTCTTCTGCTCTTACTTTCCTCTTCACCCACTCTTTGGCAGCCAAGAGGAGCAGCAGCAAGCAATCTCTCAACATCCAAGAATGCAGAGACTGCAACTGTGAGAAATCTCTGGGCAGCCATGCAAAGGGGAGCTTCTAGTTCTCTCCCTCCGGGCAGTGACAACTCAGTCTGACCTTAGAGTGCCATTACCCTGGACAATCTGACTTACAAGAAATACACAAGCAGGTGTAAATCATACTATAGATAACATCATACAAGAGCACAACAGTGTGCATTACAACTGAATCCAACTCCAATTTCCCCTTTATTTGTTCAAATATTGCCTGGACTCTCTCTACTCTGCAGGCCTAACTTCATAATAACCTACCACTAATGTGTTCTTCTAGACTATGTGTTGCTTCTTAATTCTTGGTTCCCTTCCCATTTACTCTCCGGGGTTAGTAATTACTCTTGCACTTCATAAGTCATATAGGGAACTTTCCCCCTCCTGTTCTAAGAGTAACTTTCCATCTTTAAATCATTCCTTAAAAGCTTTCTTTTCTCTTTAGCACAGGATTGACTGCATCTTTAAAAGCATTTTGTGATTCCATGTATCAAGGACACTATATACAAATAGACTGTACTGTGTCTGAAATGATATTTATTACTTGACTAGTTTGCCACACAACTGAACAGTAGTGTAGGGCCTGAGTTGTGTGGTGATGGCACATTACATAGATTAACAGCATGGTATCAGGTTGAGTGTGTGTTTGAAATGCAAGAATACCACTAATAGGGTACTAAGTCAGTGCACGATTAGAAGGCTCAGCTTGGAAGCTGATACAGCCAACGGTATTAAAAATTGAATTCTCTTTTCTCTGCTTCATGAACACTTTGTCCCTTTGGATTTCTTCCACTGAATTTAATAAGGGCTAACTTTTCCCTGTTCTGTCACTTCAGTAGCAATGCCATTGACATATTTTGTCAGAGAAGCCCATAATCATATCAGGTTGGCACACTTTAATATTTTTGGATTTACATAATATTTCTTAGCTTGACTCTGAATTATATTTCTGCAGAATGGATATCTTGCAAAAGTTCCAAGTAACAGCACCATGTACATCAGAGGGAAAAGAGCAGAATCATGTAATCAGAAATTAAGAACCATAAAGCAATTCAGTGTCCAGTAATGGAGTAAAATTCATGGGAAAATTTCTCCTAGAAGAGGTACCTAGTAATTCTCCACTCCAATATTTTGTTTTTCCTACATCTACTGAACTCTTATTATTCCTCTGTGATGCAATGTTATGTTGCAAGCTTCTGGCAAGAGTACTTACATTTAAAATAAACTTTCTGTGTAAATGTTGTGTACATAAATTAGACCAAAAGGTGTAGCTTGCATCTATCAGGTACTCACGTATCATGGTGATGAACATGGCATGAGACTCAATGAAGTTAATAGGAGTCTTTCCAGTGACTTCAGTGGGTATTGGATCAGGTCCTAAATGCTGAAATAATTACACAGTTGTGAGTGGGAGATGTGGACATGTGTATGTGATATCAGATCAGAGAGATTCCAGACAAGAGGATCTCTCTTTAGCAATCCCTGGGACAGATGAGGCAACATCTGGGACAACCTTACTGAATTAAGTTTATGTATCATTGTGGGCCAGAGATTCTAGGTAATTTCATGGGAGAACAGGACCATAGCCCTCTAGAAACTAAGAACAGTGGGAGGTGATTAGGCATATGCATTCAGGTTTTAACTCCTCCAGAGAGCTATCACCCCACCTGGAGGGAGGCTCATATACGCTGGTTCAAACTGAATTCTCCAGGGATCAAGAGAAAAAGAAGGGGATTTTGGTTAAAACTGACTCTGCCTTAGGTCTGATTCAACCTTCTCTCCAAAGGCTCCCCCACAATCCTTCCTTGGAATGGTAAGAAGGACTTGGCCCAATCTGTGGGCTGGTTCTGAGCCAAGGTGGTTTTGAATTGGTAAGCACAGAGAAAACCGTTGCTGTGATTTGGAGAACTGCTCACTAGTCAGAGCTACTGTTAGTAAGTTTAGTAGCATGCATGTGTAACCTACACCAAGGAAAATAAGTCATGCTATGTAGCAACTCTATGCTATAGAAGTCCTCCAACAAAATGTTTGCAGAGACCATTAATTCATATTCTTGCAAGAGACAACAGCTGTTATTTTCTATAGGAATCCTTTAAATACTAAAAGTAGATAATTATAATAGAAGTTATTTTCTTGTTTTTTTTCTTCTGGAATCCAGTGCCAGCCTCTTCCATAAGACAGTCTCTCCCACTCACTCTCACTTACACACACTTAGCAATTTCAAGTATCTTTTAAATGACTAACAATCCAAAGATACACCATTACAGCACAGTATTTATAATGAACCCCAGCTAGACTAACATCACCAATTAGAGATTTGGGGTTTTTTTCACTTAAAATGAAACAAAACAAAACAAAAACCCACGCAGGGACTAAGCCTTATAGATATGTATATTAAACCTCACAAAATAAGTACAGGAATTGGAACTTCTGACAATTGGAGACCTGCTTTCATGTAGGCTTACCCAAAGTTTTATACTGGTAATTAGTTAAAACATTTAGTTGTATCACATAACCAGCCATTTCTGCATCCACAATAATGAGCACAAACACAGCTTTAAATAAGAAAATCTGATAATTACTTTAGCTCCTAGACTCACACACCCTGGTTCAATGATGTAATACAGCTCACTTTTGGCCTCCAGTCTGCAATTCCTCCTTATGGTGTTTTCCAAGTCTCAAACCCACAGACTTCTGTAAAATTACAGGAAACTGCATTGAGAGCCAACCCACAGGTTTAGTCTGAGTTACCCCTGGAAGATCTATCATCTCCCTGCACAAATTTGTACAAATACAAGTGTCCTACTTACTAAATTCTAAGTTTTCTTCTTAGAAAAACAGAGTAAGAAAGCAGACTTTTAAGCAAGTGGCTAACGTCACTGTCCCCTTAACTATAACCCACTGTGCATGTGTATCTGCACGTATTTTCTATATCTGTATCTATCTATAGCTATACAAAATAAAATAAATAAATATTTTTTCTTCTTGAAAAGGAGGGCTTGACAGATACCTTAACATATAACTGCTGCAGACCAATAAGGTCCAACTAACCTATATAATTCTAGGAAACTGCATTGAGATCCAATGCATTGATTCAGTTTGGGATACTCCTGTTAGCTCTGTCTTCTTGCTGGACTGGTCAGGATCTGACTGGTGCCCAGAATGGTTGCCAGTTTCGTATTACTCATCGGTCAGCAGCTTCCAGCTCCTAAAACAGAGGGTTTGTGTGTACATGCAGGAATGCCTGCCCTGTAATGAAGCCTTCAACTCCAGCTTCAGAACAGCTACTGAGCATGTTTAACAGCTTCCTGCACTCCCTCTTGTATGCTGAAAAAGCAACTACTCGTTGGCAGTTATTCCAGCCTATATTCTGCCACCTTGTCTTGGAATCATAGGACTGGAAGAGGTCATCTAGTCCAGCCCCTGGCACTCATGGCAGGACTATGTAATAACTAGACCATTCCTGACAGATGTTAGTCTAATCTGTCCTTAAAAACCTCCAGTGATGGAGATTCCACAACCTCCATAGGTAATTTGTTCCGAATGTTTCCATATCACCTTAGAGCAAGTAGCAACAGCAGCTGTAATTTCACCAGTGAAGTTTTTGGCTGAATACCAAAATATAAGGGGGAAAAAGAGAGACAAGGGGATTACATATATAGGGTTCTAGTTATTATTATTTCAATGTTTTTTCTTTAGTGTTTTTATTACATGAATAAACCGGCTTACTTAGAAAGAGCTGTGTGGTAACATAACTGTGGTCATTACACTGTTTACCATCTCTGAGATGAAAAGTAAAGCAGGCCAGTTTAGTCTGACTTTGTTGGGGAATTCACAGTGTAGGCAGCTTGAAAATACTAATCAGAGGGGATAGGTGAATGCTAGGTAGCAGGAAGCCTAAGAGTGGGCGCCCTTGCTGGACCATAGAGGAGGAATCCAGTTACAGTTGCCCTGAACTAGAACTGGCTGAAATTTTTTCATCAAAACTTTTTTTGCTATGGTTTTTTTCAGAAAATGGAAATTTTCATAATATTTGCTTTCATAGAAAGTTTTCAGGTTATTAAAAAACAAAATCCCAAAACCACAACACAAAAAATTCAGTGAAAACCTAAAGATTCTATGAAAATTATTAATTAAAATGTAAAGTGAAGATTTTCCTTTTTTGACAATAAAATCCATCCTTGGATATTTATTCTATTAAATTCTGTAAGTCCTGAAATAAGTACTGCAGCATCCTTCCTTGTGACCAAGTACTCATATTATAGTGACGAGGGCCTTGTGAGTCACAAGGTAGGGAAAGTTTCTATCGTCCTGTCTAAGTTTTATGTTCCTGAAACGGGTGTTGCAATGTCAGACTTGTAACAAGTTTGGGGTCTGGACTGTGTTGACAAGTTCTAATTATGTTTCTTCTTGTGCCTGTTTCTCAATATAAGACCAGAACTTGCATTTGGGCTCTCTCTCTCTGATGCCCTGCTGGCTGTGACTCTTCAGCTGATAATGTTTTCCATGGAATCACTTTAACACACAGCAACACCTGCTGCCTGTACATGTCAGTGAATTGATAGGCCTCCTTTATGAGTTTCTTAGCCATCAGCTATAATCTATCTTGAGGTTTTTTTGGCAGCTGTGAGTACCCCCCAAATGACCAAGTCATCTTTTATTTATTCCATTTGTCCTATAAGTGTTCACAACCAGGATCAAACACAAACAGGCTTGTAGCACCAGTGTGATACTGCTGTCACAGAGGAATGAATTCTTGCAGATGAACTGGTAGGTGTGATGTTATATAGACTCCTGCCTAAGCCCCTCTCTGGCTGGCTCCTCTGCCCTTCTACAACTGGCATGTTACTTTGTGAAGGGGTACAATGCCATCCTAACAGATGGACGTGAATGTACGTAGCAGAGAGAACATGTTTGGTTGTCAAATGTGTTTGTTGCAAGCAGCATTCCCAGCCAGAAATATTGTCTCAGTCATTCGTGCTGAGAGTCTGTACTTATGGTGAAGAGTGACAGTCCAATCAGAGCTGCATTAACTTCCAAATTATTTTTTTAAAGTTTGCATTTCCTGCTAATATGTGATTTTTGGCTCTGGAGAATTAACATTTGTATTTCTTAGAGGAAAGAATAGTATAACTACACTGCCAACCTTACAGTGCCCCAGCTGCACCGCTAGATAGGTGCCACTGTAAGGTCTCTCATGTAGCCGCTCCATGCCAGCAGGAGAGAATTTTTCTATAGGCATAATTAAACCACCCCAACAAACAGCGGTGGCTATATCGGTGGGAGAGCATCTGCTGCTAACTTAGTGCTGTCCACGCCAGCACTTTTGTTAGTGAAACTTATGACAGTCAGGGGTGTGTTTTATTTTTCACACATCGAACTGACAAGTTTTACTGATAAAAGTGCTAGTGTAGACAAAGCCTCAGTCTTCAGCGACCTGGGTCTATTTCTAAAAGACTGAAGCAGACTAGTAATATGTCTCAGTGTAGGGACAAGCTACATTGAACAGGTAAGCCTGTTCCATTGTAACATTTCACCTGAATAGAGACCATTGTCATTATAGAGCAAATAATTAAATGATATTATATTTTTTTACTTTTGTATCTTGGACTCAATTACTATATTTAGCGAAAGCTGGAATCTGGCTTATTTGGTGAGATATCACGAGGCATGCATTAAACAGTATTTTTAACTGTTTTTCCATCTCTCCTCCAGCAGAGGATGAGTCACAGAAATAAAACTTCTGTTTGCTCCTATTAGATTGCACATGCTTAATAATTAGCTCTAAATGTTACAATTCTCCTACATGAAACACTTAATCTGTGAATTTTGCTACGAAGTGTTGCACTACATGATATTAAACAAGGTGGTTTGCTATATTGATTAGATGTGGGGTAAAAAGTTGCTCCTGCTAGGTGTTAATGTCTTGGATATTTCCTATAACCTATTTATTTCAGCTTGCTGAAATATTTATTATTGAGCTGTTGAAAACCTGTTGGAAGTGTACAGTTAAGCCGCATGTTAAGCAACTTTGTGCATATCCTGTGATATCATCTTCCCCCCTAATCAGAGTCTCTCTCTCTCCTCCTCCTCTCACTCCTTTTTCCCAGGATCTTTTTGAAGAAGGTTTTAAATGAGGTAGGGATGTGTGGGACAGAAGATCATTGTCCCATGCTGAGTAATTTGTCTTTAGAATCAGATTCCAGAATAAGGCTAAATATAGTCCCTCTTACTTACAGATGATTGTTTTATTGCTTTCAACACTTCTTATGCAAAAGAAACAATGTTATGTTGTTCAATGGTCAGAGTATGTCCACTTTGCACAGGGTATTTCCCTGTGACAAATTAGCAGGCACATAATTAATGAGGGTGCCCATAATAAAACGTTGGTAATTATTTTTTAACCTGAGCATCTTTACTGTGGAAAGAATACTTGTGTATTGCTGCAAATGTGTTTAAGTAAGAAGAGTCAAACAGTTAACAGCCTCTCCAACTGGTTACTCAGTTAAATGGCAAAGTCCAAAAATATTTGGTATCTGTTATAGAAAGACAATAGTCCATAGCTTTTACCTTTTAGATTACCTTAAAAATAAATAAATACTCGGTTATTTTTGATTCTGGGTAAAACCTTAGGGTCAGTTCAGCAAGGTATTTGGCACATGCCTAACTTTGAGAATGTGAGTACTCCCAGTGAAGCTGCCAGAAGCTGGGAGTGGACAACTTGATAATTGTCCTGTTCTGTTCATTCCCTTTGAAGCACCTGGCGTTGACCACTGTTGAAAGACAGAATAGTGGGCTAGATGGACCATTGTTTGACCCAGTATAACTGTTCTTATGTTCTTAAGTTGATGAGACTACTTTTACTTAAAATTAGGCACATGCTTCCCCACCTTGATGAATCAAAGATATTGTCATAAATATGAATCTCAATATTTTGGACTGATATTGTTGTTGAATTCTGGAGTCATGAGGGCTAGTCAACATTTCTAGATCTTACTTTCCTGTCTCAACCATGAGGCTGTAATGTTTTGAGTTATAGATAGCACATGAACCCCATTCTCCTAACACAGAAGTTCTCAAACTGGGGATCCTGACCCAAAATGGGGTCACAAGACTATTGTGGGGGGTGGGGTTGCAAGAGTAGTGGCTGCTGTCTGGGTGTCTAGCTTTGAAGGCAGCACCGCCACCAGCAGCAGCATAAAAGTAAGAGTGGCATGGTATATGGATGGGTCCATCACAGCCTGAAATATTTTCAAAGGACGTCCTAGCAAAAAAAGTTTGAGAACCCCTGTCCTAACATCTAGAGACCTGACTGAAAACATCTCAGTGGCTTCCACCTCTCAACATTTGAGGTGCTAGGGAAGCCAGACAGCTATGAGAGAATGTCCCTGTTCTCCACTTACATGCATCCTACCACAGGCCATGAGCACTACTTATCTTAGCCATGGCCTACATTGGGGAAGAGGGAGATGAATCTAAGATGTGCAACTTCAGCTATGAGAATAGCGTAGCGGAAGTCGACTTACTTAGATCGATTTACCGCGGCGTCTTCATGGTGGTGAGTCAACTGCTTCCACTCCCCAGTCGACTCCACCTGCAACTCTTGTGGCGGTGGAGTACAGGAGTCGATGGGAGAATGCTCAGGGATCAATTTATCGCATTCACCCAAGAGTTCTGAAAGAACTCAAATGTGACATTGCGGAACTATAAACTAGGGTTTGTAACCTGACCTTTAAATCGGCTTCTGTACCCAAAGACTGGAAGATAGCTAATGTAACGCCAATATTTAAAAAGGGCTCTAGATGTGATCCTGGCAATTACAGACTGGTAAGTCTAACATCCGGACCGGGCAAATTAATTGAAACAATAGTAAAGAATAAAATTGTCAGGCACATAGAAGAACATAAATTGTTGGGCAAAAGTCAGCATGGTTTCTGTAAAGGGAAATCATGTCTTACTAATCTATTAGAGTTCTTTGAACAGGTCAACAAACGTGGACCAGGGGGATCCAATGGACGTAGTGTACTTAGATTTCCAGAAAGCCTTTGACAAGGTCCCTCACCAAAGACTCTTATGTAAATTAAGTTGCCATGGGATAAGAGGGAAGAGCCTTTCATGGATTGAGAACTGGTTAAAAGACAGGGAACAAAGGGTAGGAATAAATGGTAAATTTTCAGAATGGAGAGGGGTAACTAGTGGTGTTCCCCAAGGGTCAGTCCAAGGACCAAACCTATTCAACTTATTCATCAATGATATGGAGGAAGGGGTAAACAGTGAGGTGGCAAAGTTTGCAGATGATACTAAACTGCTCAAAGTAGTTAAGACCCAAGCAGACTGTGAAGAACTTCAAAAAGATCTCACAAAACTAAATGATTGGGCAACAAAATGGCAAATGAAATTTAATGTGGATAAATGTAAAGTAATGAGCTTTGGAAAAAATAACCTCAACTATATATACAATATGATGGGGGCTAATTTAGCTACAGCTAATCAGGAAAAAGATCTTGGAGTCATCATGGATAGTTCTCTGAAGATGTCCATGCAGTGTGCAGCGACAGTCAAAAAAGCAAACAGGATGTTAGGAATCATTAACAAAGGGATAGAGAATAAGACAGAGAGTATCTTATTGCCTTTATACAAATCCATGATGCGCCCACATCTTGAATACTGTGTACAAATGTGGTCTCCTCATCTCAAAAAGGATATTCTGGCATTAGAAAAGGTTCAGAGAAGGGCAACTAAAATGATTAGGGAACTGGAATGGGTTCCATATGAGGAGAGATTAAAGAGGCTAGGACTTTTTAGCTTGGAAAAGAGGAGACTAAGGGGGGATACAATAGAAGTATATAAAATTATGAGTGGTGTGGAGAAAGTGAATAAGGAAAAGTTATTTACTTGTTCCCATAATAGCAGAACTAGGGGCCACCCATTGAAATTAGTGGGCAGCAGGTTTAAAACAAATAAAAGGAAGTTCTTCTTCACACAGCGCACAGTCAACCTATGGAACTCCTTGCCTGAGGAGGCTGTGAAGGCTAGGACTATAACAGGGTTTAAAAGAGAACTGGATAAATTCATGGAGGTTAGGTCCATTAATGGCTATTAGCCAGGCTGGGTAAGGAATGGTGTCCCTAGCCTCTGTTTGTCAGAGGGGGGTGATGGATGGCAGGAGAGAGATCACTTGATCTTCACCTGTTAGGTTCCCTCACTGTGGGGCACCTGGAATTGGCCACTGTTGGTAGGCAGGATACTGGGCTAGATGGACCTTTGGTCTTACCCAATACGGCCTTTCTTATGTTCTTTAACCCCCAATAGATCGATTTCACAGCGTCAATCCCCGCCGTAATGTAGACCTGCCCTTACCTGTTTTCTAGTTTAAAAGACTCATGGCCTTCTGTCTTCTTCCCTTACATGCCCTTTGAACTTTGGCTCCTTCCCCTTCCTTGCACTTAAAGTACAAGTATTCCTTCCGTTTCATTCCAAAATCAAAATTACCTTTTTAAAAAAAATAGTGCACATTTTTCACTCAAAAGTAGTTCCTTTCAATGAAGAACAGCCCATTTTCAAGGGGAAAAAAAGGGAAGTGTGAAAAGCAAGGGAGAAATGTGCAATGAAAGCACATGAAAATTCATGCTGCAGGTTTTTGATGCGAAAAGCCCAGTTCACAAAATATCACAAACAAACTATATTTAGCAGGTGCAAAGAAATCACTAAACGTTTCATCAGACCACTCTCCTTGGAATGCCCTTTGTAGTCAGAAAACAGGAATAGCCATGGACTTATTGTTATCAAGCGATTCCTTTCATTGGAATAAGTAGTCACTCATGCCAATTACGCAGCTGGGAAAAAAAACAAAACAAAAAACTAGTTGGTACTAGAAAAGGGGGATCCTGCAGCCAGTTTCTTTTCACAGGCCTGCAGAAGCTAATGCAGTATTTAAAATTACACATGAAACTGTCTTTGAACATTATCACCCTGCAAAGTCTTCAGCTTGTGTCTGCCTTATCAGGATCCAGTTGTCCTCTTGTTTTTATATCTTCTCCATTTAATTTGCAGCAGTGAAAATAATCTCCTAAATTCAGGCATAAAACCAGCTTGAATGTTTTTTGTGAATCACTCCAAGCCCTGTGCAAACAAGGGCTCATCTAAATGAGTTTAGATATTAGATATCGGTCTAGAAATCACTGACATATTGGAAAATGAAAATGACTGTTCGAGTCCCTTTTTTAGGTAATCAAATGATTCGGAACACCTAAGAAGAAAAGTCAACATTTGAGTCAATCCAATACTGATTTTAATTAATCTTGTCTTTGGTTTCAATGGACCTGATTCTGTTCTGGTGTATAAGGAATTACTCCATTAAAATCAAAGAAGTTGCTCTGGTTTGAGGTTAAAATCAGATCCCAAATCTGTAAAATCTGGCACCCTATTCTTGCCCCGTACAGGGAAAGGAAACAGATAGTCCTGGCAAGTCTCCTGGTAGGGTGGAGTTTGCTTCTCTGTGGGAGAAGCCGAGGATACCCATAATCTGTGAATGACCCAAGTTCTGTGAGAATCTTCCTGCTTTGGTGCCCCAACCAATAGGAACATGCTCTCCAGCAGCTGTACTTTCAGCGCTGCCATGACATTGACTACTTCTTGAATCCATTCTAAAGGGATGTGAAGACTGAAGGATTCTAGCTGGCTTCCTTGTTGCATGCTCTGCTGCCTTTGAAGAGCATGAAGCCCTTGGGGTTCCCCCAAGTCTTCTGTAGGGTTGGTGATGAAGGGCAGAATAACACCCCCTTATACATGTGAAGGACCCTCCTCCATTCACAGACAAAGAAAGGAGCACAGGGATTTCAGTTTGCAAGACTGAGTCCACCCAGCAGTTTCCCCTCCCCCGTTTTCATGACATATTGCTTTCCCCTAAACTGGGCCCAGGAATTGCAACAAAAAAATAAAACCCAAAATCTTTAATCACTTTGTCAAATCTTGGCCTTTCAGCACTCCTGCCTATGGAACTAACAACATAAACATTGATCAAATATTCTCATGCTTGCTGCCAATGGATGCACGACAGTGCAAATAACCAATGCCAGGAAGTAGAAACTCAGCTGTCCTTCTCTTTGAAGTAATAATGTCTCAGCATATCTAACTTTGGCTTTCATTGGAAAACGTTAATTGATTGTGAGGCTCTAACTGAAACATAACTATGGATCTAAACAGATCTTAACTTTGGCAAACTTGGGATCTGGATTTAAACTTAACAGCTGTCTCTAATCCCAGTATTAACCCCAAGGAGTTTACCTTGATTCCTGGCTCTGTGTGCTTGTAATCAAGGGAGAGGCACTGTCCCTGAGAGGAAGAGAGGCCAATTCAGAGTCTGCTAGACAGCCTAGAGGATAGAAGAGAAGCAGTGCTTTGAGCAACAGGGGGCCCTGTTGGCTATGGGGAGGATAGGAGGGTGCCTAGATGGCCACCAGCCCCCTGCTCAGAAGAAGGGCAGTGCCTGAGAGAAAGGATGGGGGCAGAGTCAAATGAGGAACAGAGTCAAATGACTGACAAGTAAAACCTTGGGAAGAAGAGCTAGCCTGACCAAAAGGAAGCCCCTAGGAGCATTGGAGAGGGGAGAAGCCATTTTGGAGAGGTCTGGAGCCAGTCACTGAAGGTCAGGAATTGCTATGGATAGGGTTGCCAACTTAATAGCACAAAAACAAGCACCCCCTGCCCTGCCCCTCCTCAGAGGCCCCACCCCTTCACTGCCCCTTCTCCATGGCCCCACTCCAGCTTGCTCCATTCACCCTCTCTCTCTCACTCTCGCCATCCTCACTCACTTTCACCAGGCTGGGACAGGGGGTTAGAGTGTGGGAGAGGGGTGAGAGTTCCAGCTGGGGGTGCGGGCTCTGGGGTGGGCTAGTGATGAGAGGTTTGGTGTGCAGTAGAGAGCTCCGGGCTGGGGATTGGGGCTGGGGAGGAGGACTCTGGGATGTGGGTGTGGGCTCCAGGTGGGGACAGAAATGAGGAGTTTGGAGTGCAGGAGGGGGCTGTGGCAAGGGCTTGGGGTGTTGGGTGGATGCGGGGTGCAGGATCCGGGAAGGAGTTTGGGTGTGGGAGGGGGCTCCGGGCTGGGGTAGGTTGAGGTACAGGAAGTGGTTAGGGGTGCGGGGTCCCTGCAGTGTTTACTGTGACCCCCAGGAAGTGGCCACCAGGTCCCTGCAGCATCTAGGCTCAAGGGTGGCCAGGGAGGCGCTGCACACTGCACTCATGCCTACAGGCACCACCCCTACTACTCCCATTGGTTGTGGTTCCTGGCCAATGGGATCTGAACAGTGGACACTTGGGGTCGGGGCAACGTGTGGAGCCTTCCTGGTCGCTCATGTGTCTGGACACCGCAAAGACCTGGCGGCCACTTCCAGGAGCTGCGTGGAGCTAGGGCAGACAGGGAGCCTGCCTTAACCCCAGACCCCCCAACTGAACTTTTAACGTGTTTACTCTCTCCTGCTACTCTATTGGAGTTAGTTTGTGGGTGCACTTTGCTCTAGCCAAAGACCACCTGAGCTTCAGAAAACAGTGGGCTCTATTTGATGTTCACACAAAGAGCCAGGTGGGATTGCTGTTACCTGGTGTCCCTATGAACCTTGGGGAAGAAGTTAGGCTCAAGGAGTGTGTGCAGGTCTATATGCAGCAAATTACTGCTCACCACACACTTCTTAGGAGCAAATCCCAAAAACCAGATCTTAAGCAAACCCACAAGGGTTTTCCCAGCTAAAACTTTAAATATTTTGTCCCAGAATTAATTTTCCTGGTACAAGGAAGTTTATATTGAGAGGCAAATAAAAAACCTCAGCCTTACTATTTCCAAAATATGCCTTGTTAAATGTGTTTTTTCAAGTTTCCATCTAAGTAATTTCAGAAAGGAAGGCAAGTAGCAGGATGAAACTAAACCATAAAGCACTTTGCATCCAAAGGTCACTTTGCCCTCCTCGTGTCTCCTACAGTTCTGGAAAATGTTTCCCTATAGGCTACTTGGATGCTGTACTTGGGCTTGCCTCAGGGTTTGTTTGGGCCTACAAAGCCAGAATATTTTATTTTGGGTTTGTCATGCGTTTAGGGATACTCCAATCGCCTCTGGTATTTAATCTGGTTCAAGAACAGACTAAGAACGTTTCCAGTAAACTGTTCATGATTTTAAATACTCCACGGCTGAATGAATAAATGAAAGTTTTCAGCAACTTTTTTTTGACATTATAAAACTGATTAGAAATTTTTTACTGGACTTTCACTTATGCTGTTGCAGGATTGCCACTGTAGAAGTACGTTCACCTCAGCAGAGGACAACTATATTTATGTTTCTTCCCTGGAGGAGGATACCTTTGCTACTTTGGCACATCAGAATTGCCACATCAGCTCAGACCAGAGGTCCATCTAATTTAGCAACAAGTCTCTGACACTAGCCAGGACCAGATATTTCTGAAGTAGTTATAAGAATTCCTGTGACAATGAGTTTCCTGAGTTAATTGTGTGTTGTGTTTAAAAAACAGCCTAAAACAAAAGCTTCCTTTTACCTGTTTGTCTTTTTAGTCTTTGAATCTCATTGTTCCTCACTTTGTTATTGTGTTATATAAACATGTGTGTGCCTAATTTATATTCTCTATTCCTCTCCTTATTATAGGAGGGCTGATAGTGCCACCTATTACTAAGGCTGGATTGCACTTCCCATAATAATTGCTTTATTACTTTGCCAGATTTTAACAGTTTGGGCAGAAATTCTACTTGCAGGTTTCTGCCTCAGCCAGTGTTTTTGAAATTTCAGCCAAAACAATTTAGCTGTTGCTGAGAACAGGGCTAGGAAAATATACAATGTTTACCCAATTTGAAAATTCTGATGTCTTTTCACTGAAATGTTTTCCCGTACTCTAGAGCAGGGACTTGATGTTTGGTGGAGGGAGGTCAGGGTTAGGAATGTGCCTTTTGTTTGTCACTGAAAATCCGTCCAAATTTGGCCAAGTTGTTAGCCTTTGAAAAACTGCAGTTTGCACATGTTCAGTAGAGACTTCATAGAGTTCAACAGCTAAAATCTTAGATTCTTCTAACCTCACTAAGCATTTTTGAGCCTTGTACAGCTTATAATGCTGACTAGATTGCAAATGCACCATCCCTGTGAAGTGTTTGAACACAACCCATCCCCTCAGAGCATCTAGGACTATTTAACTTTTGTTTCTGCTTAAAATATTGTTTCATCTGAGTTTGGAAACTGACACATTTTGATTTTCTACTTTTGGTTTTTATATTCTCAGGTATTCCATCGCCCTCCCTTTTTTGCTTATGGAGCTAAGTTTAAAAAGTGTGTAAAAACTACTTTCACACAATTTCCTACTGTTTGTAATGTGAAAATAGTAACAATGTGAAACATGGTTTTTTCCTCACTTTCACATATTTCTCACTATTTTCCCAATTTTTGCAGATGACCTGCATTGACTTTTTTCATATTTTCTCTAACGTAGCATTTAAAAACCAGATTAACAAGTGACAGATGTTAGTCACATTGCATAATGCACTACTAGAAGGCAGTCAGATGTTATGATGCAGTATGTAGCATAAGAACCTCTATAAGTCTATAGAATAAAGTGGGTCCAGAAACACTAAAACACCTTAATGATACTTATATGGTTATTGGATGGCATTGCTATAGAGCAGAGTTAAGGTTATTGGGTGCCTTTACTGTTCATTTCTATAGTTTAACATCACTGGATTTCTTTTAAGCATAGCCGTAACTCTGAATTTCCTGGTTTTGGAAAGCTTGATTTGGGGATAATTGGATAAATTCTTGGTTTTGTTGGGGTTTTTTTTTTTGGCCATTACATTACTGATATGTACTTCCTCTGCCCACTGATGCAATAAAAAATAAACCCAAAATGGCCACTCTTACAGTTCTGTTGTGAAATATCAATTCTAAATTTTGACATTTTGTTCCAGATGAAACATTTTGAATTTTTTAGAAAAGTTTTCAAAGTAAAACTGACCAAATTTTTCATTTTGCAGGACTGTGAGTGCACAGTTACTGAGGTGATGGAGCTGTATAAATTTCTTAAATAGAAAGATATTTAATTAATTTTGAATGTAACGAACGAAGCTCTGGCTATGACTTCTTGGTTGGTGAATAATGGATTTTTCAGTGTGCTGGCAATTCTGAAAAAAAAAAATTGCTTTGGGTTGAACCAAAAATGAAGCTTTTTGAAATTTTCAGCAGATGAGAGGTAATAAAGAAAAAAGTTCTTTCAGACTGAACAAGCTGTTTTGTTTTGAAAAAAATCAATATATTTTGTTTCAATTTTGACCATTTTAAAATAATTTTCCTTTGTTCTTTAAAATTCCTGTAATTTTTGAAATGGTAAGTTGTTCTGAATAAAAAAAATTGAAGCATTTTGTTTCAAAAATGTTGAAACAAAACATATTGGATTTTCTCAGAAATTTTAAAATCACTTCTCCCCCGGCCCCACCCGTGTCTTTCCCTGCTCCCTCCTATGAGGGGTCCCCTTATCTGCCATCCTTGTCTCTCTGCCTCTCAGGGGGCAAGAATTGTGAGTGGTCGGCCGGAGACTGGGGTAAGAGCAGGACATGAGACTAGGGCCATGTGGGTGGGGCCATGGCCAGGGTGCCCTTTCGGCAGTGGCATACCAGAGACAGTAGACTGGTGGTGCACTTCCAAAGGGAGGTGCTCCACATCCTGTTAGCCTCCCCTGGCCTATTGTACCTGCTGCCATGACTGGCTCTGTAGACTGTGGTTGACTGAACCCCACCTCCTCTCAGCCAGAGATGCTGAAGGGGAGGCCTGTTTGTGTGATGTTCTGCCTTTGGGGATGAATAATCTGGATCCCTGATGGGATGCTGTTCAATATACAAGCTTCAGTAGATATATTTCAGACACAACAAATCCTGCATCTTGTGGTCCCTTCTAACTCTATTCTATTAAAACCCTGACTGGGGAAGCTCAGGCAGAAGTTTGTGAAAGGTTTGTGTTGCCAAATCTGTTTTTATCTGAAAAAATGTTTGGGCCAACATTTTTCACCCACCTCTAGTCACAAGTGATCTTTTGGCTCACTAAAAACAAAGAGAATGGCATGGAAATTTTTGATAAAACCCATGGTTTTTTACTCCGTTAGAAATATTATGAGTTCGAATCTCACTTCTGAGTATTTAACATTCTCTATCAGGGTCCACTTCTGCATTTCTTGCACACCCAAACTCCCACAGAAATGGTGTTCATATCAGTCTGGAAGACAAGGAATAAATTAAACTAACTAACTAAATAAACCTTGGACTAACTTCAAAGAAGCTGTTGAGAATCTCTCACTCATCAGGCAATGGGAATAAATACTCCTTGTGTACCTCATGCCAGTTTCTGTTCAAGTTTCAGTTGTTGACTATTGAGATTATATTATAGACTGTGTGACAATGTAGTCATTCTTCTTTCTTTAGTGCTGGTTTGGTATGTCCCCCTAATAGTTTGCTGAAGCTCTTCAAGCAAGGAGTTCTATATCATGCCTAGGATCATTGCATACTTTTAGCCTTTGATGTCAGAGGAGATATAACAAAATAGTTTTTGGAAGAAGGAAGAGTGTTCTTCCCATTCTCCCTATACTTGATCCCAAACACATTATTTTTTTCACATCCAAAATTGCTGATGTAAATGGTTTAGTTCATAGTACATGGTGTATTAAATCCTGTGGTAGAAGTAATATGGGATTTTATGTAAATTACTAGTAGGTGGCAACATTAACTGCATTGTCTGCAGTCCATTTAAACAGCCGTGTTACACAAAGATATTGCCTTGTATGCACAGTTTTCTACCACTTGGATTTGGATTTATCCAGCTGCAGTAATTATTTCATGTCATGTATTTCCAGGGATAAGTTTCTGACCGCTTCTCATATTGCTGCCATCTGAGACAGGTGCTCGCAAATCATGATTTCTTATTAGGCACCTCTGAATATTCACACTTTTCAAGATCTGTGAGATTTTTTATGCTGTCTGCATCTTAAAAGTTCTTGCATTTATATATTGATATAGCATGGGTCTGACTGTCTTGGCATCCTGGTGTAAATCAACAATAATTCTGTTCAAATCAATTGTTCTACCTGAGTATAACACTTATGTAAGGGAGGGAAAAATCAACCCCATATTTATCTGATTTACTCTTTGGGAGAGAAATGGGGGATGAGCAGCACTTCTGTAAATTAAATTTTGTGTTAACTGTTTACATGTGATGTTTACATGTTTACTAGTGATGAGAACAGGCTTTCTGCCTACTTTCATATTGCGGACCACACTGTGAAAGCAAAGGGGCCGTATTTTAATTGGTATCTTGCTGCAGAAATACATGTTATGTCCAAATCTTGCCTCTCCCTATGGAAATATATCTAATTGGTGGAGCATCACTAATGAACAATGCACTTATGCAGTCTTCAGCCACTAGATGTTGCTGTTGCTCACAAGCCAGTTTCCCTAGAACTCAATATTTGTCCTTACTGGTCACATACTATTGTCATGATGGAATCAGTCCGCAATCATTCCCTGCAGCAATAGAAATGGGATGGTAGGAAAAAACCCTACATTTTAAAATTAAATTATTTTAACCCTTAGGGAAAATTATACCTATGGTGGTGCACCAAAACATATAAGGATGGAAGCAAACTGAACATTCAGAATGATAATCTACATAGTGCTGAAAACATTATATTGGCAGGAAAAAGGCAACCACATCATTTTAGTTCATCAGAGTGGCTACAAGATACTAAAACAAAAGCTCATTGATGGCACTGAGCTAATCCAGGTAAGATGGCAGAATTTTTAGAAGATTTACTATTTTCTGAAAAGCTTACCAAATAATTATAAAAATGTTATAGGGCCCCAGAACTAGACACTATAATAAAGAGGTGATGTGTAAGTAATTAACAATAAAGTAAATATAATGGGGTTGTAATTTTGCCTTAAAACAGTTACATAATTGTAGTTCCTTTACATTGCAGTCCAGAACTGGCAATTGCTTCCAGCAGACCACACCACTAGAGTTCCTTAAAGCCGATGAAGTTCAGGGAGCAGTAGGGGAAGGTCATTTAATTTGTCACCTATGTCATTCTCAGACTAGAGAAGCACTAGTTTCCCAGGCCAGTGGTGAGAAGATTAAAAAGCAGGTGTAATGGAGGAGGAAATATACAGACTTGGCAAGAGAAAGCATTAGAGTGTAAGTGTGGAGGGCGGCAACTCTGTCACTTCAGCTACTGTGGAGAGAGAGAGAGAATTTCTCTCCTTAGCCCAGTGGGCAAAAGAGTACAGACTTGGCTGGAGAATGCATCAACAATATAAATGAGCTTGGCTGCAGTCTTGAGAGGTGCAATAACCACGCTGGTTCGCAAAATGAGCTGGTAGACTTTATATATATATATGTGTGTATATATATATATATATATATATATATATATATAATTTTAATGACATTAGGTACACATTTCAGAAGGACTGTAAATAAAACAGAAAACTACAGAGGCAATAAGGGAATAAAATGAAAATGAGGAAAAACGTAGTACATTTGTCAGCATTATTGTAGTTAAGGATTCTTGCATAAATAGTATTCACATGGCCCAATCCTGCAAACACTACTGGATTAGGGATTGATCCTGCAAAAATCTGCACATGTACTTAACTTTAACATGAGTGAACTTGTTTATGAAGTTAAGTAATTATGTTTTTGCAGGATTGGGGTTTTTAACACTTATTGTCATGAGTATTCCCACCGAAGTTAATACAATTAACATCACTACTAGGCATTACCCTCCAATAGCAAATGTTTGAAGGAGTGGATTCATACTGTTAGTAAATGATGCATCAGCCAGTCGATGACTACATTGTGCGAACATCCAAGGCAGATGATTTTGTTAATTAATTAAAATAAATTAAAATCTTCATTAGTTTTGGAACCATCAAGAAACATTAAGTTATATGATAGCTACATAGGTAACCATCTTCCCTTAACCCCTTCTCTCTTTTTAATTGTCATATTCATTTGGGTCATGCTTCAGATGAGCGCTTTGGGGCAGGGACTATGTCTGTCTATGTGTTTGTACAACACAAAACATAACAGGGCCCTGATCCTGATCAGGGCCTATAGATTATCCCACTGTATTACAAATGATTGATTATAATTGCCAATAATACCCCTAATTTTACAGCACAGCCCATAAAAGTTTGAGTGCTCTCTGCACCGTAATGCTCAGTGGCTCTTACCCATGATCTCTTTACAGATGTTTGCTTGTATGGCCATTGGATCCATCATAGTAGGCCAGGTGCAGGCTCCAAAAATGAATATCCATAGAGTGAAATCCTGGCCCCATTTAAGTCACTGGTAAAACTCGCATTAACTTTAGAGGGGTCTGGTGCCATGGAACCTAAGCAAGGGTTTCATAAGCCTGTTCTCCAACATTACTCTTCCAGCTTTGTGCCTGCCCACGCCGCCAAAGTGCAGTTGGGCAAAGTGACTAGTGATTTGGGATGCCTCAGTTTTGGGGTGCAAAACCTGACCCTCTTCAAAGGGGCTGATTTTCAGAAACTGGTGAGTCCCTCACTCCTCTTGCTGAAAACTAGATTCCTTTAATGTGTCTCAAAACTGAGACACCCAAAACCGCCAGTCACTACTGAAAAATTAAGTTGATGAATGACTCATGTTGTGGCATCTCTGATCTTCTGGTGTTTGGCAGTGTGCTACATGTACACTAGCTGGCTCGATTTCACTCACAGGGATGAAGGGATTCTCAAGGATTTACTAGAAAAGGTTTATAAATGGATCCCAGGAGAATATATCAATATGACCAAACTTCTATGAAGAGAATGTGCAACTAATTCAGCTTCTCCTATCCAGAGGGCTCTTCTTTTCCCTTGGGGTCCTATATGGGAAAATGTTTGTTCTCACATGAAACACAGGTGAAAGTAGTGGGAGGATGGCATTAAAGGGTAGCCCATAAGTTGTCTTCTCAACCTGTCTCATGACTTGTAGCTGCACTGCATCATCATCATTATCCACCAGTCTGAATTCTTAGTGCTGTAACATAACACGCCGACACAGCAAGATATGAATGTCCTTCAGACTTGTCAGAACAACAGACACTTAAGAGCCAAGTTTAAAACTGTTTTTTAGAGTTACAGCTTTCCTTAGTACAGCACATGGGTGTCAGACTGCTGGCATGATCAGCAGACTCATGCAGTCCTACATAAATGTAAGATTCAGCACTGCCAGCAGCAGGTGATGTAGCATTCCAGTGCTGTGCACCCTGAGGCTTTTGCTAAAGAGAATGGACTATGTGATCTGAGTTTTTCTCTTTTCATCCAAGAGGTAAACTGGCTAAGATTAGCTTCTTTGTAGACAGGGAAAGAGAAATGAACTGGGATTGTGCAAAGATTCCTGGTCTCACAGAGACCTGGAGAAAAGTACTTCCACTCTCTGGTAGGGGCCAAAGAAGTAGGTGGAGGAGGCACAAAAGTTAAAATAGGTATGAAAAGAGAGAAGAAAAGTGCCCAAAAGCCAGAGAGCAGAAGAGTGATAAAATAAAGAGAGGGAGAGAAAGAGAGAGGGAAGAGATGGAAAGAAATGACGGGAAGGGAGAGAAAGAAAAAAGACCCACAGAAAAATAAAAAAGAACGTGAAGATGGAAAAAGAGAAACACAAAGAGAAGGAAGCGGGAGAAATGCATGAACCATGGTGAGGAAAGCGGAGGGAAAAAGGATAGGAGAAACACAGAGCAGAAACAGCTGTGACCTTGAACCTGCTAAGCATTAGGTGTTCATGGAATTATGCTGTATTACACCATTTATTTTACGATCAGTAAGGGCAGTGCTTTGCTGGTCTCAGCACTGAATGAGGGGAAGGAGAACACAAGAAACACCCCCATCCTTCCTCTGTGCTGAAGTGAGGCACAAGTGCAATTCCTGTGTTCTTCTCATCAAACGGGACAAGGAGGCAAGTCAATGGCCCCACCACACTTCAAAACTGTCTGTGCAGGGAGCAGCGTGCAGACCCCCCTGCAATGGTGAAGCGGTATGTTTGGAAAGTGAGATCAGGGTGGAATCCTGTCCCTAGGAGAATTCCCCCTGGAGCTTGCCAGAAGAGGTGCAGAGAGACACTACCCCCAGCACAGTGCCATGCCTAACAGTTGAGCCCTAAGGGCTTGATTCTCAACTGCTTTGCCCCTTGTGTGGTCAGTTGTGCAGATGCATGTAAAATGCTACCATTCTGATTAAACTCCCCACACAAGAGAAAAAGTAAAAGGTGCAAGGCTTCAGGGACTCTGATGCTAAACTGTTAAGAGCTCTTTACTGTGAGGTGTTGGTTACTGACAATTTCTATTACAGATGAATTCTTTGTTTTAGACTGTTAGAACTTGATAATCATTCCTGTCCCCATCTCATCCTGGGGGTTTCCTTTGCTCTCCATATTGGCCTTTTCCAATTGGGCTTAGTTCCAGATATAAGAGCTTGGAAAGTGGATTGATCCTTTTATCCAACCCAATCTTTGGAGTTTAGTAATTATCTTTGATCTAGCGATCATTGGCAGAGACAATTTTGCCTTCTTGGCTTTGGCAGTGATCCTTTCTACATTCCAATCATGGTTTGCTGGCAGACGATTTTCAGCTCTGGGTCCATTCCCTGTAGCCAGGCTTTTGTGTAAAACTGGGATTTTCTTATGAGTGTTTCCAAGTTAAGGAGAAAGGAGCCAGACAAAAGGGGGAGAAAACTTAATGGCGAGATAGCAAAGAAAGACAGAGCTTTAATGGTACCTTTGGCATTATCTCAGTGTACTGGGAAATGCTAGCTGGTTAATTTTGCAAGCATGTTCAGGCAGAGTGCTGCAAAGAGTTTATATGAAGCCCACACAAAACAGATCATTATCTAAAATCACTTGTGGTTCTAGCTGTTGCTTATTTTTATTTTCCTGTGATTTATCAGGAAGATAGCACAGAAATGTGAGGGAATTGCTTATGAGATAAATAACATCTGGACAGAAAAAGAAGCGGATGATTTCAGAGTTAAGCATAAGCCCACTAGCGGAAAGAATCTCATTTGAAAGATGGCACATTCAGTGGAAAAGTGGCCCAAAATATAATGCTGGGACAGTACTCTGGCACTGACTCAGAGGGAAACAGGCTTCCGGCTGAATCATGAGCACTATTTTGATCAGCACCTGTTCATGGATGAGATTTTCTCCTTGTACTATAAATGAATGCAGCCCTAGTTTCCAGAAGGAAAGAGTGGCTGCTCATCTACCCGAAACACCGCTTATGATCTGTGTTTCAAAGGGCATGTGTATCTTGGGGGATTTATTTCTTGGATTAACCAATAATAATTTCTGAAGTTACAGTCCTGAACTCCAATTTACGCCATCAAACTAGGGCTTTATCCAGTATGAACTGCTGAGAGTATAACTGTTGGACATTGGAAACTGGCCTGTACCTGTAAAATAGCATAATACATGAATTACTTAAGAAGAAATATACATTTTACTCTTCAGTTTTCCATAATTATCATAATCTTTGACTTTTTCTAGTTACTTAATATTTAGCCAATGGGAACTTCTTGTCTTTGCTACTGTTTTCCTTGTAGTAATAGTTCTTTTGCTTTGTTTTTGTTAGTAATTGCATTTGCCGTATTTAACCTTCATGATTAGCCCTACATGATATTAGCTCTATTTCATGATAGCTCTACTGTTTCTCCCCACTTTTGACCAGTATGTACTACTTTTGAGGTGCAGATTGAGGAGGAAGGAATGATCTTGATAAAACTCCTTCTTCTTGAATATTATACAGGCTAAGCCTTTCAAAACTGACTGAGGATTTTCGGTTCCCTAATTATTGCATGCCCAACTTGAGGCTTGTCTGACTTGTCTGATTTTCTGAAAGTGCTGAGCACCCATTCACTGAAAATTAGGCTCGTTTGCAGTGTTTCAAGTTAGTCTCCCTAAAATTAGAGCAGCCAAATTAGGCTTTAGGACACATGAAAATTAACTCATGGCAGCTTTGATTCTGACCTCAGTTGCACCATTGTAAATCAGGACTAGCTATTGAAGCAATGGCAGGGGTGTTAGCCATGATGTCCTGAGCCTAATAAGGCAATTACATTCTACCTAGCTAACCCCCTTCTATATTTGCAGTTGATTGAGCTATATTCAATTTTCTTCCCTGTATTATTGTGCAGTGTTGCAAAGAGCTTTTCAAAAGTTATCACCATCCACCCAGGAGACAACTGCATTTCATTAACAGGGCAGTTCAAGTAAAGCTGCCTCCATTTGAGAAGTCATTCAGAGGTGGTGGAAGCAATAAGCTCCCAATAGGAGTTATCGGGCAAACAACTTAATTAGTTTTAAGAGACAGTTGGACAAGTTTATGAGTGCACTAGTGTGATGGGTTATATGGGATGGTAGTGGGAGGGGTCAACAGCCCTGAGACTGACTTCCGGTTTATGTTTTATGTTCCTAAAAGCTCATGTTTCAGGGCTTCAGCCAGCCATCTACAGGGGTCAGGAGGTGATTCCCCTCTCAATGCATTGTGAGTTTTTTTCTCCTTCCTCTGAAGTACCAGGGATGGGCACAGCTGGAGATTGGACACTGTACAGTGTGGGCTGATGCCCTGAGGTGGCACCGAGCATTATCTCTCAGAGGTGTTTAGCTGTCTGGTTCTTCCTCACATGCTTAGTTAGGGTCTAACTAATTGCCACATGTCGGGGCAGGATGGAATTTTCCACTGGGCCAGGCTGCCAGTGACCTAAGGAGTTTTTCACCTTCCTCTGCGATGTGTGGGTGTGGATCCCTGGATAGGATTATCTCACTTAATCATTTCCCTGCCATTGCGCCGAGGGAGGGATGGAGGAGCTTAGGCATTAGTGAACCTCATTCCTTTCTGTTCTCTCTCAGGCACTGTGACAGGGTGACTTTCCTGTGGGCTGGAGGAACCTGAGGTGGAGTCAGCCTTGATGACAAGATGAGCCACACCTGAGAGGACTCAGGTGATTCCTATATAAAAGGCTGCAGGGGAGTGGTGTAGCTGAGAATGCCACAGAGGCAGCAAGAAAGTTCAGGAGACTGGTGGAAGGTGCAGATAAGAGGAGTAAGTATGGCTTCTGCAGAGCCCTTGCCAGTTAAAGTCTGTGAGTGGGACTTCATGAAGGGAAGATGAGCTGAAAAACTTTTCTTTGTTTTGGACTTTTGAGTTCTGCTCTTTTGGACAAACTCTGTTGCCAGCCTGAGGAGAACTGGAGAAGAGTGAATTAAAAGATTGGAGCTTAGAAAGTCACTGGGAGTCTGGATAAAGGGGAAATAGAGACAGGACAGCCACAAAGTCAACCCTAACTATGAGGAGGCACTTGAGAGGCAGAAGGCAGTGACTGTAATACAGGCACTTAATAGTCAAGTCTTCTGTGGGCTCTAATACTTTGGTCCAATTTTAGGGGTTGGGTTTAGTGTAAGGGTGCTGGGTGATGCAGGTGCCCTGTCATATGCAGAAGGTCAGACTAAATCAGTGGTGGGCAATTCGGCCAAAGAGAGCTGTGGGATGCAATGGTCCACAGGGACGTGCTGGCTGCTGCTTCCCGCAGCCTCATTGGCTGGTAATGGTGAACTGTGGCCACTGGGAGCTGTGGGGGACTGTGCTTGCAGACAGTCAACGTCAACAAAATGTCTCGTGGTCCGTAATCAAATTACCCTGATGGACTGCATGCGGCCTGCAAGCTGCAGGTTGTCCACTACTGGACTGTATAATCTGGTGGTTCCTTTTGTTCTTAAACTCTATGGCCAGAATGGGACACATCTATTGAGGAAATCAGAAAAGTAATAAATGGAGACTTTCTGTTAAGCAGGAAAGGGTGGATGAAATCTATGTTAGGACCTATTGAGGGCTGTGATGACCAGGGGTGAGGAATCTATATCAGTCAGGGTACTCAAGCTGTTGTTATGACAGAGTTCTCAGTGTACACAAAGAAGACAGCATTCCACATCATGAGGCACTGTGATGTGAGCAGTAATAGCCCAGTAGCATTTAGGCCTGTCTGCGGGGGATAGGGTTCCAGCAGCTGCATGTTGCAGTGCACTATTGTCTGAACTGAATAAACTGCTCTCTGCACTGTATGTTTAGTTCTTGTTTCTTGGGTAACTTCAAATCCTGAGATGATGATGATGAAGAAGAAGATGATGATGGTTATTAGCCATTGTACTAGGGATCATACAAACACAATAAATAGATGTTCGTAGCCCTAAATATAAGATAGACTTTGATTACAAAACCTGGGAAAGACTAAGCAATTCTTAATAAGGCATTCCCCCTTTTTGGATGAATACTTCATTTTTTTCCTGCCACCAGGTTTGGGCCAAAAATGAGAAGTTTAGGGTGCAAGAGGATGCTCTGAGTTGGGAGGAGGGGTTCAGAGGGCAGGAAGATCAGGGCTGGGGCAAGAGGGTGGGACATGGGAGGGGATCAGGTGTGCAGGCTCCATATGGCACTTACCTCAGGCAGCTCCCAGAAGCAGCAACATGCCCCCCTCTGACTCCTACATGGAGGCATGGCCAGGCAGCTCTGCGTCCTGCCCCATCCACATGTGCCACCCCCATAGCTCCATTGGCAGTGGTTTCCAGCCAATGGGAGCCATGGAGATGGTGCTTGGGGTAGGTACAACACACGGAGCCCCCAGGCTGCCCCTACGACTAGGAGCCAGAGTGGAGATATGCCACTGCTCCTTGCCTTAGTCCCGCTGTGCTGATGACCCAGACTTTTAACGGCCCAGTCAGCAGTGCTGACTGCAGCAACCAGGGTCCCTTTTTGACCAGGCGTTCTGATCGAAAACCAGACACCTGGCAGCCCTAGGTCTATTTCACACTCATTTGGCCTCAGCTGGAGTATTGTATCCAATTCTGGGTGCGATGTTTCAGGAAAGATGTGGACAAATTGTAGAAAGTCCAGAGAAGCACTGTAAAAACGATTAAAGGTCTAGAAAAAATGATTTATAAGGGAAGATTGAAAAAATTGGGTTTGTTTAGTCTGGAGAAGAGAAGATTGAGAGGGGACATAACAGTTTTCAAGTACATAAAAGGTTGTTATAAGGAGGATGGAAAAAATAGTTCTCCTTAACCTCTGAGGTTTGGATAAGAAGCAATGAGCTTATCTTGCAGCAAGAGTAGTTTAGGTTGGATATTAGGAAAAAAATTCCTGTTAGGGTGGTTAAGAACTGGAATAAATTGCCCAGGAAAGTTGTGAAATCTCTATAATAGGAGATTTTTATGAGCAGGTTAGACAAACATTTGTCAGGTATGGTCTAGAAGATAATACATAGTCCTGCCATGGATGCAGGAGACTGGACAAGATGACCCCTCGAGGTCCCTTCCATTCCTACGATTCTCTGAGTTCCAAATGCTTACTTGTCTATAGACTCTTCTGGGAGCAGTGTTGCAAGGTTCAATAAAGAATGAGTCTGGGTGGATTATAAGAGGCGATATATTTGGTTACAGCATCTAGACCGCTTGTTTGCCTCCATCTCGTGACCAACAGAGTGAGCCCTAAATTCTGGTTACAACATCTTTTATCTCCAATCCTTCCTTGGTCCCTGCCCTCTACCTCATTCTCTGAATCATCCTTAGGCTTCCTGTTCTTACGGTTTGAGGGACACAACTCATAAGGCCATTGGCTGTGTTACTCTTGGAGCTTCAGCCTAAAGGACACTACTCGTAAGGCGATCGGCTAGTAGCTGTTTTGGGGAACTTTGGCTTAAGAGACACTACTCGTAAAGGGATTGGCTAGTGGCCGTATTGGGAGCTTTGGCCTAAAGGACACTATTCATAAAGAGAGTGGCTATCTTGGTCGGTGGTGAGGCAAAAGCTGTATTGCATTGCTATGAGGCAAGGGGCTGCATTGCTTTACTCTCTTCCTGTTACACGGGGGGATTGCTTGTGGGGAACCATGAAGGCAGACTCTTATGGCTGGATTCTGTTCCCAGCTCCCTGTGGGCCTGATCCAGCGCTGAGACCTCCTCCTGTTCCCACACCCACAAGCAGTATCCCCCTTCCCTTCCATAGAGGGGAAAGAATGGTTCAAGCTCCGGCACCCAACACAATGGAGTCCCAATCTGATTGGGGCATTTGTGTGCCACTGCAATATAAATGTTTAACAGCAGAACTTTGTACAACATTGACACTTAACTAGTTGACTCCTGTAGTAATCAAGGATATAGCCCATTCTACTTTTTCTTTATTCTAACGGACATACAAATTCTTGTTCCAGCACTCCAAAGTAAAATCAAGTTTTGGTAACAAAACCCACTGGAGCAGAACATTCCATATTTCTATGAAGTATTCATTCCCTTGTGAACAACTGACATTTTCCTTCTGATTTGACACATGCAATTTTGCTTGCAGTGTTTATATATTGTCTATACTTTTGACAAGTAACAGCTTATATTAAACTGCTATTATGTTATAAAACAATGACAACATATGTAAAAGGAACAGAAAACTCTGCCTTAATTAGGTAGTATTTTTTGGTACCTGGCAGCTTTCTGCAAATGGAAATGTAGGTATGTGAGGGGTTCATTGCATTGGAAATTGAAAGGATGGCATTTTGCTATTCTCCAAGCTGGGACAGCAAAATCTGTGGCAGAACAAGTCATTGCTACAAGTTTGTGGCTGAGCTAGTACTAGAACTGTCTCTATTTTCTCTTTAAAGTGGAGCTCTACCATGAAAATTGACTGTAAACATGGCTTTGTGGGGATCTGTTTGGCTCACAGTGATTCCAGATCAAATGTGCACAGTTCATAAAAGTAAATGTTTTTCTGTCAGCCCTGCAAGCTAACCACAGGTACTTTACTTCTTGCTCATCATCAGCTGTAACAAACTTTCTGCTGGGCAAGCTATGCCTTGTCTAACCTGCTCTTAAAAATCTCCTATTATGGAGATTTCACAACCTTCCTGGGCAATTTATTCCAGTGCTTAACCACCCTAACAGGAAATTTTTCCTAATGTCCAGCCTAAACTTCCCTTGCTGCAAGATAAGTCCATTGCTTCTTATGCATACCTCAGAGGGCAACACAATATGGGAAGGATGTGAGCAGCCCTCATTGGTGAAAGAACAGGTTATGGACTATTTAGAAAAGCTGGAAATGCACAAGTCCATGGATCCAGATCTAATGCATCTGAGAGTGCTGTGGGAATTGGCTGATGTGATTGCAGAGCCGTCGGCCATTATCTTTGAAAACTCATGGCAATCAGGGGTGGTCCCGGACAATTGGAAAAAGGCAAATATTGTGCCCATCTTTTAAAAAGGGAAAAAGGAGAACCCAGGGAACTACAGACCAGTCAGCCTCACCTCAGTCCCTGGAAAAAGCATGGAGCAGGTCCTCAAGGAAACCATTTTGAAGCACGTGGAGAAGAGAAAGGTGATCAGGAACAGTCAACATGGATTCAGCAAGAGCAAGTCATGCCTGACCAAACTGATTGTCTTCTATGATGAGATAAGTGGCTCTGTGGATATGGGGAAAGCAGTGGATGTGATATATCTTGATTTTAGAAAAGCTTTTGATATGGTCTCCCATCGTATTCTTGCCAGCAAGCTAAAAAAGTATGGACTGGATGACTGGACTATAAGGTGGATAGAAAACAGACTAGGTCAAGCTCAATGGGTAGTGATCAATGGCTCAGTGTCTAGTTGGCAGCTGGTATCAAGCGGACTACCCCAGGAGTCGGTCCTGGGGATGGTTTTGTATAACATCTTTATTAATGATCTGGATGATGGGATGGATTGCACCCTCAGCAAGTTTGCAGATGACACTAAACTGGGGGGAGAGGTAGATACACTGGAGGATAGGGATAGGGTCCAGAGTGATGTAAACAAATTGGATGATTGGGCCAAAAGAAATCTGATGAGGTTCAGCAAGGACAAGTGCAGAGTTCTGCATTTAGGATGGAAGAATCCCATGCTCCGCTACAGGCTGGGGACTGACTGGCTAAGTAGCAGTTCTGTAGAATAGGACCTGCGGATTATAGCAGATAAGAAGCTGGATATGAGTCAGCAGTGTGCATTTGTTGCCAAGAAGGCTAATAGCTCTGCATTAGGGCTGCATTAGCAGAAGTATTGCCAACAGATCAAGGGAAGTGATTATTCCCCTCTATTTGGCACTTGTGAGGCCACATCTGGAGTATTGCATCCAGTTTTGGGCCCCCACAACAGAAAGGATGTGGACAAATTGGAGAGAGTCCAGCAGAGGGCAACAAAAATGGTTGAGGAGCTAGGGTGTAGGCATTTTTAGAGAGCCTATCTGACCAGAAGACTTCAGGGAGCCTTTCAGTAAACCTCCTGCGGGTCCCCCACTCAAGCCAATCTACCAGAGCTGGAATAAAAAAGAAATCGCCACATGGATATGGACTCACAAAAACAATCTATTTACTAAAGGAGAAGGAAGGAAGGCGAGGAGGATTGATTAAGGACACTGGAGATTTGGAATATAAGCATACACATGTACACACACACACTCAATAAGCAAAGATGTTTTTCTGTCTCCTTCAGGTACTGCTGGTGGCGAGGCTGCAGAATCCAGACTGGTGTGATCAGCGATGGCCACCAAATGTGGATCACAGGCGTGAAAGACAGGTAAGTAACCCTATCTCAGAACCACTCTATCCCTGGCTGCGTTTTCTATGCGTGCGTGTCAGATCTAACTAGCCGGATCTAGTCTGAGAGTACACGTCTGCTACCTAAAGGAAAATAACTAATAAACCCCAAAATGACAACTGAGTGGCTACTGCAGACCAGTAACCAACGTGGAAGGTGTACCACACCACAGAGAAAGAGCTTTTAGACACCTGAACCCCAAAGATTCCAGCATTAAAGAGCCCCTGGTTCCTCCCTTCATTTGTTTATATGGAAAATGGTTACTTAGCAACAGCTGATTCCTGCTCTTTTCACTTTCCCTCCTTTTTCCCAGAATAGGGGAACAAGAAACTGTCACAACATGGAGGTCACCTTGTTCTTATCCAGATCAAGATGGCCACCTAATAAGCAATGCCCTAAAATCCAACTGGGAGTGTGTTTTCCCCAAAATTTGGCAGAGCTGTAATTAACAGGGGCACATGACTTATGAGGAGAGCTGAGGAAACAGGGCTTGTTTAGTCTGCAGAAGAGAAGAGTGAGGGAGGATTTGACAGCAGCCTTCAACTATCTGAAAGGGGATTCCAAAGAGGATGCAGCTAGGCTGTTCTCAGTGGTGGCAGATGATAAAACAAGGAGCAATGGTTTCAAGTTGCAGTGGGGGAAGTCTAGGTTGGATATTAGGAAAGACTATTTCACTAAGCGTGTGGTGAAGCACTAGAATGGGCTACCTAGGGATGTGGCGAAATCTCCATCCTTAGAGGTTTTTAAGGCCCAGCTTGACAAAGCCCTGGCTGGGATGATTTAGTTGGGATTGGTCCTGCTCTGAGCAGGGGGTTGGACTAGATGACCTCCTGAGGTCTCTTCCAACCCTGATATTCTATGAGACAACAAACAACACATGGCTGATGTTAGTCCTATTGTTTAATACATTACTGGAAGGCGCTCACATACTATGGTGATGAACATGGCGCGGTTCCATCCACTGTGGGAGGCTAGCCCCACCCTGCCCCTTCGGCCTGAGGCCCCACCCCTTCTGCCCCAGCCAAGCCCAGACCCTCCCACCCTAGGCTACTGGCCCAGTCTCACCCCAGACTAACCTGTCCAGTCCCGGAGTGCTGGGGTGTTGGGTGGCCCCAGCCTCCCAAGCCCAAGAGCACCAGGAAGGAAGGCGGCACACAGCCACAGTCCCCCCAGTCCTGGAGTGTGGGCAGCATGCGGCCCCAGCCTCCCCAGCCATTGAGCACAGGAGGGAGGGCAGCATGAAACCCTAGCCTTCCTGGCCCCAGAGTGCTGGGGAAGTGGGGGGCGGTGCACGGTTCCAGTCTCCTCAGCCCCAGAGCATGTAAGGGCAGGTAGCCACAGTTCCCCCCGAGCGCCGGAGTGTGGGAGGGCGGGTTGTGTGTGGTCCCAGCCTCCCCAGCCCCAGAGCGGGGGAGGGCGTACAGCATGTAGTCACAGTCCTCCCAGCCACGGAGCGCCGGGAAGGTGAGCAGCATGCGGCTGCAGCCTCCACTGCTCCGAGTACCGGGGCAGTGGGTGGCTGCAGCCTCCACAGCTACGGAGTGCCGGGAAGGCAGGGGGTGGGCAGGGAGCAGGGATTAGGGGCTCGCCTGGCTATTTGGACCGGCGCAGCCTGCCCCAGCCTATGTGACCCACTGCCCGTGGTGTTGAGCATGGCATAAAAAGCTATATAGAATGGAATAGAGTGGTCTGGTCTATGCTCCTGCTCTAAATCCCCCTCTCTTTGGGAAAGACCAGTGCTCTGTGAGTGCAAGCACAGGGATTGTGACAGGCATGTGGACCAGAGTGTAAGTAGGCGAAGGTTTCTCGTGCCCTCTTTCTCCCCACCGATCCCCTTGTGTACCTTCACAGGGCTAGTCAAAAACCAGATCTGGTTAGAGTTTCATAATTACAGTCATGATAGTTTTTGGATATGGAGACTATGATGGGGCGGATCGGCCCCACACTGGCACTGAGAGGGTTAACCCTTCCCTCCTTCCAGAAGAAGCCCCACCCCTGAGGCCCTGCTGGGAATGCTCCACCTAGAGCCCAGGTATAAAGGCCTCCAGAACTGTTCAGTCAGGGCTGGCTGCCGGGGAAGGAAGGGGGCTCGACAGAGACTCCAGCCCAAGAGCCGCTACAGCCCTTACCCAGGAGAGCTAGAGAGGCAGAAACTAGGACTGAAGGCTGGCAGCAACCAGAACCCAGGGGAGCGTCTAGAGTTGGGGAACTTGGAGACTCTGAAGCTGCATGGACAACTGCTACACAAAACTGGGAGCAAGTGTCCCAGGGGAGGTAAGAGGATGGTACCTCCCACTGCACTGAGGACAGTGTGTTGCAGTAGGATTCCCCGCTGACCCCAGGGTGAACCACCTCACCACTGGCCACAGTTCTGGGATCCCTGTGTGGTCTCCAAAAGGGGCAGTTTGGACTTCGGCCACTAGGCCACGTTAACCCCTAGAGGAGGGGCCATTACTCGGACTCTGGTCATTGGGCTGCACTGCTCCAGGGATGTATTGTTTGGACTTCGGCGGGTAGGCTGCATTAGCCACTAAGAGGGGGACAATCACCCAGACCCCGACCATTAGACCACATGGAGCTGGCTACTGGGGGAGGGAGGGTAGAAATAGAGGGAGGCATAGGGAGGTGGGGTTACCACTCGTCCTTCCGCATGCAAGGGGCAGGCAACGTACAAAGCCTGCCACAGAGACATTGTCTCATGAGCCTTTTTTAAAAAATCCTAGAATAAAGGGTGGCTCAAAATTTCTTTCTAGTAGATATTCAGTTTGCCTTACATCGACTGTAACTGTATATATGACCAGTGAATGAATGCTGTTTCTCCAGACCACAGGAGAGGGTGACCACTAAAATTAATATAATTTCTTCTCTGCAATATGACCTAGCTACAACTTGTAACAGGGATAGATTTCCGCAATCTTGTTTTCCAAAAAGACAAAATCTTTCTGCAATATTTATACTATTTTTAACCATCATTGCTGTGTATTTGGCCAATGGGGGTCAATCAATTACTTATCTCAGTTATGAGTGAATGGAAAAAATAATGATTATAGTGATTCATTCATGCTGTTACATATTTGGAAATTAGCACATATATTATTTTCCCACACAGCTCAGGGAAGCTAAGATTCCATCCAATCCTGCAGTAAATATTTCAGAATAATAAGTGTATGTATATTTTCTTTCATCTTCTTCATAGTTTTTTTCCTTATGGAAGGACATTTATCATGTAATAATAAAAGGTTTCTATGGTAAGAAGTATTGAAGTTCATGCTAAGTAGTTTTTATTTTTTTTACATTAGGTTTTGGAAATGAAAACAAACACATCAGTGATTTTATGTCATTCTCTGCAAGACAGGAAAGAAATGTGCAATTAACACTGCAAGTAGTTTTAAAAGCTTCTTTTCTAACAAGAAAAACAAGTAATAAAACCAACTGCTCAATTTCTTATGGACTAATGCATTTCCAGTTTTAAGGTTTTCTGGCATAATTTTTAATAATTAAACGAATTCAGAATATGCTGCCATGAACAGCTCCAACACCTTTATGATACCATGACTCAACATCCTTCATGTAGCAGCAATATGAAATGTGTTCAAGTTTTTTTTTCAGTATTGTTTTAATTGTTTTCTATTTCGTCTCCCTCCAAATTATTTTCAGGCTAAATGCAGTATTTACTACAACTATATGTTAACAGGCCAGAGTTGCCATAGATCAAGTTTTCTGCTATTGCTCTTTTAATGTGCTCTTTGACCAAGAAGGATTTTAAAATGTTAGCAAAACATATTTAATGAAGACTAGTATGGGTATAAAATAAGTGCTATGTACGGTGAAAATTTCAACCTCGTATACAAATAACCAAACAACCCCTTCCCCCCCAGCAACCCAACCCATCAGCATAAAATCATCAGCAAATAGGATTTTGTTTAAGCATCTGAAATACTGTATTGTAAAAATGCAACTTTTGAAAATGAACACTAGGGTTCTACTTATTAAAGAGGCATGCTCCATTTGTAGAGGTCTCCCGCACGCTTTCATGAAATGAGAAAGAGAACATACCAGAAAAATGAAAGATGCCTCTTTCTCACTATGCATTAAACTTTCTTCATCAATAATATAAATCTCTCTGAATTACTATGGCTGTGTAAGGTAGATAGTTGACATAGGGAAAGAGTTTATTGAAAAAAGATGTTTTTCTTAGAAAAAAAATTAAAATAGCTGCAGTACAAAACTACAAGACAGTGAACCCCAAATGACCACAAATGGCAGCCAGTTGCCTTTGACAGACTCCTAGACGTGTAATGCTGCAGCAGTCAGAAAACAAAATCCTAGCAATCACAAATAGCTGCATGCAACAAACTGGGACCAAGGGTGAGAAGGAAGGGTCAGACTGAAGGAGGGGCTAGTGGACCCAAAGAAAGAAGATAGCAAGATGGGAATGCCAAACTTTCTGGCTGAGGAAATGGCTGAGTGGAAGATCAGGTGTCAGTACTTAGTGGCTTTGGCAAGGGTCTGACCATGCTATATACATCCTAGGACATCTGATGATAATAGATACCTTCCAAGGGGAAAGGAAGAAGACTGGTGCCATGTGAATGAGCTTCCCATAAGATGTTATGAGACCTGGGAAGTCAAATTATTGTAATGAAGATATTTGGGAGAGGGGACCCATGCTAAATTCTTCCTTTGGGTTAGACCTCCTTAATGCTTGTCTTATATGATAACAACTATCGACTGGAAAGACCAATATGCTATATATTATTGTTAATCGTTTGTGTATTATATCAGTGACCTTTCTAGTCAATGACTAGTAATGACATACAAACTGCTTATTATAGTTGATTCATTGTTTGTGTGCAAAGACTTCATTATATGTTTCTTTGTACTTGGAAGAGCCTTCATACTGCCCCTTTTTTTCACTCTCGTCAGCCAAGAGAACATTGCCAGCCACAGAACTCTGCAGCAAAACTTCCCTATAAGCAGTTGAGATTTTTGCTAAAAATTTTTCCATGGACTAGCCCCTCCTCTCCAATTCCCTCCACCCGAGCTCTAATCCACTCATATTGCAGAGAAGATTTGCAGTGCACAACCAAGCTGATTGATCGCCATCTGGTTCCCAGGAGTTGAGATCTTTGCCAGAACATCGCTACGACAGATTGGGCTCCCCTCTCTAGTATCCCGTGTACTAACCTGAACATCAGAGAGATGGTGATGTAGCATTGTCATACAATCTGGTTGTGGCTCAGATTTGCACCCAGGCCTGGCCAGTCTCATGTTGAGATTGTAGGAGCCTGTGTTTAGCTGCTCTCTGAATTGCTCCTTCCTAGACCCTTAAATCTGCTGATGTAGAGAACTGAGGAGATGCTGTAGGCTGCATTTGTATACGTAGGATTGTTCAGTGTAGGATCCTTGTTGGTAGATGACTCTAATCACAGAGAAATAGCTTAGAGCAGGGGTAGGCAACCTATGGCACGCATGCCAAAGGCAACGTATGAGCTGATTTTCAGTGGCACTCTCACTGCCTGGGTCCTGGCACTGGTCTGAGGGAAGGGGACTCTTCATTTTAATTTAATTTTAAATGACTCTTCTTAAACATTTTTAAAACCTCATTTACTTTACATACAACAATAGTTTAGTTATATATTATAGACTTATAGACAGAGACCTTCTAAAAACGTTAAAATGTATTACTGGCACGCGAAACCTTAAATTAGAGTGAATAAATGAAGACTTAGCATGCCACTTCTGAACAGCTCCGACCCCTGGTTTAGAGCATAGTCTCCAAACCCACCCAATAGGCATAGACTTGGAGATGTAGTCAGAATGACTGTCATTCTAGCCATCTAACCCTAGCCATGGGGGCATGGAGCACTAACCGTCCAGGGGGGCAAGGGGCAGGGTGTAGTGAAAGCTAGGCATTCAGGAAGCGTCAGCAGTACACCCAGATTATCCCTTGGCTATTGATTGGAAGTTGTCAGGTCCCCTTCCCAGTATAGGGCCATCCATCCAATCACAGCCCTCATCCATCAGCTTCAAGGAGCCACCAGAGTTACTTAGATGGTAGTTCAGGTTAATTCCATAGCTAATCAAGAGCATAGCAATTCCTCTGTTCATGAAGCTCATTCTGTTTTGCAGCCTGGTCGGACTGGTTATTAGGATATCTTTAGTCATTTGTGTAAATAAAGTGATATGTATTAATCAAGTATGTAGATGAGGACAGCAAGATATATGCATAAAATCTCCAGATTTCTAAATTATCAGCCTTGTTGGAGATACTTTAAGGTTACCCACAGATAATCACATATCTGCACAACAAGCATATGCAATCCTAATTATTGTGACTTCCAGTCTCCACTGTGTATCATGAACAAACTCATCCAAAGGTGAATTCCAGTCTCTTCTATTACTTTAATTTTCACTGAGCTCTCAAAAAATCATCACAAATATAAACTATAAAAATAACAGATCATACCAAACTTTCCCAACATGTTTTATGCACATCTCTAGTTCTAGTCATCGTAAATCACAAAGAGTATCGTAGCATTACAAAATGGCAGGGAAATTGTATGAGAAATCTCTTCTCAGAATATTATATTTTTAAACATAGCACAATTATTGCAGATTGCCACAAACTAAAGTATGCCCAGAACAGAAAAAACACATCTTTATTTTTATGGAGATTAGAATAATCTACTAAATTGACACTTCATTGAACCAAATGTTCTAGTCATTTAAACCTTCTGCCTATGTGGACAGATGTTCATTCTCTTTCTCTCTCATATGCTTGCACACACAATAGTTTCTGTATAATATGCACTACCCTACCTGATAGTTACTGCACCACACTTACCATTGGGCTAGAGCACAGCTTCTATCCAGTTAGATCACGTTTACTCTTCACATAATGCTGTAGCATAGAAAATTTTCTTCCCAAACAATTTGAGTTCTTTTAGCAATTAGAGCAAGTACAATGGATTTTAATTGTCCTTAAAGTGGGCTGTCATTAGACTTGAAGTGCAGTTTATTTCTCCTAAAATACAATACAGTTGTGATACATTGGACAGACACTATAAAATACCAAACTGCTATGAAGCTTTCTCTGTGCCAAAATGAAGTCCATGCCATTCTCCTATTCCTCTTGTGCAGGAAATGATACTGATTTTTAATGTATAGTAGCAAACATCTCTTAAAAGGGAGTTGAGTAAAAGGAATTTTATGGATATTTTGGCTAGATTAGAGCAAAGAATAATAGCTTGAAGGAATAACACCACTGATAGGTAGTTTTGTATGAAGTTGGTTGTCATCCACAAGCAGGCTGATAGACTTTTAATAGCTAACTTGTAACTGTATAAGTTAAACTTTTAAACATAGAATGAAACTGAAGGCATCCCTTTGTAATAAAAACAGTTAGGTGGAAAAATACTCTATGTGTAGCTATTTTATTACTCAAAGACAACAGAATCTTCCAACTACTGAAACTACTAACCATGCTTTGTTTATTCATCAGCCTTTCTCATTCTGTTAACTCTGACCCCTAGGGATTGATAAGATGAGGCCTTGACTTAGGAGGGACTTAAGCATATATTTTAAGTATGTGCTTAAGTGCTATCCTGAATAGGAGTGCTCAGCTGGAATGGAACCATATTCTTGACATCTGAATATGAAGCCTAACTTCCTTTAAACATATAGAGAGACAGGGTAGATAAGGTAATATCTTTTATTGGACCAACTTAAACATACATGAAGTTGAGATACAACACAGGCAAGTTAGTAGTCTGATTAGGATGGAAAATATAGTTCATGCTGGGCAAGAATTCAGGAATTCAAATTTTTAAAATCAGGGAAAGATTTGTGTTATAGTTTCACATTGATAACCACACTGTTGCTCATTCAGTGAGAGGTTCTCTGCTGTGCTCTAATATGCTATATGTAAACAACTTCTTACAGCTGCTATTTCCTTTACATTCAGTCAAGCAATGGTTTTGGTAGTCAAGAACCAAATTAGAACTGTATCAGGGAAAAGTTTGTTTTTAAAGGTATTTTTAAAGATATTAGTTATATTTTGCCACAAACATATCTCTGAAATGGTTGTTCCTCCAAAAGTATTCAGAACTAATCATTTGCTCTGTTAGCGTAAAATACTCTGATATATGATTTTATTTGGGAGAATTTCTATTATTCTATATTGTTTTAATCTCTTAAACATTTTTGATAATGTAACTGGTAATTCTATTATTCTATACTGTTTTAATCTCTCAAAGTTTTGAGTTTGAGAATTGAGCTTTTGTCAGTATTAATGTGGGATTTTTGTGGGTGACTGTTGAAAACAAATGAAATAAAAAACACTTAAAATATGTTCATAATCACACGGACATTTCTCAGTTATTTAGTTTATGCAAATTCAAGAGCAAAGTGCTACAGAGAGTGCTTTCCAGTAACTCATTATAAAAGCACTTTGCATATACATAGTGCTTTCCATCAAAGGATCTCAAACTACTTAACAAATATTAATTAAACCTTACAACCCCTCATGAGTCTACCTCTTTAAAGAGTACCACCACATTTTGTAGAACACCATAAGTTGTATGATCAGTGGCTGTAATGGAGGGACAAGGAGGATAAAGTGAGAATATTTCTAGTCTAGGAAGGTTGTGGATGCACCTTCGTTGCAGATTTTCAGAAGGAGACTGGATAGCCATCTGTCCTGCATGGTTTTAGACCCAATTAGTCCTGAAATTTGGTATAGGGTTAGACTAGATGACCCTTCTAACTCTATGATCTAGTCAGCAATGAAGAATATAATAATGGGAACGTAATGCTCCTGAATTGATTCCTTATTTCAGAGAAAGTCACTGTCCCTTATTGTTCTTTATTTTAGAGTCTGTATCCCCTTATTGTGATATTGGTATCATCTCCATTTTACAAGTAGGTAAACAGAGACACAGATACTGTTTACTCAGTAGCAGAGCAAGGAATGGACCCTGGCATCCTGCATCCAACTGTCACATCCTTTAACCTGTCTCTACCCTTCTTAAACATTTAAAGACCTGGTTTAAGTTTTGGTGCATAATTTGAACTATAAACTAAGCATATGTAAAACATGGATTCAGACTTGTAAACCTGTTTTTTCACTCTCCTGTGTATTTACAGTGGGATTTGTGCTTTTGGGGCCAAATTTGGACTGCTCCTACTTAAGAGCATTGGGAAGAGGGTATAGGGAAACCTTTGCCTCCTACTGCACCTGAACAAGTGTCAGCCACACTATTGAAGCAAATTCTGCCTGCGCACAAAAGAGAGCTAACGTGACTGGTGGTGCGATACATTCCAAAGACATCATGCCTGGGAGCATAAGCAGGTGGGGCTCATCTGTTAGCTGGGGAAGGTGAAATCATGTTCCTAACGGTGGCATAAAATAGTCTCAATGCTCATCAGGCTCTTGTCTCCAGAGTTTCTCAGATGAAGCCCCCCACCCTCAAGCTGTTTCTTCCTCCCTACAGGTGTCCTCCTAACAGGCCTGTCATCTGAGAAGTATGGAGCAATTTCCCCTCTCTGGTCCTTACCTGACCCTGAAGCTCTCCTGTCTCCCCCATCTTAAGATGAAGAAAACCCTGCATGTGATTTCTTGTGGGGCACATGCCTAGTGGCAAATATGTGGCTTGAAACTATGGCTCCCAATTTTAAAGGTCTCAAGGGCTGTAATAGGTGCATTAAAGGGCAGGCATCCACCTTAAAGTCCAGTGCCCTGTTAAACAAGTGTTTGGGACCATGGTAATAATCCTGAATCATAAAAGTGTCTGTTTGCACAAGCCATAACTGAGCTCTGAGATGTCAAAACATGGAAGTGCCAAACTGTGTACTCAGCTGTGCCCTTTATGTATACACAACTCAGGGCATCATTGGAAAGTAGGGCAGTCAACTAATCACAGTTAACTCACACAATTAATACAGAACAAATGCAAAACAAATTAACTAGATTAAAAAAATTAGTCATGATTATTTGCAATTTTAATCGCACTGTTAAACAATAGAATACCAATTGACATTTATTATAGATATTATCAGATGTTTTTCTACATTTTCAATTATATTGCCTTCAATTACAACACAGAATACAAAGTGTACAATGCTCACTTTATATTATAAATATTTTTGCACTGTAAAAAAAAATAGTATTTTCCAATTCACCTCATTCAGGTCCTGTAGTGCAACCCCTTTATTGTGAAAGTGCAATTTACAAACATATAATTATTTTTTGTTACATAACTGCACTCAAAAACAAAACACTGTAAAACTTTAGACCCTACAAGTCCACTCAGTCCTACTTCTTGTTCAGCCAATTGCTTAGACAAACACATTTGTTTACATTTGGGAAATAAAATTGCCCACTTCTTATTTACAATGTCACCTGTAAGTGAGAACAGTTGTTCACATAGCACTGTTGTAGCTGGTATTGCAAGGTACTTATATGCCAGATATGCTAAATATTTGTATGCCCCTTCATGCTTCGACTTGTACAGTGAAAATATTTGTAATCAAAAATAAAAATTAGGGTTGTCAATTTAATCCCTGTTAACGCATATGGTTAACTCACACCAGTTCTTGCCTCTGGAAGGGGTGCCACTGTTTCCTCAGCCCTGCTCCAGTCTCCTCCCCCAACCATGAAACAGCCCCAGCCAAGATGCTCTGGACCTGGAGACTGCATTCTGTCAGTTGTGCAGTGTGGGGGTCAATATGGCCCCCTCCTGCATACTTGATCGCTACTGAACTGGGGTTGGGAACAGTGGGGAGTCTGTCAACTGTTGCTGCTGCTAGCTCAGGGGTGAGAGTACTGCTGAAAACAGCTGTGGCTGGATAAAAAAGCATTCAGGCTCCTGAGTGCTCTGCTCAAAGAGATAGTGCTCCCCCAACACTCACTCACTCTCTCTCTCCTCTTTCGCACTCTTTCCCCAGCACAAACTGCACGGGCACAAACGCGCACACACTCACACACAGTCTTCCCCCAATGCACACACATACTTCTCCCTAACATACACATACTCTTCCCCCAACACACACACACAGACACTCTTCCCCCACCAATATACACCCACATATTTCCTCCTAACATACGCACTCTTCCCCCAACACACACACTTTGCCCAACACACTTTCCCCCCAACATATGCACACACATATTCTTAGTCCCCACACACATTTCCTCCGCAACACCAAAATATTTAAATAAATGGTATTCTATTTTTTAACAATGCAATTTAAACTGAAATTAATCATGACTATTTTTTGTAATCTCACGATTAATCGGGATTACTTTTTAAATTGTTTGACAGCACTATTAGTAAGATTTAGCCTTTTTCACTGATCACCTTTGAAAGAACTCAAACATTAATTAGATATTGTAAATGAATGTAATGTTCCCAGCTATCCAAAGAAGCATCATTTTCATGTTTATTTTACATTGCTCCTTCCTCAGTGAATGCCAATGACAAACAGTAGAACTATACAAATAAGCGGCCATTAGCTTATTTTCAAGTATGAATATGAAAATAATTACTTCTGCCATAAATCTTGCAGTCCATATGGATAAGGTACAATGCTGGCACTGATATGTACAGGTCCATCTGGCCAGAGCCTCATATTACTGCATAAGGTAAGGCTTTCTTAATTCAACCATCTGTCTGAAGGACTGTTTGTTGCCCAAAATGTGTAAATAAAACAAGGCAATATGTATAGCACACATATATCTCATGCAATTCCAGGACAATGGTGTAAAGACGTTCAAAATATTGCATTAGATTATTTGTTTTTATATTAGTTTTTTTCCCCCTAAACTCTCCTACCCAATAAATGTGTCATTTTACCTGTAGACTAGTCACTGTTGTATTTTACACAATTGTTACAGCAAAAGGTCCAAAGAATAAGTACATATTGAACAGTAGTGATGAAGGCAAAAGGCCTGATTTGGATTTCATGCAGCTGCAGTTCAGGAGTAACTCTGCCAAAGTCAACAGAGTAACAGCAGTGCAGAATCAGGCGCTTAATGTGCAATTGTCATGGATTCTCTGTTCATGCTTATAGAGAGGGGGATTGGAACCTTCTGGTCCTGACTGTGCTGCAGATTTCCTGATGTCCTTGGAACAAATCATTTGAGGCCAAATTTTCAAATGGATCATTAATTTTGGCAATCCCAATAATGGACAGTTTGAAAATTTGGCCGTTAGCCCCTCATTTGAGTGAGATGCAGAGCTCTGAGGTATATTCACTCATATCTGCAAATCAGCTTGAAGTCCTCTGATAATAAATGTCATATAGGTGCAAATTATTTTTAAAATATCAGTCACATTGGATAATATGTAGAGATACAGTTGAGCAAATGTAATAATAATAATTAATAAATAATAACCTCAAGGCCTGGGAATACATGTTTGACACTTAGCAGGGGATAGCCTGCCAACCCGACTGAATATGGAGGACACAGATTAATTGAAAATTGTTATGAATGGTATAAAGAAGGCCTCAGAAGAGCTTAGCTGAACTGCATGCACTTTGCCTGGCAGGTTGTGTTGTATGGTGATGGGCCACCCCAGGTTGATATCATGTAACTGTCCAAACAACCCAAGAAAACTGGAGATCATTGTTGACAAAATGTGAAATGGACTTGTAGTATATATCAAGAAGTAACCCAACATTAGATTTTGGCAAAACTGGAAGAGAGAGGTGGAGGAAATGAATACTCCAACACTGGAAAGAGAGAAACAGCAGGAACACAGAGAAAAATGAAGTTATAAGAAAGTCAAAGAAGAAGTGAAGAAATAATAGTATAGACAAATAAGAGCAACCCACAGGACAAAACTCAGCTAGAAAAAGTTGATTTGAGCCATTAATATCTGACTGATACCAGCAGTATGATATGCTACTGGACTGGTCAAATGGAATCAAGAGGAAAAGAAATCTAGTGTTCTCCCTCGAGCCATTGTTGTTTATCTACAAAAACCCCTATTCACACTCAAGTAAGTGCTTTGATGTCTGGATCCAAAATCTGCGACAGTTCCATTGGGACTTCATCTTCTCCTGACTGTTCATGCTGGGGGCTCTGCCTGTCTCCTGCACTCCAGACCCTCAGCTACCACCAACCTCTGGGACCCCCAATCGATTCAGTCTTAATGGAGTGGTGAGAACCCATCTCTCTCTCTCTCAGTATAGCCTTCTGATCCTGACTTGTGTGATCAAGTTATAGTTTTCTAAACCTGACTTTTATAATGAAATTTAAGTTAGATTTAATATTATAACTAATTTGTTTGTTTGGCTCCCCTATGATTATTAGCTGGCAATAAATAACTTTCATGATTAAGCTAGTTGCTTCTCTCTCTCTCTCCCCCATCCCCGCGTGTGTGTTTTTTAGTTTCCTCATTCACTCTACAGCAGCACTCTTCATAACCAAGCTAAAAGATCCCTGCAGCGCCCAAAAATCCTGTAGGGTTGCTCATCAAGTGGGTTACTACCAAAACAATTGTAACGTGAAAATGGGGATAGAGATGTGGTGAACCTGGGACATATGAGGGTGGAAGACTGAAAGTGCTGCTCGACCCTCCCTGCTCAGGCTTACTCTGTTCTGGTGCGGTACCCATGGCATATGAGGGTGACAACTTGGCAGTGCGGTTCAACCCAATAAATATATGCCAAACCGTGCTATCTCAGAGCTCATGGAAATAATTGGGAAACTGATGTCACAAAACTACAGTTATTTTTCAGCATGTGGGACTGAACTTTAAGAACTCTTTTTAGAAAATGTAAATCTGCGTGTGCTGACAAAATCTCCTGAGGCACGGTCATAGGAGGCACCAGTACTGATTGAAGAAAATGGGAATTATAGTCATTTTCTCAAGATCAAGCCCTTGGTTCTGCCACTGATCCAGTAGGCAACAGAACATTTTATTATCAGAGGGAAGAAGGAACGTTCTCGAGGAAGGTAGGAGATCATTAAAAAAATGCTGATTCAATACAAAATGATAAGACTCAGTGATGGAGGAAAGACAATAACAGAAAATGTGGAAATGGCAGAAGTGCTAAATGTTTTTTTTGTTTCAGTTTTCACAAAAAAGTTTAGTAGCGATCAGATATCTAGCACCGTGAACTTCAGAGAAAATGAGATAGGAGCTGAGATTAAAATTGGAAAAGAACAAATTAAAAATTACTTAATCAAGTTAGATGTCTTCAAGCTGAAAAACATCCTAGAATACTCAAGGAGCTGATTGTGGAGATATATCTGAGCCATTAGTGATTATCTTAAAAAATTACAGAAGATAGGAGAGGTTCCACAGGACTGGAAGAAGGCAAATATAGTGCCAATCTAAAAAGGGGAATAAGGACAACCTGGAGACCTACAGACCAGTCAGCTTAACTTCAGTACCCAGAAAGATAATGAGCAAATAAGCAATGTATTTGCAAACATCTATGGGTCTATGATAAGGTGGGTGCATAACTGCTTGGAAAACCATTCCAGAGAGTAGTTATCGGTGGTTCACAGTAAATTGGAAGGGCATATCGAGTGGAATCACAGAGGGATTGGTCCTGTGTCCGGTTCTGATCAATATTTTCATCAATGATTTAGCCAATGGCATAAAGAGTACACTTATAAAGTTTACAGACGATACCAATCTGGGAGGGGTTGCAAGTGTTTGAAGAATAGGATTAAAATGCAAAATGATCTGGACAAACTGGATAAATGGCCTGAAGTAAATAGGATGAAATTCAATAAGGGCAAATGCAAAGTACTCCATTTAGGAACAAATAATCAATTGCACACACAAAGACAATGGGAAATAAGTGCCTAGGAAGGAATACTGCAGAAAGGGATCTGGGGGTTATAGTGGATCACAAATTAAATATGAGTCAACATTTAAACACTGTTGCAAAAAAAGTGAACAGTGTTCTACGCAAGACACAAGAAGTAATTCTTCCGCTCTACTTCATGCTGATTAGGCCTCAGCTGGAGTATTGTGTCCAGTTCTGGGCACCACATTTCAGGAAAGATGTAGACAAATTGGAGAAAGTCCAGGGGAGAGCCACAAAAATGATTAAAGGTCTAGAAAACATGACCTATGAGGAAAGATTGAAAAAAATGGTTTTGCTTAATCCAGGGAAGAGAAGACTGAGGGGGAACATAATTTTCAACTACATAAAAGGTTGTTACAAGGAGAAGAGATTAAAACTGTCCTCCTTGACCTCTGAGGATAGGACAAGAAGCAATGGGCTTAATTTGCAGCAAGGGAGTTTTAGGCTGGACATTAGAAAAAACTTCCTAACTGTCAGGGTAGTTAAACACTAGAATAAATTGCCTCGGGAGGTTGTGGAATCTCCATCATTTGAGGTTTTTAAGAACACCTATCAGGAATGGTCTTGATAATACTTAGCCCTGCTATGAGTGCAAAGGATTGGATTAGATGACCTCTTGAGGATCCTTCAAGTTCTACAGTTCTATGATTCTATGATTTACTCTTTTTATGATTTTGAGTTCTGCCTACTGTGTAAAACCAGAAGAGATACTGAAAGCAATGAATCAGCTAAAGTCAGCTCAGACCTGCCAGGACTGAAGACACTGTCTGTTGAACAGATGTATACTGGATAATGTGCTATTGTAAAACTGCTAGAGACAGTTCTTCCTATATCATTTCCCTCTGTGGTTACATTAAGATCACATTTTCAAAAAAAATAAAAAATAAAAATCCCTGATTCTGCACACCTAACACAGACAGACATCTAATTGGACACACAGTTATATATGTATGCATGTTAACATTTTCAACAGATGATGCTTTAGTACATAAAGATACTGTATACCTTAATGAAATCTCCCAAACCTGTGTGGGAGAAGGAGTTCCCTGTAAACAAATGAAATTTTTTTATATTTAAAATTAAATCATAGAAAAAATGCTTAGAATAAAAAATTGAATTTTTATCCTCAAAAATATCAAAATGGTTTAATTAATTGAAACCAGTGGCTTGACAAAAATTATCCTTTCTGGCCAAATATATGACCATTTTTATTATGTTGCTAAAGTAACAGGCACGTTACAAAATCCTGGGCTAAGGAGTTTATAATAATAATATCTACTGAACTTTAATTATTCCACTGCCAAAATTAGCTTTTGCCACTGCAATAAATACTGCATACCAGCTAACTAGAGAGGAATGGCTGGTCACTAGTCAGCCTTTGTCTCTTCAACCACACCAGCGTACAACTGAATAGGGTAGTGATCAAAATATGGATGACAGATGAAGTAAGAGTTTATTTAATACTAGAAAATATCTTTACATTCTCTCTCAGTTCAGGTAGATTTTGTTAATAATTATGTTTAATCAGCCAATTCTAAAGGCAGAACATGTTTAAATGTGTCAGAGGGATGAAAGAAGTATTTAAGAATGTTGAACATTGGATTTGAGTGCTGTAACTAATATATCATTTATCAGGTATTGGGTGTGAAAGTATGAACTTTATTTATCATGACAACATTGCTGATTTTAAATTGAAGCTGTCACAAATTTAGAATCAATTATGCATTAATCATGGGACACTGGGGTTTCATTTCTATGAAAAACCCATCACATCTGTCCTCTCATCTGCTCTATACATGAGTCATTGGTTTTTCCAATTTATGAAATGAAGAAACCCATTAATGTTTTTCAGTCAGACAATAGGTAAATATTATAAGTCCTTTAAAAACCATCTCAACTATTTCTACCAGTATATCCCCATTATTTACAGGTTATTTGAGCGAAGCTGCTACAGAAAACTCATCAAATTTCTGTCAGCTATAAAACAACTGTTATGTGAATGGAAAGTGATGAAATTTTCCTGGGGCACTAAGAAAATTTAGAAATACAGTTGCACTGAATACCAAGATTGACAAATGAGAAGAAACATCTTATATTCTAGCCAATTTCTACAGATAACATCATCCCAACATCAAAGTCCCATATAATGAATTAATACAGATTTTGTCACCAAGTAAATAAGAATAAAGTACTATCTTGAAGAGCTTTATCTGCTTAAAATGGCATTAAAAATCCATCATTAAACTCTGATATTCACTATCCACTACAAGAACAGCTTTTTAAATCAACATCAATAAAAAGAGAGATACTATATTTATATTTAAGAATCAATATATATCTCATTTAAGGTTTAACATAATTAATGTGTATTATTTTTATAATGACCTAATGAAAAATTCCCCTGAGGTAAAATTTCCCCCCAAAAAATACTGTTGATCCTAAGCTGGAAATATATATCTTAAAAACAAATAGAAACTCAGTAGAATGAAGCAATTTGAAAAACTGAAGTTTTAAATATCAGGAAATTGAGGTTAAGATTTCAGAAACAAACTTAACTCCACTTCTACATGCCACTACACTGTGCAGTATCTACAGAATGCAGATATGGGCCAATGCACTTCTCAAATGTTTTATAGTCTTAACAGTAAAAAAAAATTATTCCGTGTGCATATGTTAACTCCCATCTGTAATGTTCTACCACAGACTCTTGGGTGCTTAATCATTCATTTTACAGTATCTTCCTGTGGAGGTTCTTGTAGCAATGTATCTAGTGGGCTGGGTGCAGGGAAAATTTTAAACAAGTTGGCTTTTCCAGCACAATTTGCAAATGTTTTGAACTGGACTAATGGATCTAGCAGAGCTTAATGTGTCAATAGCCTGGGAGTGTCTTGAGATAGATGTCTCTGTCTGAGGAAATGGGCAATCAGAGCTATTTGGCTTACAGTGATAGGCTCAAGGAACTCAATCCATTTAGCTTAACAAAGAGAAGTTGAAGGAGTCTGATTACAGTCTGTAGGTACCTACATGGGGAACAAATGGGCTCTTCAGTCTAGCACAGAAAGGTATAACAGAAGTCTAGCTTCAGAAGTTGAAAGTTTAAAACTAGACACATTCAGACTAGAAATAAGGGATACATTTTTAACAGTGAAGGTAATTAACTATTGGAACAATTTACCAAGGGTCATGGTACATTCTCCATCACTTACAATTTTTAAATCAAGATTGATTTTTTCCTAAAAGCTATACTATAGGAATTCTTTTGGGGACGTTCTATGGCCTGTGTTATACGGGAGGTCAGACTAGATACTCGCAATGGCTTCTTCAGGACTTGGAATCTATGAATCTGTGAATCACTTGTACCTAAACTACCATTAATATTTAGCTTAGAAATCAGTTCCTTTTTATCTGTCCAGAAGAGTGCTAATACAGATTCCCCCCATGTTGGAAACAATGGTCTTGAGTTAGGAAACTGCCATCTATAATATAATATTTAGACTTTCCAAGGATGTTTTAGTGACAGGCAGCCTGAGGCTTCCAGCATATGTCACTCAAATTGAAATCCCGCATAATCACACAGCCTTTTTCCCCTACACATTGTAGTTGTGTAAGAAGCCAGTCATTCTATTCCCTAGTATGATTTGGTGGTCTGTAGCAGAAACAAATTAATACCCCATCTTACGCTTTATCTATTAGGACACTGATTGATAAGCATTCAAGATCATTTTCCTCTGAGTTATCCGTGACTTGGAAATTTGTAATGCCATTTTTGACGTATTGTGCCATTTCCCCTCCCCTTTTGCTCCCTCGATCCTACCAAAACACTTTATAACCATTGTTTTTAACATTCCAATCTCTTGAATCCTCCCACCAATTTACATTAATATTAACTAGATTGAATATGTACTCATAAATGAGCAATCCCAATTCGTCTTAGTTCTTACCTTGTCTCCTAGCACTGTATAGGTACTGTGATGGGGCAAGGCCAGATGGCTATAGGAAAGTGCCGAAGAACAGATCTGTTAGACCTGGTACCACTGGAACCTTCTAGAAATCAGTAGAAACAGCTAGCCTGATTGGGACATCTGAAGCCAATCAGGGACTGGCTGAAACCAGTTAAAAGCCTCCCAGTCAGTCAGGTGGGGGTGGATGTCAGGAGCTGTGGGAAGAAGTTGTGCTGTTGGTGAGACTGAGTGGTAGACATATCATACGCAAGGAAGGAGGCCCTGAGGTAAGGGTGAAGTGGAGTTTGAAGAAGCGGGGACTGCTGTGGGGAAGTAGCCTAGGGAATTGTATTATGTTTTGTGGCTAAAAGGTCAGCCATCTTAGCTGATACTATTAGGGTCCCTGGGCTGGAGCCTGGAGTAGAGGGCAGGCCTGGGCTCCCCCCTTTCTGCCTCCCCTAATTAATCACTGAGATTGGGAGACAACAGAGACTGTGCCAGGAAGGATAGCTTCTCCTCACTGGCTTATGATGAAAATGGCTCAGTGGGCTGTGACCTTGTCTCTAGAGAGAGAAGGGCTACGTGGAGGGTCACAGCGAGCCTTTGAGGCTAGTGAAATCCGCCAGGAAAAGCAGAATCCATGAAAATAAAGACAGAGCTTTGTCACAGCACCTAACTTGGATTGCTGCATGAGGGTGTGAGCAAGGTGAGTTTGCAGGTGTGATGCCCTCTGTGGTATTGATCGTGGTAATGAGCTGGGACCCCAAGAAAGGGCTCATCTCTTCTGCTCATTAAAGCTGAGCACCTGGAACGGGCATCAAACCCAAACAATATATGTGGGGAAATGGAAAATACTGTGAGTGTCCACAGCAAATGGAATGCAATTATGAAGGGAAAGTGTGCTCAATTGATCTGCCTAATTGGTGTTTTACTTCCAAATTCCAAATAATAATTAAATAATATTACCCATTCCAAAATTTGTTATCCTGGTAACAGGGGAAAGTTAGCCAAAATTCAGTGATGAGGCCATTAAACTGATCCCTGATTTTATAGTTCACATTGCCAAATTGAGCTTATATCTACTATCTCTCTTAAAATGCTCGCTGCTATACTGCTCCTATCCCTGCTGCAGTTCCAGAGAGCCTCGTGGTGAAGTAGATACTGATTTCTACCTGCAGATATCCACATCCGCAGAAGAAATTTGTATCTACACAGGGCTATGCATGCTTTTGGAAGTGACTCTTGATGTTGAGTTGAATAAAGTCTAGTTGATTTCAGATGCTCAGCAAAATCCAATTAAGGAAGTAGAAACCAAGAAATCAAAACTTCTCCTTTCCATGATGAGACACATATAGTTTCATGAATTTTAACTTTTATTTGTACCTTTAGTCTATGTGAAAAAGAATGAAATATTTTCCATTTCAAAGAATTTTAATTATATCTCTTATCCAAAACATTTCAGGAACATTAAGAACATTCAGGTAAACAGGTTTCATTTGACCAGGTAGAGCAACATATGTATGTATTCACTTCTCAGCATAGAACCCAAAAAATCAGATTCTGCTACCTTCACACTTGCTGAGTAGCTCCAATGAGATACTTCCTACTACTCCTGGAGTATAATATTATTGAACAAGAGAAACGATGGCAGGATCTGGCTCACAGTAAGGTCCGGCTGTATTTTGTACCAAGCAGAGAGTGTCATGGCTGTTGACCAGTCTCCTACTCGAGTTGTTTTCTCTATTAGAACAGTTAGGGGAGCCAGTTCTGGAGTTGAGGGTTGTTCACATTAAATGCACAGCCACCATTGCCCAGTGGTTTGAATCGTGGATCTGTTAGCTCAAGCATTTCAGTTGACATGAACTGCCATGGCAAGCTCACTGGTTGAGAGACATTTCTCAGGAACCTTGGACCCAAATTATTTAGTGATTTATAGCTCAAAGTCAACCTTTTGAATTGCTCCTGGAAGCAAATAGGGAGCCAGAGAAGTTTTCAGGGTAGAGATCTAGTATGTGGTCTATGGCTAACTCTGCCAAGTAGGTGAGCAGCTGCATTCTTTCCATTGTAATTTCCAAGTGGTCTTTGAATGTGGACCATACGGTACATATCTCAGTAATGAAGTCTAGAAGTCACAAAGGCATGAGTCATAGTGATAAGATCTAGCTCTAAGAATAAATGTCTAAACAGATGCAGTTGTAAAATGATGCTTTGGGCCCTGGTGCCACCTATACTTCCAGAAGTCATTGAGGATCCAGCAGCACCACAAATTGAAAACTTCTTAAACGAAAGAAGGATAGGAAGGACAATCATTCCACTTTCCCTTAACACATTATCAGTGCCTCCATTATGTCCCTATTAAGCTTCTGCCAGCTTGCCTTTATCTAATTATTACTCTCCACCAGGCACTTGGAAAGCTAAGATGCTGTGCCATCTAGGTTTGATGGAAAAGAGGCACAGAAGGTATGTGCCATCTACATCTTGATAGAACTACAGACCAAATTGTTTTATTATTTTCCTCAGCATGACATACAGGAGGGGCCATCAAAATCAGCCTGGCAGAACATGCCTGAGTACAGTCTCTGGAGAGATGAGCAATTGATCAAAATCACATTCTTTGATGTCTTGGGGCCAAATCCCATTCCCATTGAAATCAAAAGGATTTTTGCTATTGAATTTAATGGGAACAGAATTCGAAATTTGGAGAGGAAAGAACAAAACCACTCAAGCAAGGGTCATGTTGCTTATACCACAGATATCAAAGGCTGCTGACTTATGTGAGAAAGTCAGCAGACATTTGATCTTTGTCCATTGCAGGGGAGAGGTCAGCAATCAATGAGGCCAGAACAGTCTCTGTACCACATCCAACTCATAAGTCCATCTGCAAAGGATCAAGAAAATATGAAGATTCCAGATTATCTTAAAGTTGTCTAACCCCCACCTTCCTTCTCAAGTGTCCCTAAAAAGGGAAGACTAGAGACAGAGTGAAAACAGACAAAATTTAAATGGTTTCTTGAGCAGAAGACTAACTGCCATTTATTTGAGGGAAGATGGTATGTTGTGTCCCCACAGCAGGGAAACTCTAATCCCAACCAACATGGGCTCTAATATCTCCAGGAGGGACCTGGGTCAAATTTGCAGGTCATAAACTAATGTCCTTTTTGAATCCCCAAAACTGTCGAAACTGCAGAAATTGACCAAATTTGTACCAGAGAAGAAGCTGTATTTGTCCCTTCCAGTCAGAGTTCTGTGGATACTGGTGGGGAGGCTGTTTGTCTTGATGATTAGTGTAAGCAGAATGCAGGAGGTGGACCATTCATTTGTCTGACCTGTACTCTCCCTGGGTAATTCACTGCCAAGGAGTAAGTTTTGTTTGCTTCTCCTGTAGGATGACCTTTACATGTCCTGATAAAAATATCTCTAGCTTGTTACTATTAATGTTACAGAGTATTAAAACTGAAAGAAATGTACAAACAAATGGTAAGATTGAGCCTATAAAGAGAAGATTTCAATTAGCAGTAGTGCAGAGCCCAATTGTACCAGCACCCCCTGGTCCCAGTACTACTGAGGAGCACAGCAGCTGAGACACCCCTTCAGAAAGTGCAGCTTAGCCAGACTGGATGCTAACAAAGAGAAGATCCTGGGCTGTAATTGTGGCTAACCCCTGTGTGTATGAAAAAGGTTAAGGGAGGCTTTTGTGCCATGTTCCCTGACCATCAATGCAAAAGCCTCAGGGTCTCGATAGCTACCTAACTACAGTACTAGTTACATCAATTGATAGTCATTTAAATCGCTAATTCAATTAGCCAGTTAAATAAAATAATTTTCAAATTCATGATAGCAACTTACCAAATCAAAACCACTTCCACAGTAAGTGTGTAGCAAGCCTGATCCTATTGCTTTGCTTGCTCTTGTTGTGCCATGCCCTCAACTAAATGGGCCCCCCGACGTCCCTTGCTCAGCCATGATTTAACATATGCAGCAGGATTGCACTCCGTGTAGGGAGATCTAATGATTGAAATACAGAGTAGATCTACCACATGATGAGTGGTCAATGCAGTCCGTTTATCCGTGATTATGTTGTTCATAATTTCGAAGCCTTGTTCTCAGTCAGCATTACTTGCTGCAAGAGTGCGAGGATGAATTTCTTTTAATTTCTCAGGAACAGTCCATCCTGCACAACACGTATATTCCAGAAATCCCAGGTGTGTTTCATGGTGACTGACCTTCAGAGTTTCACACAATGCATGAATTTCAGTTTCTCCAAACAGTGGATTTTCTGCATGTTGTGGCCATGTTTCAGGTTTCAAAACAGAGACATTCTCCACCAGATGTGTTTTCAAATCCGAAGGAAATGCTACGAAATTCATAACACCATAAACAATGGCTTTTTTTTTTAAAAAAAAAGAGTAGATTTTTGAGCCAAGGTAGTAGATTTATCAACTAGTATAGTGATTTTGGATTTGGTCTCAGTTATCTGTGAGACAATTTTTTTCTTCATTTCTCCTCTATGATATCGCCACAGACAGTTCTGTTTTGAAGCAACTGCCACATCTCAACCCCATTCACTTGTTGCAGGTCACTCAAGCTCTTGTGGTCAGTATATGGCCAATTCATTTTTGCGATGTAGTAAGCTGCCCTGAACACACAAGCAGTAGTTTCAAATGCTGCTTTTTTACTTTATGCATTGATATTGATCAGAATATCTGTCTGAGATGTTTCTAGAATTTTTGTAGCTTCAGTGTGAGCAGCTGAATTTTTGTGTTTGTTAATTTATTTTCGAAGTGATGTGAGCTGTTTCTTTATTTTCCCCAAAAGACGAAATCTGACATTCAGCCCATTGAGAAGTAATATTCACGCCTTGAGCATAGCAAAGCTTTAAATTGGAAATGTGTCTACATGTTCTACACCCAAGTTTTTCACTGGAAGCAAACAGCCAATCATTTTTCCTTTCAAATTCATCACACTGAACCCTCGACCACACAGTTGGACATTGCTTTTCATCAGTAGGGTTACCCTGCGATTCAGCAGACCTCTCACCCTCCTAAGGCTGTAGATTTGGTCTCTCTGTGGCTTTGTGAGGTGTCAGTGACTCAACTGTCATTTTTTTTAGAGTCCCTACTTTCTCCACATCCATCCTCTGCTTTACACTTGAACATTTGTATTAATGTTTGTTGCACTGACATTGTGATCAACCCTTATTAACCACTTAATAAAAACCTAACTAGCTAGCTAAATTTGGTTTCTCAATTTAACTGTCTTCAATTTCACAACCTGCCCATATTTTTTATTTTCACACCATACAACAGTGGCATCGATGCGTTACCATGACAATTAGGATTCCAAATCAAGTGTAACTTGCACGCAGGCATAGATGACACAGATAATGTGGGCTGTGACTCACTTGCTCCTTATAAAGGCACACACGACACACCTAAAAAATGGATTTGATAAACTGTATATCTGTAATACAGTTGTGTAAACATAGCAACCAGAGTTGTCTATAAATTTATAAAGAATATATGTAGGCTCTGATAGCAACTAGATTTGCATTTTTAATACACAAGAGGAAGGCACTCTTGCGATTCTAAAACAATACAGGCACCAAAGGATTATCGTCAACTGATGATATTGTCGTCCCCACATGATACCTGCTGACCCCATCCCCCAGTCAGTTACCATCTATCCCCATACTTAACCGCAGGGCTCTCACGGGAACCCCAATGGCAAAAGGAGCAGAAAGTGGGGCAGGTGCTCTGAGCCACCCTTGTTGCATTCTGAGTGAGGTTGCTTAAAAATGCTTTAAGCATAGCAGCAGGCAGCACCATAAGAGTAATTTGCTGTGGCCTAGTCTGCACTGACTGAAGTTTAGTTAGGTAGGTTTAGAGTGAAATTTGTTGTGGAGCTCCCTAGTAGAAATGCAGCCACTTTAGCTTTCTGGAGGCTGAGAGTTCAAGTCTTGGGGCTGGGATGGTGAATTTAGTTGGCTGAAAGGAGCTGGCTTAGCAACCCTGGGGTGAGCTCCTCTGGCAGAGCTGTACCATCCCCAGCCCTGACCTCTGCCCTTCCATGCAGCTCCTTATGCCCTGTCCGCACAGCAGCCGCACTGGAGGAGTTGCTGGCGTTCTGCTCCTTTCCCCGCTGTGGTTCTCGTAAAGCCCTGCAGCTCAGGGTTCTCCGGGGAATCACAGCGGGGAAAGGAGCAGAACCCCCTGCCTTTCATGGAGCTGTGTCTCCATCCTCCACCTGGGTACTACAGCAGCAACCCCGCTGGAGGACAGGGCTGGGGGCCAGGCGGGGCTGAGGGTGGTACAGCCACTGCAGGAGCTGCCAGCATTCTGCTTCTTTCCTTGCTGCCCCTCCCAGACCAATGGTCTATCTAGCCCAGTATCCTGTCTTCCAACAGTGGCCAATTCCAGGTGCTTCAGAGGCAATGAACAGAACAGGGAAATTATCGTCATCCATCTCCTGTTATCCAGTACTAGCTGCTGGAGTCAGAGGGACATTCAGAGCATCTGGTTGTATCCATGATCATCTTGACTAATAGCCACTGATGGACCTGTCATCCATGAACTTTATCAAATCCTGTTTTTGAACCCAGTTACACTTTTGGCTTCCATTACATCCCTTAGCAACAAGTTCCACAGGTTGACTGTGTATTGTGTGAAGAAGTACTTCATTTTGTTTGTTTTAAATTAAGAGGCAGCAGGTTTATCTTCAAGGCATGATGCAAACATTAATTAATTACCTTACAATTTATGTGAGCCACCCTGAGCAGAATCAGATGGGTTTTATATAGTTAAAGCTTCAAAGAATTTACTTGTAAATCACAATTTATTTCATCACAACAATTTCCAATAAACTATATGTAGGTGGTAGAGCACCAGAAGTGTCCTTTGATCCAGGATGTCTTTTCTAGTAGTAGCTACAATAATAGTCATCAACCATTAAAATAAAATGCAAAGCTAAAAATATGTTTGTGATCAGTTTGCAAAAGCCTTGACTAGAAAACAGAAAGTGAATGATAAAAGGTAATGAGTACAGCCCATCTCAACAACCAATTGTGCTGGGAGTTTCATTGTAGTGAATGAGATCTTGGATTCTGTCCACATGGTCATGATTCCAGAGTTAACCATCAGTACTGGGAGGTAAACTGTATTTAGTATCAACAAATGGCGTGGAAAGAGAACGATCTGTCTAAATCAAATGCAAGTATAAAGTTTTGTTTCAGTCCACTGCCTACCAAAATTGAGATGATAATTTATTTAGCATGGCAGGATTTGTTCCTGACCATTTGCCATTATTAGATTTGCTGCTACCTATATGATAGTTTTAGTTAGGCCCATTTTAAACAACCATGAATAATATTACTTACTCAGAGCCATACTGAGCTATGTGTTTTAAAGCAGAGCAGCCATTTAAAAGCAATGAGTTTTCCTTAAAAACCACTGGCATAATTTTCCACCAGTTTATTAATCCTTATTATTTTAGCTGGAGAACTAGTACTCAAGTTATTAAGCTCAGTTCAGGACTTAGTGGATGAAATTCCATGGCCTGTGTTATAAAAATCAGATTAGATTACCATAGTGGTCTGTAGCAGGGTGCTGGTGCAGAGGCATCTAATCAGCCTCTGCTCAGCCAGCCCCAGTCAGGGGAGATAGATTGGGGCTGGGGAAAGCCCGATGCCTGACCTGTGGATTGGCTACACCTGCTGGTCTGAGGGCTATAAAGGCTGGACAGAGCCAGAAGGAAGGGGGGAACGGCCAGAGCAAGGTCAGTCTCCTGGCTGAGGGCTGCTGCCGCCTTTGTGAGAAGCCAAACAAGCCTCTAAGTTGTATATAGTTTAACACTGGTGGTGGGCACTGCATTGTAAGATAATAAAGACACAGGTGTTGCACAGTGAAAGCCTCTCTGAGTTTATTTGGGCAGCCAGTGGGCTGCAGGAAGAGGGGGCCAGCAGGCCCTGTTACATGGTCTCTTCAGGTTAAAAATCTAAGATTCTCTGACATCTGCACGTAAGATTGCCCTGGTGTTTCCTTTCTAACCATTCATTTGCAGTTGCTCTTAATTTTTTGAAATCTTCATCTTTCATGCTGAACTTTTCCAGGTTTGGTGTGTATCTGCATGTGAATAATTTTGAAAAATCTGACCTAAACATCCAGTCATTCTGGGGTACAAGGAGAGTGAAAAAAATATTTTTTCCATGTTGCTGGGACATTATATTTAACAGATCTATCTCCAAAGCAGCCATCTGTAGAAAGCTGAAATTTGGCATGAAAACAGTCTTCACTGAGCATCAGTACCTTTGAGTTTGTAGTAGATCTGATTTGCTGCTATCAGCCTATTAAAATGGAATTTCGTATACCTTTCCCAGACCAGAAGAAAAGCTCCGTGTAGCTCAAAAGCTCATCCTTTTCATCAACAGAAGCTGGTCAAATAAAAGATAGTACCTCACCCAACTTGTTTCTCTAATGCCCTGCTACCAACATGGCTACAACAACATTGCAAACATAGTCCTTAAATCCATTAGATCAATGATACTTGTGAAAATGAGGGTCACCCAAACATTTATGCTGTGGGTTAGTAAATCCAATCACTGGTCTCACTCTCTTTAAATCATCCACCTGCTTCTTAAAATTCAGATGGTATACCTTTGTAATGTCACCAGATTATATTCAAGCTATCTTCATTGTATTTTTGAAAAACAAGTTTAAACAATAATCTCTTCTTTCTGTGAAATTAAAGTGAATTCTGTTATTGTATGTTAGTAAGAATGAATCTGAAATAAGTTTCAATATACAGTAGCAACTAGTATTCTTGGTAGGTACAGAAATCATTGGTAAAACTCCTATATTGTCATGTTCTATGTATAGACCTTCTGGTGGGGACTACAAAAGTATCAGTCTAGAACTAGTCTGAGGAACATGCAGAGTTTTCACCTGGGGAAACAATCTTCCCATGTTTTAGTCTTGCTCAGGACATCAGGACAGGGTCAGAGTAACCAACATACACTAATAGGAGCAAGCCTTACCATCTAAGCAGCCAATAGAAACCCTGATAGTTGGGTGACCAGATTGCAACAGTAAAATATCAGGACATATTGGGGCAACCCTGCCGACACTCCATCCCCGCTCTGACCCAGGCTCCAGCCCTGCTCCACCCCTACCCCTACCCTTCCCCTCCCCTCTCAGCCCCCCTGCCGCTTTGTCCCTCCTCACTCCGTCCTGCTTGCTGCTGGCTTACTGCACCCCTACCTCACCCCCGCAACCCGCCTGCCTCCTCATTCCCCTGTCTGCTGTGAGACCCCCCTGCTGCTCGCCTCCTCACTCTCCTGCCAGACTCCCCACCCCTGCCGTGAGACAAATCAAGTGATTAATGATAATAATCCCTTGAATGGGCTTTGGGTCAGGCCCACAGAGAGTCTTGGCTTTCACCTAAAACACCCTTCCCTTCCCCTCCCCGATGGCCATGTCCCCTCTTGGTGTCCTTGAGATCCAAATCACAATATACCCTGAACACATAATCACTCTAGCAGGTACTACCTGTGATCCCAAGGGAAGATTGTATATCAGGATTTGGCCCTAAATATCTCAAGTCAATCACACAAGCAAAACCCACAGAGCAAATCCCTATTGCCAACACCCCCACCTGTGCTCTGAGGTCAGGGCAGTGTGTTACAAATATTTACCTTCACTGGTATCTGTATCTGTAATGACCCCTCCACTTGTAACTTCTGAGCTCACTCCTTCGGTGTGATAATGTGTCTTTCATCCCAAATCCCGCATTCCGTCTGGAGGCTGAGGAAGCATCCACCCCTTGAAATTTCAGATTCCACCCTCATTTACACCAGTGCAAATCGGGAGTGACTCCACTGAGGCCAGGGCAGTAACTGGAGCACACTTGGAGCCTGCTCTCTGGAATGGAGGATCCAGAAGGAGATAGCACTGCAAAAGTTTGCTTGTCAGTGGTGATTACAGAGTTTTTCGTTATAGTAAAATAATTCTGGGGAGGCTGATTTCTGAAGACTGGCTCCCTTTAGAGCAGTCGCGTATGCTCAGAGAGGCAGCATCTGGATCCCCACTGGAGATGTTGAGGCCATGAGATTTGGGCACCTTTGGGAATGGCTGGGGTCGGGGCTCTGAGACTAACAGTGAGGCTGCTGAGTGCTGAGTCAGGTGCCTGCCCCCCAGGTGCAGACCGTGCTCACCAGGGACAGTAAGTGACCTGGGCAGCACCTTAGCAGTGCTCAGTCCTGGGTAGGATCAGCACATGCAGAGCTCCAACAGCAGCCTCTGCAGCCCTGCCCCTGACATGGTTTGGCGTCTCCTTTCCCTGGCTCCATCAGTCTGCACACGCTCTGTGAACATTTCTCCTGCTCCTCAGTCGAAAAGAATGCTAGGGCTTCCTGGCTTGTGTAGCCATGGTAGGAGTGAGGGGTTGTTCCAGATGAGGGTTGTGGAGCTGGTAACTCCAGATAAATTGGAGAGGAGCCCAAAGAATGATTACAGGATTAGAATACCTGCCTTATAGTGATAGATTCAAGAAGCTCAATCTATTTTGCTTAACAAAGAGAAGGTTAAGGGATGACTTGACTACAGTCTATAGCTATCTACATGGGAAACAAATATTTAATAATGGGCTCTTCAATCTAGTGGAGAAAAGTATAACATGATCCAGTGGTTGGAACTGGAAGCTAGATAAATTCAGGCTGGAAATAAAGTGTATATTTTTAATGTTGAGCGTAATTAACCATTGGAACAATTTACCAAAGGCCCTGGCGGATGGAGACATTGCTGACAAATTTTAAATCAAAGTTGGATTTTTTGTTTTAGTGATGTACTCTAGGAATTATTTGGGGGAAGTTTTGTCTCTGTGTTGTACAGGAGAGAGCATTTTGTTCTCCCACTGAGCCGCTAAAGCCAAAATTTCCTTGATAGGGCTCACCTTGCCTCTGGGTTTGTGGCTCTGGGGTTCCAGTCTATCACCATTTATCTTATCATCTCTAGTAAATAAAAATATATTCAGGGTTTCCTTAAGCAATGGGTATGACTTATTTGGGGTTTCTACTACAACCTGTGTTGGGGTATAATTGAAGGAGTTAAGAAGGAACTGAAGAAGAGAGACATTATTTTATTCAGTCCCATTTACTACAATATGGTCAGATTTGTCGCATTGATGTATGTTGCTGAAGTGGGCAAATAAAGGAAACATACATTCTCAAGTAGCATTGTTTTCGCTCTCTGTTTTAGATTTCCATCACTCTGTGGATGGATTAAATTGGAAGTTCATTGTTTGCTTGATGAAAAAAATCAGTGGCACATTATCATTGCTTATATACAGATACCTTCCTAATAGATTCCTGTTGGAAAAGGTAGAGATGTGGGCGATAGAAGGGTACCCAGCATATTTCTATGCTGGGTTGTGATTCTCATTTCTATTTAGCAGCTGTGTTAGTCTGTATCCATAAAAAGAACAGGAGTATTTGTGACACCTTAGAGACTAACAAATTTATTTCAGTATAAGCTTTCATGGGCTATAGCCCACTTCATCGGGTGCACCCCAATGAAGCTTATGCTGAAATAAATTTGTTAGTCTCTAAGGTGCCACAAATACTCCTGTTCATTTCTATTTAAAATCCTAAACTAAGATGTACATTGTCTTTTGCCCCCATGCGGTAGGGTGATAGGAATAAGAATCTCCCATTCGTATCCACTATGTCCAGTCTCAGTCACTGGCCACTCTGTGCTGAGAGCAAGAATGTCTCCCAGCTAGTGTTGCTAGTGTTGTTAGCCTCTCTGAAAAATCTGGGGGAAGGAACAGGGCCATTGCCCTGCCTCCCTTCTCCACACAGGCCAACAGAATTCACTTTCCTTAGAAGACAGTGAAAGCTAAACTGTTTAAGTAGCAAAAACATCGAGGGAGTCTGGTGGCACCTGAAAGACCAACAGATTTATTTGGGCAGAAGCTTTTGTGGGTAAAAACCCCACTTCTTCAGATGCATGGAGTGAAATTACAGATGCAGGAATTAATATACTGACAGATGTAAGCAGCATCAGGATGAGATCTACTCTGACATCTGGTGGTGAATTACGGGAACTGCAGTGAGTTGCGGAAAATAACTTCAGGCCTGATCTATTTGCATAGGCACACCCACCGTGCCTAGCCTGAGCTCACAGCAGCCCATATGGCCACTTCGGCTGATGTGGGAGCCCCAGTTTCTATGTTATTGGGGCAGGAATGATAAAGTGTTGTTACCCTGATTATGTGAATGAAGGACTGTGGACATGTACTTAGCCCTTGTTATGATAGAGGGACTCGCCATCATCTAGGTAGCACCCACTGGGCAAGGGACAGGCGTTTCTGAACACTCTGAATTTGAGAAAAGCCCTGGATAGGTCTCTATATCTTTTGGTGAGGATCTTGTCTAAAGACCCCACAGGCCGATTGCACCTTGCCTCTCTCCACTGTGGGATGTCAGAGCTAATTTTTGATTCTATTAGGAGTCTAAATTCAGTCTGCTGAGCTGAATTCACTTTGGGTCCAGTGATGCACCTGCACTAAGACCCCCCCTACTAAAAGTTGAAATCACTAAGCAGTGTGTTAAAGAGGGGGGGCCTGAAGGTCTATTGCTGAGTAGGTGATGGAGCTGAGCAGTTCCTGAAAATATTACTGAGCAGTGTGGTTTGGGTGTCAGCTGGCAGCGTGGCCAGCAGAGCAGCTTGAGCAGCTGGCAGAGTGGCTGGCGCAGTTCAGGTGTCGGCTGGCAGAGCAGAGCAGCTGGCAGAGTAGAGCAGTTCGTGGGACAGCTGCGGACCACGTAAGGTGCCTCTTAACCTGCCCTCCCTTTGCACCCAGGCTGGGAGGTAAGACTCTGCAGATTGACTTTTGAACTCTGCACTGACCAGGAACAGAGACTCTTGGGCTGTTGGACTTTTGGGATTATTGAGTGACTTTTTGGGGTTGTGGAACTCAAGAGCCAAAGGGAAGGACACAGCCTATTTGCTGAGAGGGGGGCTTCTGGTTCATGGTTTGCTTTATTAATCTTGTTTGTGGTGTTTTCCCAATATAATGCCACATTGTTTCTCTCTGTTATTAAAAGGCTTTTGGTACACTCAGACTCTGTGCTTGCGAGAGGGGAAGTATTGTCTCTTAGAGGCACCCAGGGGGTGGTATATGGTTGTCCCAGGTCACTGGGTGGGGGCTCAAGCCGGTTTTGTATTGTGTTATTGGAATGGAATCCCTGGATACTGAACCTGGCCCTTGTTGCTGCCAACTCTGATGGGCAGAAGGATTACACACATGAAGAGTACAAGTGGAGAACCAGTGTTGAGAAGGCCAATTCAGTCAGGGTGGATGTGGTCCACTCCCAATAACTGATGAGGAAGTGTCAATACCAAGAGGGGGGAAATTGTTTTTGTAGTGAGACAGCCACTCCCAGTCTCTATTCAAGTCCAAATTAATGGTATTAAATTTTCAAATTAATTGTAGTTCTGTGGTTTCTCTTTGAAGTCTGTTTCTGAAGTTTTTTTGTTGCAGGATGGCTACTTTTAAATCTGTTATTGAATGTCCAGGGAGATTGAAGTGTTCTCGTACTGGCTTGTGTATGTTACCATTCCAGATGTCTGATTTATGTCCATTTATTATTTACGTAGAGACTGTCTGGTTTGGCCAAGGTACATGGCAGAGGGGCAGCAGGTGCACTCCCTCCACATACCTGGAAGTTTTGGGAGGGTGCCTCCCGGAGCTCCTTCTGGAGTGGTCTGAGCCTATACAGGGCCGGCTCCAGGCACCAGCCGGGGAAGCACATGTCTGGGGCAGCATTCCGGTCAATCTTGGGGCGGCACAATTCGTTCACCCCCCCTTTTTTTTTTGGCTTGGAGTGTCAAAAAAGGTAGAGCTGGCCGTGAACCTATACCTACACTCCGGAATATGAGCCAGTGCCCTAGCAGAACAACAGAGCCTTCAGCAAGTTCCAGTGAAGTATTTCAGATCCTTAGTAAGGAGGTTGACTACAGCGGTACCTGCATCTTATTAAACAAAACATCTTAATTTGTTTTTAGGTTTGACCAAAAATTGACATGCCCTGAAGGGGTGGGAGAGAAGCAGGAAATCAAGATACAGCGAAAATTATAATATGATTTATGTTTTTTCCCCATATTAATATTTTTCTTACCTTTTTTCAATCAGTTTTTGTGTCAAGAAGCCTATTTGTCCTCCTCTAAAGTGGTAATTTAATTTCATCTAACAAGTTTACTTTGTAAGGAGAGCTGTTACAGTTCCCTTGATAAAACTAATAATCATCCTGGAGTGAAGCTCAGCGTCATGTTCAAAACAGATAGGTTGTGTAATAAATAGAGCAAATAAGAGAATATAGATTTCGCAGTTAAAGGATCATCCCTTTAATTAGGAAGACTTAGTACCCTTAGATAATGGGTGACAGAGAGAAAGGAAACAAATCACATATAACTTAGAAATAGCTTATAAATGTGTATAGTCAAGTTGCTTGGATGATTTATTTCTTCTCCAACCCTCTATGTTATGTTAAGCAAGTCACAGACTTCCTGCAGACTACAAGCTTTCTTGGAAACTTTTTTTATTGCCGTCCTACATTTCCACTTTTATATTGATTCTCAGCCATATTTTAAAAATTGGCTATATAACATATGCACTGTAATTGCCAGACAACAGGAGGTTGAAATTCTCACCCTTCTAAGCTACATGACCATGCTGTACTAATAAAATACCCAATGATCCTTTACAATCAAATCTGTCCCATACCCAAAATGTGTAGGTTAGGATGTAAGTACTTTCATTAAATGCCTGAAGCAAGTATGTTTGATATATAGAAAGATTTTGGAAGAAATGATAACTAATATTTAATAGAGCTGAGCCAATAGATGTCTATGAATAGATTGTGAATTTTTCAGCTTTGTAAATCACGACTCTCACATTTCTTTAGAGAATAATTTTTTGTCTGCAAATGGATCACAAAAGTTCATTGTGAATATTCTGTTCATTAAGTTGACGACTTTCAACAAAGTCACATGATATTGTTTCTGTTCCTAGACTGGTTAGCAATACAGCATTGATTGTGAAAAATGTAACCAAATGTACAATTTGAATATTGTGTCAGCAAATATTTGGGCATCCCAGCTTAAAATTTACTCACGAACATTCATGCTAACAAACCACAGGCACTGAATGTTTGCAGGAAGTGAATTAGAAAAGTCTGAGAACAGTCAAACTGAAAATCACTTGTGAATTTGAATGAATATTCTTAACATTTTTACTGCAATATTCACTTTTAATAAATTTGTCAATGCGTGCAAATGTTGTACAATGATGAGCGCTTTCAGTTGTGGTTAACATATAGTAACTCACCATCTTGCAGTGCCTATTCATATGGCATGTTGGCTTTTCTTGCTTTAATAGTTTAAGACAGGAGGAACTTTTTCTGTTTAAATAGTTCCATGATTGAAAACCAGTCTAGCTTAATAATTAGTATAGACACGGAATTGAGTCAGAATGTTTACATGCCTTCAACTACTTCCATGAGGTACATTTGTGGCACTTTTGCAATGCAAATGTGTGTTAGCCTTGCAGCCTTGAGTTGTGTTTCATGGATGTGGTGTAGTGATTTAGTAGCTTTATGCTGATTCAGTATATATATATTACATATATATATATATATCTTGTAGGAAGACTGAATCAAGATTTTTTAAACTGTCTAAGATACAGCTGAGCTTCCCTTTTTCCATGTATGCAGTTCAAGCCAATACCTCAGCTAGCGTAGCTCTGCAAGAAAAGGATTTGGTGCCATTTCTTTACTAAACAATTTTTTTCTTTGGCATATTTCAGTAACAATTAGGTTTTTAAAAGTTGTTTGCACAGCATGTAGCTTTGCTGTCACCGGAGCAAAATAAGGAGGGATTCATGATTCCTACAGACCCTCACATTGCTCCAAGGGAGGAATTAAACAGCTACTTGTATAGGCCAGTCCATACCAGTAGCAATTTACTTCCTATCTGCAATTGCTCAGCTGACCTGCCCAACATGTTAAAGGCAGTGGGGCTAAGGTTATTCCAACTCCAGATCCACCTGAGTGGGGGTGTATGACAGTCTGTACCGCTATGTTCACCCCTTTCACAAGAGTATGTAAATTTTATACAAAGCATACTGTGTAAGGGAGTTCAAGAACTCCTGATTTGCTAATCATTATTGTGCTGGTAAAATATGTGTGGCAACATTATATGTAAAGATCTAAGATTCCACTGTATAATGTTACCAAGACATATTCCAACATGTTCTGGCAGGCAGTTTCAAACAAATTCCCCAGAGACAAAAGGCTAGTCAATGCCTCAGCTAGGTGCCAATGGGACCAAATGGACAGACACCTGATTAAGTGGCCACTCTTCAGCAGAAGATAGGGTGTGAAAGGGAGGACACAGGCTGCTGGTTATTTCTGGCAGCAGGCAGTGCTCTACTGCTGCTCCCAACCCCCACTCCACAGTGATGAAGAATCATTATGCTGCCCTGTGAATAAACTATGAGGAATCGCCCCCAAAGGTGGAGGAGGAGAAGCCATGTAACCCCCACGGCTGGGAGGATCGCAGCCACCACTCCCAGGCGGAAATGAAAGGAGTGGTGGCTGGTAGTTGGTGACTCTCTTCTGAGGGAGACAGAGGCACCAATCTGACATGGCATCCCTGGAGTTATGCTGCCCAACAGGAGCCCATATCCAAGACATTACGGAGGGATTGTCAAGGATCAGCCAGCCCTCTGATTACTACCCCATGCTATTCACCCATGTGGGAACAAATGATACTGCGATGTATGACCCTGAGCAGAGCAGAAATGACTACAGGGCTCTGGGATTAACGGTGAAGGAGTTGGGGGCATAAGCAGTGTTCTCTTTGATCCTTCTGCTCAAGGGTAAGGACCCAGGTAGAGTCAGCTGCATCCTGGAGATCAATGCCTGATTGGTGTCACCAGGTGAATGATAATTGGGAACCATTTAAGAACAAGTGATAGATTCCCAAAAGGTCACAATCCCACAACTGAGAAATCAGATCACACTGAAGCAGCAATGGGCTTAAATTGCAGCAAGGGCAGTTGAGTTTGGATGTTAGGAAAAACTTCCTAACTGTCAGGTGTTTAACCACTGGAATAAATTGCCCAGGGAAGCCGTGGAATCTCCATAATCAGAGATTTTAAAGATCAAGTTGGACAAACACCTGTCAGGGATGGTTTAGATAAAACTTAGTCCTGCCTTGAGTGTAGGGGACTAGACTAGACGACCTCTCAAGGTCCCTTCCAGTCCTACAATTCTAGGTTTCTAGACCAGTGATATTCACCAGCTATGTGCTCAGTGCTATACACGACAAACAATACCTCCGAAAAGGTACAGTAAAAATGTTTGGGATCAGGTAATGGAGCTGCAAGATAAGTTGGACTGGACTATATTGTATCTAAGTGCATTAGAAACAGAACATAGTCTCACTTTCACTTTAAGTATAGTATGGTGGTTGAATGGTGGCTGTGTGCTTATTATGCTGTATATTCATTCCAATATACTCTACACATGTGTAATGTAGGACACGTATTTATTACTAACTCTGGAGATAAGTAATTGAACAATCTTGCACCTCAGGCATCATAAACAGAAAAAAATATATAAAATGCCATAAGGTTAAAAGGACAATGAGGCTCACTCACTATAATGCGAATGATGATCATGGAGGGAAGCATGGGAAGCCTTTTAAAGAGGTTAGTACATTTACACTTGTTAAGCACCACTAATTTTAATCTGAAACTTGGGCTTGAAAGGCAAATTGAAATGACTGAATAGGAGTATACGAAAGGTTCAATTAGGGCCCTGCAGTCACTCAAAGCAATGGGGAAGTGTAACTAGGAACACTAAAATTTGGGAGACCTGAGCTTGCAATTCACACAACTTGCCTTGCAAATATCCCCAGCCCTCAGCTGCCCATCCACTGAGTCCCTGAGAATACTCTTCATGTGACTTGGATGAGCTAGATGCTGCCCCATTTCCATATTTTACCTGGAGTCTTGTGGGGACCCTGGGTTGCTCGTTCTACTATCTGTCATCTCATTTTTATACCATCATAGGAATGAATGTGCCACGTTCCCTTTCCTGCCTGAAGCCAGGAGGGATTTCCTGTGCATGAAGTGCAAGTTGGTGGTTGTGCTGGAGGAAAAGATTTTTGGACTGGAGGGGGAAGTTGAGACACTACTGAGAATCCGAGAAGGTGATGTGTTCTTAGCTAGGTTAGGGAAGCGCCACTACCTCAGGTTCAAGGAAGAATGGAGCTGGGCACTAAGGAACTGAAGAGAGAGTAAGTCAGAGAGTAGGCCTGGTAGTTTGTAATCTCGAGAGGCAAGAAGTCACTGTAGCATTCCATGTGGCTGGAGACAGTTGAGAATAGGCAGGCTGTGGCCACTGGAGAGAAGAGAAGCAGGAGGAATTCCTCTCAGCTAGAAGTTTCAAATAGACACAAGGTCCTCAGCATGGAAACTATGGAAGATACCTTTCAGGATTCAGCAAGTCTAAGGAAATGGAGAGTTGTGTGGAACACATGTGGATGGCAGCTCAGCCCAACATGTAAGAAAATCAAGCTTGTCTGCAAAGAATTCTTCAACTGTCCAAGGAAGACTGGTAATCCTTATTGGAGGTTCAAAACTCTGAAGACTCATTCTTCCAGAGACAAACAGGCAACAGGACAGTATGCCGCCTTCCTGAACCTAAGACATGAGATGTCACTCTAAGACTAGATTGGCTTCTGAAGGATCCATTGATGATGATTCATATTGGCACTGATGACCCAGCATCATGGGGTAGCTCACTGATAATAGATGACTTCAAGGAATTCAGAAGTGTACTCAAGAAAAAGGCTGTCCAAGTGATGTTCTCTGAGATGCTTCCTGTCCCACGAATGAAGGAAGTCAGAAGGCAGAAGATTCTGGAAGCAAACCGCTGGCTAGGCAAATGGTATAGGATAGAGAGTTTTGGGTTAGTGGAATATTGGTCCACCTTCTGTGGAGAGAGAGGGCTGTATATTTGAGTGGCCTCCACCTCAGTAAAAGGGGAAGCAGCCTCCTTAGGGACAGACTGACTAGAGTAGTTAGGAGGGCTTTAAACTAATAGAAAAGGGGAGGGTAAAAAGAGGGAAGATATGAGCAATCAGTACAAAACTGAGATGTTGAGAAAAAAATTAATCAAGAAACCAAAGGACATGAAGAGAAGAAATTTTTGAATTGCCTATACACCAATACTGGGAACCTGGATAACAAACAAGAGGAATTGGAATCACTCATTTATGAGCATAAATTCAGTTTAGTTGGTATTATTGAAACCTGGTCAGATGATTTGCACAGCTGGAATGTTAAAAACAGTCATTATAATTTATTTAGGATGGATCAAGTGGGAAATAGAGGAGGAGGAGTAGAACTCTATGTCAAAAATGGCATAACCTGTTTTCAAGCCACTGAAAACTCAGAAGAAAATGATCTTGAATACTTACAGTTAATGTCCTAACAGATAAAGCACCAGATGGGGTATTAGCTCATGTCTGCTGAAGGCCACCAAACCACATTAGGAAACAGGATGATGGGCTTCTTATGCATCTATAGATAATGTGTAGGAGGAGAAAACCCTGTGATTGTGGGGGATTTCAATTTGAGCGAAATATGCTAGAGATCTCATGCCGCCAGTACTAAAAGTTCCTTGGAATTTCTAAACATTATAGATAACAATTTCCTAACACAAAAAATGTTTTAGCCAACATGGAGGAATTCTTTATTAGACCATGTCTTGACAGATAAAGAAGAACTGATCACAGAACTAAAAATTAATGGTAGCTTAGGTACCAGTGATTATAACTTGATCACATTTGTAATGTGCTAGCAGAATAAAGTGTGAACTTTATTCTGCTTGGTGTTTTAAAAGGGCCAGTTTCATAAAGTCGAAAACAATTATGGACCAAATCACCTGGGAGGAAGAATTTAATCAGAAAAAATGTGAACAATAACTGGGATAATTTAAGAATACCTTACTAGATTCCCCAAAAGATCACAATCCCACAACTGAGAAATCAAGCCCCACTGGTTAAAAAACTAACCTGGCTTAAGGGGAAGTGAAGGTAGCTATAAAAATATATTATATATAAGAAATGGAAGAAAGGGGAAGCTCACAGCAATGAATACAAATCAGAAGTTAGGAATTGTAGAAAATTGAGAAGGGAAGCAAAAACCAACAAGGTGAAGACTATGTCCAGCAGAGTTAAGGGCAATAAGAAATTTTTAAAATATATTAGAAAAGAAAACAATCCTAACAATTTTATTGGTCCATTTCTAGATGGTGAGAAGAGCTAATGCCAGCCCAGGACACATAAACGGGAGACTCTCAAGTAGCAGTAGAGAAGTTATTTTACCTCTATATTTGGCACTGGTGTGACTGCTGATGGAATACTGTGTCCACTTCTGGTGCTCACAATTTACAAAAGGATGTTAATAAACTGGAGAGGATTCAGAGAAGAGCCACAAAAAATATTAAATGATTAGAAAACTTGCCTTATAATGATAGACTCAAGGCGATCAATATATTTAACTTAGCAAAGAGAAGGTTAAAGGGTGAGTTGATTACAGTCTATAAGTATCTCCACAGGGAACAAAATATTTAATAATGGGCTCTTCAGTCTTTCAGAGAAGATATAACATGATTCAGTTTGCTGGAAGTTGAAGCTAAACAAATTCAGATTGGAAATAAGGCATAAATTGTTAATGCTGAGAGTAATTAACCATTTGAACAATTTGCCAACTGTTGTGGTAGATTCTCCAACACTGAGAATTTTAATGTCATGACTGGATGTTTTTCTAAAAGATCTGCTTTAGGAATTATTTTGGGGACATTCTATGGCCTGGGTTACACTAGAGGTCAGACTAGATGATCACAACGGTCCCTGCTGGGCATGGAATCTATGAAAGCCAGTATGATATATAAACTCTGAGTATCAGAGCTCTATCATCTGTCTTCTTAGGTGACACCCATAAAGCTCAGATAGCAATTTCTAGGGTTTTTTTAATCAAATGTTACTGTCCTTGTCATTTAGTGAAACTATGCTCCAAACAGGCCATTTCCTGACACCCTCCCAAGACCTTTGCTGGCCTGAGGAACAGTGGAATTATATGGAGAGTCCTAGGAAGAGGGAAGATGAAGGGAGAATAACAATTACTCAAAGAGACCTTGGTAAAGGAGGCACTGGAATTTAGTCCAACTGATCAAAATTATTTTGGAAAAGAAATTACAAAGTAAGGAGCCATTCCTGCTCTTTGCAAATCTTTTGGAACTTTTTGCCATGAACAAAGAAAAGCTCTGTACATTGTAGGTCAGATTTTACCCTGCATCCTTGACTTACTTATATGCAGTGCTTAATTTGTAATGAAAGAGGTTCTGGGGCTCAAGCAATTCAGTGCCAGGGCTGAAGCATTTTTTTTTTTACTTTCATAACTGATGCGGCAAACCCAGAGGTGCTGGTGTAATGACTTGCCAAGTCTAGAGGTGCCGGGGCTCAGCTCTGGCAAGCTGAGGCATAAATTAAGCACTGCTTATATGTGTATGTGGATGTCTTTTATCTAGCAACAGAAGTATTGATGCAAGAGATTGGAATTGTCCGCCAACATTTTTTCATCAACATGCTTTATTTTCACCAATCAGTATTCCCAGATCTATATCTAGCTTCCAGTTTGGATCTCTGTAGACATCTGGTGAAGTAGGCTCCTTAAGATGTGGAGAGCATGCTTGGTATGGGACTCAATGGTTACAAGAGAATGATGAAAATCACATCCTTAAAAATAAACATTTAAAGTGTTTATGTGGGGTGTTGTGAAATAGAGATGGGAAAGACAGGGCATTATCATAGAAATGTAGAGCTGGAAGGGACCTTGAGAGGTCATGTAATCCAGCCCGCTGAACTGAGGCAGGACTCAACATACATAGACCATCCATGACAGGTGTTTGTCCAGCCTCCTTTGGAAGGTTAGTGATTGATCCCCGAGTACTCTCCCTGTCGACTCTGGAACTCCACCGCTGCAAGAGGCAGAATCGGAGTCAACGGGGGAGCGGCAGCAGTCAACTTGCTGCCGTGAGGCCACCGAGGTAAGTTGACCTAAGATATGTCCTCTTCAGCTATGTTATTCGCATAGCTCAAGTTGCATATCTTAGGCTGACCCCCTACCCCAACCCCCGTAGTGTAGACCTGACCTTAGAAAGTTTTTCCTGATATTGAAACTAAAACTCCCTTGCTGCAGATTAAGCCCATTACATCTTGTTCTATTCAGTGGAAATGGAGCACAATCACTGTTCTCTTTATAATGACTGTTAACATATTTGAAAACTGTTGTCCTCTCCCCTCACCAGTCTTCTTTTCTCAATACTAAACATGCCCAGTTTTTTTAACCTTTCCTTATAAATCAGGTTTTCTAAGTCTTTCATCATTTTTGCTACTCTCCTCTGGACTCTCTCCAGTTTGTCCACATCTTTCTTGAAGTGTGGCACCCAGAACTGGACAGTATTCTGGCTAGAGCAGCACAGTTATCTCCCATGTCTTCAACAGGACATGGCTGTTAATATACCCCAGAATAATATTAGCCTTTTTCACACTTGCATCACAGTGTTGACTCATATACAATTTGTGCTCCACTAAAACCCACATATCCGTTTCAGATATACTACTGCCTAACCAGGTATTCCCCATTTTGTAGCTGTGCATTTGGTTTTTCCCTTACTAAGTGTAGTACTTTGCAATTGTCTTTATTGAATTTCATCTTGTTGATTTTACACCAGGTCTACAGTTTATCAAGATCATTCTGAACTCTAATGCTGTCTTCCAAAATTGTAGCAAGCCCTCCTAGCTCGGTGTCAATCACAAATTTAAAAACAATTATAAACCTCCACTCCATTATCCAAGTCATTAATGAAAATATTGAGTAGTACTGGACCCAGGACAGATCTCTGTGACACCCCACTAGATACATGACCCCATTTTGACAGTGAACCATTGGTAACTACTGTTTGAGTATGGTGTTTTTTAACCAGTTGTACACTCAGCGTATAGTAATTCCATCTAGACCACTTTTCCCTAGTTTGCTTATAAGCATATCATGTGGAACTGTGTTAAAAGTCTTACTCTAATCAGAACATATAACATTTACAGCTTTCCCCCATCCACTAGGCCAGTAACCCTGTCAAAGAAGGAAATCAGGTTTGTCTGGCAAGGTTATTTTATGATAAATCCATGCTGGCTATTACTTATGACTCTGTTATCCTCTAGGTGCTTGCAAATTGATTGTTTAATAATTAGTTCCAGTACTTTTGCAGGTATTGAAGTTGGGCTGACTGGTCTTCTTCAGTCCTATGGTATATCCCACTTCCTCCATGAGTTTTCAAATAAATAGCTAACTGTTCTGAGATTACTTCGACTAGTTCCTCAAGTACAGTAGAATGAATTTCATCAGAATCTGCTGATTTAATACAGTGAACTATCAAAATATTCTTTAATCAGTTCTTTCCCTATTTTGGACTGAAGTGGAGGAGCTGCAAAGAGCCTGGTGGCAGGTCAGTTTTATGGGTGTTAGCATAATTAGTATGCAAATCAGTCTGGTGTTCATCCTCTAGAAGGAAGACAGGTATTGGTCTTGGTGTTGGTAAGGCAGGCAGTTCTGTGCCTCTACTGTTGAGCACTTTGGCAATCCTAAACTGCAAGATCCTTTTTGATTCCAGCTGATGTTTTGTGGTGTGAGAAAAAAGTGTCTGGCCCATCCCTCGGAGCTGGGTGGGCTCCACATCACCACTAGTGTGGGGTTGTAAAAATGCATGATTGAGCTCTGTATGCCCAGCATAAGGTGTAACTGCCTTGAGATCTAACACAAACCTTTATCTCCAGCAAGCTTCTCTTTGTTGATTCACAAGTAGTATCTGGAAGACCTTCAGGCCCATAACAAAAACACTGTGCAGCCTGCTTGCTCTTTTGAAATGGTCAACAAGTAGTATCCTGCTAGAGAAAATACTGGAGAAGTACACATCTTATCTACCTACAAGTTAGCATCCTCAATGAGTAAGAGTGGCACCTTTATCACTGCATGATGTGCTTATTTTCATAGATTAATCACATCTGTTTTTTTGTTGCTAATGTTGGTTAAATAATAAAAAGTAAATACTCTAGGGTAGAAAAATACTCCGCCTCCGAATTTCTCTTTGCACATACTGTACAGAGTGGGTTTTTTTGTTTAGTCACATTTATTTGAAAATAACTAATGATCTTGGACTTTTTCTAATCACCACATAGACTGGAAATACTCATTTTCAGAGAAACAGTATGAACATACATCAGATTTTTATTTCTGAAACAAGAAAATCTGTCTCAGTTCACTTCATGCATAGACTTAATGCACTCTACAACAATAAAGTAGCTGTTGATTATTGCTTTGCACAGTTGTGGCAGCCTCATTAGTTTCACTACCTAGATTGAAGTAGTTTCATGCCGAATTAAAAATGTAGGTCATTCAAAGGACTAATGTTGCTAGTTCAGCCTGCAGGAATTTAATCCTCACCTGTATCCAGCAGTTTATAAACATGCTAAGTCAATTCTTTATATTCCGCCGAAAAGCAGAAATTCACAATGGGCATAAATTATGCATGTCATTCCGGTAACAGCGGTTAAGCTACTGCTGGTAGGTACATGTGACTAAAATAAATGAAGCCAACATTTATTGCACAGATACTTTTTCAAGAATCTATTCTGGAACAGCATACATAGGATTGATGTGGTTACAGGAAGTGTCAGCTGAGCAAATAACTTTGAATCATCATCCTTTACTTTGTATTATTAGCAGACAATGGGCGTGATCCAGAGCCCACTGACGTAATAGGTGTCTTCCCACTGACTTCAATGAACTTTTGATCAGGCTCAGTGTTATCTTTGGGTAGGGACAGAATGTAGAACTCCAGTTGAGCTTAGAATAGGAGGATGAACAAGTATGTAGGGAGTAATTTCTTCTGGGCCCTAGCTGATCATTGCTTTCAGCCCTGAGGATTGAGGACTATGAGTTCTGGAAATTTTATCTTACCGTAGTAAATATTGCTAGTGTAGTTACACTAGCTAAATGTCTACATGTCTCATCATTTTATGTGCTGCTCTCTCTTTCTGTCATCAGAATTTTCTGTAGCACCCGTCACCGTAGTATCCAAGTGCTAGTAGATGCTGTTTCTCTTTTGGTTCACTCTCTGTTAATGAAAAGCACTCCTCCATTGTCAAAAGCTTAGGAGCAAACATTCATATCTTTTAAATAATAGAAGTACTACTCCTTGAAGTTCATTTAAATGCACTTTTGTTTTTTTCTGCATTAGCCAACAATAGCTTTTCAGCCTTCTTCAAGACATCTGTGTGGATGAATGGCTTATGAGGTGTCCTCTTCATATTGTTTTGCACTAACCTGATATCTTCAAAAGGAGATGACATATTTTCCTTCCATTTGAAATACATGTATGAACAGTCTGTTATACAAAACGGCTAAGACAATGGAACACAAATGTTTCATTCCAATGTTCATTTTAATGGGTACAACAGATTATGAACTGGACATGCCATAAAAAAGAATTTGAAAAATAAAGGTCTCCTTGCGTCAAACAAATAATGGATAAACTCCTTAGACAATAGCTGTGGTATAGTTAGTGGTCTCATAATAAAAAGTTAAACAAATGTGTAGTGTGTCTAGTGCTATACGAACTGGAAAATTGTTACTTGAGGTAATTACTTGTTTAACTTCCTTACACTTGCATAACAAGAACAATTTTTACTAAATTATTACCCTTAGGAATCCAGAAGTTTAGACCACAACAAATAAACCCACTTATTTCTTACTAGAGATTAGAGAAGATCTGTATAGACGCTGAAAAGCTTTCTTGTTTTCTTATTCTCCCAGGGTTTGATCTTGCATCATTGCAGTTAATAGGAAGATTGCCATTGACCTCAGTTGGAGCAAGAGCAGGCTGTCAATGAATATATCAGCGTGATATTTAAAAAATAGTAATGAAATAAAATAATAAAAAAGAAGAGGCCCAGCAAAATCAAGATCCCATCAAGCATATATTTTAATAAAGGTAGCAAACCAAATTCTGCCCTCCTTTCCACTTGTGCAGTTCTCATTGGAAGCATTGCAAAGCATGCCCACAATTCCAAAAAGGAGAAGGAAATGTGTGTCATTTCCTCAAATCCATTTGGGTCCTTGTAATAAGAGAGGTGATTCTGTAGATATTATATTGACTGTATTTCATCACATTTGTGTATTGGAAATTTATTATATGAGCTGGTCAAAAAAAAATTCACAAAATAATCTGAATATGTTTTGATCAGCTGCATTATTTACCAGTATTTTCTTGCAATTAACCATAATTCACTGTATTTTTAAGGAATAAAAAATCTTTAATTTCAGAAAATATATTTTGATTCCTAATTCACCCTTCACGTATTCTGCATTAGAGCATCCTGTAATCTCAGGATAAAAAAGACCAGAAACATACAAGCTACATAAAATATATTTGACACATACAATGTATAAATCAAAGCAAAATGGAAAAGAGAAATGTTTTATAGAATGCCTGGTCTAGAGGAATTGCTGGCATGACAGCCAAATGGAAAAGCATCACACTAGCTTGGGGCCAGATATCCTTTACTTAAAAATTGAACACGGTATTGAGGTTATAGCAAGTAAGGAATCAGAGCCAATTCTTTCTCTGAATAACAGGTAGCAGCTGTAAATGGTTAAATAACAGGACAACAGGGGAATTTTGAATTAAGGACTAAACCAAGCTTGTTGATACTTTCCAGACAGATAATAAATCAAAGATAAAGGAGCTGGGAAGGCTCATCAACATACAGTTGACAAGAATCCAAACGTGAAATAACCAAAACACAAGCAGTGCACCGTGGAACAGGTTTGAGGAGCTGGGCCAGTGGAATAGACATTTACTGAAAAGGAAGAGCTGTAGGAAGTTACTCTGGTTCATCAAGGCTGAAATGTGATACCACCACACAGCAGTACCTATGAAGTGCCCACCAGATCCACTTCTTGCTTAATTCTAACCCCAGAACTCTCTAGGTTCTCAGTCACTTGGTAGAGATGTGGAGACCAGTTTCCATGACTGCAGGGGAAGAGATGCTTTTTGGCTAGACTGGAAATTCCCAGTTTTCTTCTGTGTTGGAGTTTTTCCTACTTCAGCAAAATGAAGTGGGAAGCTGAGGTGGTAACTTTATTGCTGTCAGCTTGAAAATTCTGACCACAGAAGCCAATCAAAACAGAAATGCTACGGTAACCAGAGTGGAGTGATCTTAATATTTTCAGTATGGTTAATGAGAAATAATCATACAGTGATTTCCCTAATCCTAGCATTAATAATGGACTGTCAGCCAATCAGAATAAAAGAGTTTGCATGGTGTTTGGATATTAAAGTAATAATACTATAGCAATCATGCAAATCAGACATGCATAACCAATTAGAGCATAGAAAACTGCATGAACTGGGAAAATGTAGTTATGTATTAGTAACTGCACAATATCTCTTCTTTCTAACAGGCTAAAGCAACTCCACTTTAGCATAATGTATTATAATTAAACCAGCTTTTCAAATTAATGAGCCATATCACATACAATCAAAAATATAACATCATAATGTATAGAACTTGTTTTAAAGGCACTGAAAGCATGCTAAGTCTGACTACTATTTGTTTTGATATGATGAGTGTACTACGCTTCTTCTATTTTTATCAGCAGAAAAATAATGGCAGGTGCATTTCTACAGTATAGGTCTGTGCAATCTTAACTGTGCTTGTTTCTAGAAGTGAAGCAGAATGAGTTACATAGATAAGGGTGCAGTGGGACTGGGCTGGTGGTGATTACGTCTCCTGATCTTCAAAATTAAAGGCTTTTCAATAATGAACAAAATTTAATGGATCATTTCAATCTTTTTCAATCACACAGTTCAAGTTACTAGTGAAATGCACATTCTCCAGGGAGTTATTGCTCATTCAGTTTCTTAATGACTTTTGCTCCACCTCTCAGGAGATTTTTTTTTCTCAGAGAGATGAAATTACAGCAGAACAGTAAACCTCAACAAAACAATTAGGATTGCACTTTTTTTGAGAGTGGAAAAACAACAACAAAGAACTGAGAGCAAATAAATGAGCTCCCAGTCTGTTGAATCATCTTTACATCTAAATCATACTTTTGGATCACATTCAGATTGGGACATCTACTTTTGTTTGTTTGTTTTATCCATCCTGGGAGATCCCACAATTGAATATTATGGAGGTGATGCTCTCAAATACACGTAGAGATACCAATGGGATCAGTGCAAAAACTCCCCAGAAATTCTGTGAATCGGTCCTAAATATTGATCATCTATGAAGGAAATCAATTATTCTTTCTGGTGAAGCTGCTTTAACTTCAGATAATGAAGTTGAAATCATTATTCCTTTTAAATTCTAAAGTTACAAGACAAAGAACAGCTACAGGGGTATATTGGCACATTTCTTAAGATAGTTACATTAGTTCTGCACACATCCAGGCTTAGTGTCAAACAGAAAGTGGGTCTGACCCTGCACACCCTTGCAGTTGTAGTCCTCAATCACTGGGCCTAGATTCTTCAAATAGCACCTGGCTCCCAGGCATGGGTGATATGTAGTTGCACTGCTCCAGAAAAGTCCTGGAGATCCCCTTTGCTTAGGGAAATTGCACGCTGCTATATTCCCTTCATGAAGGGCAGCACACTACCCCCAGCACAGCTAATCAGCTCTGCTAGCTAATATGTAGAGAATGCAGAACCATGACTCCTCTTACTTTCCATGTCAAAGGGTGTAGGAGGGAGAGGTCCACGTGTTCCCTCAAACACAGGATCTGGATTTCTGTTTGGCCCTTTCATCAGCCATACAAAGAAGAAGAAAAGGTTACTATCTTTCTCCCTCCACGCATCTGCGCAGAGACTGGAACTAGAGTAGCCACCCTGAAGTCGTCAGTAGAAGACAAACAAATGTCCCAGAGGTGTAAAGACTAATTATGTAAATAGAGTTTGCATGATTGGGCCCCTAAGGCCAAATCCTCTGCGGTATGTTGTATTCCTCAGTCCTAGTAAAGTTAATGAGAATTGAGGATGCTCAGCGCTTCTCATAAAGCAACCAGGCCCCAATTCTAGGAGTTTAGTACATGCCTAAGTGTTTTGCTAAATTGAGGACTCAGTGCATCTGAGTGCATTTTCCTTTTAACTTTTCCACCTTACGTAGTTCTCTCTCCTGATCAAACCACAGCTACTGATTAGCCAAAATCTGTAACACATATAGCTTCTATTGTTTTTTTTATAATGGTTCTGAGGAAAGAATGCCTGCTGGTATATGAAAACTATAGGAAAATGAAAATAGTTAACAAGAAAACAATGGCACAATATACATTTCTATGCGTGTGAGTAGTTGAATCGTGAGATAATACCCATATTATCAGATATTTGATTGTTTTCCCTACAAAAAGATTGTGCAAAATTTCCTTGGAGGTTTCACAACAGGAATGCTAACTTTCAAGACTATTTATAACAGACATAGTTTTATTTTCCTCCAAAGATTTACTATTATGCTTCAGGCTACATTGCAGCTTTCAAAAGTTCTGTGCAAAGAGTGCCTCCAAAGCATTTGAGCATTTTGTGCCTTTGAAATACCTTTAGAATTATTAAATTGATCAATTATTCCTCCTCCCTCTGCATATGAGTTTTAAAATGGATGGGCAGAAGTGTCATGTCCTCTTGCTCCACAACTAATTGTGTTGATTTTGAAGGCATGTACAAATGAATTATATCTGGCATTTGGAGATGAAAGGAACACATGCACCCAATTATTTATAGACCTTAGCTATGAGACCAAATAATTGTATAGCTTAATTTAAGTCTCTTCTTCTCATTCCCAAGTTGCTTAGCCTAGGGAATTGAACCTTAAAGTTGCATATTCCATTTCTGTTCTCCATGTAAACTACCAGGAATTGGAATCCTAAGCTACCCAGAGTCCACCAGCTCTGTAATGAAACACATCCATCTGCTGTTGGAATTTTATGCAATCACATTGTAAATATATGGAAAATAAACACACCCAACCCCCAACCACTTTTAGAAATGTCTGAAAAAGCAGTGTTTTTAAGCTAACATATTATGCTAATTTTTACACCATAACTGCTGGTGTGCTGAAGCATCAGGATAAGAGGTGATTTATTTTATTTTGGTAGTTTATTCATAGCAGTAGTGAGTTACATTTGTAGCCATGTCTTTCCTTCCACTCTCCTACTGTGAAAGGCCAGTTGTTTTTCAAAATGTTGTCCAGGTTAGTCAAATGCATTTGTTATTACTACCAGAGTTCCACTCCTATGCCTACATGCCCACTTCTTTCCCTCCTGCACGGGAGAAATATAGTAACCTGGAGACAGTTGCTCTCCACGCACTCCCACTAGGTTCGGGTGATGAGGGTAGCCCACACAGGGGTTTAAGGAAGCTCCTTATTCCCCATTGCTCTCCTGTGCAGACACATAGCAGGGCTCATTGCCAAATCCTTAATTAGTAGAGATTCAACAATCCCAAAGAGATATAGTTTATCATTAATATTATACCACAGATCTCCACTTAGATGCCACAATTAATTTGTATATTGAAGTTTATCATGCCATTTTCAATAAGATACTCCCCGCTTGAGGGCCTAACCCAAAGCACACTGAAGTCAATGGGAGTCTTTTATAAACTTTTATGGGCTCCGGGTCAGGCCCTTAGCAGCTCCACCTTTATCATAAAAGCTGTAGTGGAAATAATTCAATTTAAAAAGCAGCTATATCTCCTAAAAAAGATACTTGGTATTTCTGACAAATGATATCTGTGTGTTGTGATGAAGTCTAGTAGGTAATATATATAGCAACACCTAGCTACTTTTTAATTCCAGTTCTTTCACTCTCTACCCTAGAGACAGTCAGCAGACACGCATTGTAACGTCAGGCTTCTTCTCTCCCACGTCAGTGGCTAGCAGAGGTTAAAGGATCCCTGCACAAAAGAAAACAGAATACATCTTCTCAGGTTATTTTAGCAGCCTGAGCAGCTGCTGCTTAAGATATACATCAAAACTTGTTCTTCTGAGACAAGTCCATAGAGATGGCTTTTCCAGAGACATGACCAATATAGCAGCTATTCTCCTCTGGATAGCAAGTGTATGAAACAGTTTCTATAAGCATGGGAGAAGCTACCAGTGGGAAAGCTCAAGCATAGTAATTTTGACTATGAGTTACACACTAAAATGATTTGAATTCCTTGGTATTTGTACATTATCTGTAAGTTTTTCAATTTCAGCTACACACTTCAGAAGTGTACTGACCTGAAAGCACAATCCTACCGAAGCCATTCCAATCTGAATGCTATTCTGGACTTGTGCTAACATTTTACACTATTCAGGGAATAAAAAAAGTTAATAATCAGACCTTCCAAACCATAGGCATTTGAAAACAGCACTTCTGTATCCTTTTAACCTATGCTAGGCATCATTTGCCAGTAAAATTCAGAATATTCATGTTGCTGAAGGTCTGTTATCAACAACTACTAACACTCTAAAGACTTCTTAGGGTGACCAGATGTCTCAATTTTATAGGGACAGTCCTGATTTGGGGGTATTTTTCTTATATAAGCTCCTATTACCTCCTACCCAAGTCCCATTTTTTTTTCATTTGCTGTCTGGTCACCCATAGCCTCACAAAAAAATTCTTAAAATACATGGAGATCTCTATAGCCAGATTCATCCACTCTCTGTTGACTTAAAATCAAGGAAATACAATATTTTCTCTGTTTGTTATCACTTTCCAGTACTCTGGACCATGGACTGGAAGTTGTTTTTATTTATTTGAAATGTCAAATATCTCTAAGAGATTTTTCCAAATAGATAGTAAATGTATAGACTATATATAAAAATACATATATTTATTGATTATGATCATTTATTTAAGTTTGTAAATAAAAAGTGCTTACCCCCAACTCTAGATGCCTTTTATAGTAATTGATATAATTAATACACATACAATCTCAGTAATATATCCCCCATACATAGTAACATAAGGAATCAAAAATACCCTATTATTATGTAGAGTAAGGATGGGCAAATTACAACTCGCGGGCCACATCCCCTGCTAACCAGCTCCTGAACTCCCGGCTGGAGAGGATGCCCTTGGCCCCTCCCCCACAGCCTCAGCGCACCGCGCAGGCAGCGCGCTGGCCTGCAGCTCCTCCTGGGCAACACTGCAGCGGCATGTATGGCTCCAGTGGCACTTCACACTCCTAGGGGGCAGTGTATCTAGCTCCAGCAGGCCTCACAGAGCCAGACATGCTGCTCTGAGTGGCATGGTAAGGGGGCTGGGCCAGGACTGGGGGCGTGGATAAGAGGCAGGGAGTTCCGGGGGGCGGTGAGGGTGTGCAGGTTCTGGGGGGCAGGGTGGTCAGGGGACGGGGAATGGGGGGTTGGATAGGCATGGGAGTCCTGGGGATTTGTTAGAGGGTGGGGGAGGGATAAGAGTCGGGGCAGCCAGGGAGCAGGGGGTGGGGAACGGGGCAGATGGATAGGTGTGGGAGTCCCATTAGTCTGTGAGTGGGCAGGTGTGTGGATAGGAGTTGGAGCACTCAGGGGACAGGTAGCAGGGGGACTTTGATGGGGGGTGGTTAGGTGCAGGGGTCTTTGGAGTGAGGGTCAGGGGATAAGGAACAGGAGGGAATGGATGGATCGAGATTCTGAGAGGGGCAGTCAGGGGGCAGGAAGTGGGAGGGCGTCAGATGGGGCGGGGCCAAACTGTTTGGGGAGGCACAACCTTCCCTACCTGGCCCTCCATACAATTTTGCCACCCCAATGTAGCCCTCGGACCAAAAAGTTTACCCACGCCTGATATAGAGTTTACATGCTAGGAAAATCTCTTAGGAATTTTTAACATTTCAAATAAACAAAAAGAATTAACAAAACCCTGATAGATTTCAGTGTTCATTCTGGCCATGATGTACATATCACCATGCAACTCTTAGTTACTCATACTGTTTCCAGTTCCTTGTTATTTTCCTCAGCTTCATGGAGTGTCCTTCAGTGTGGACCATTCTATCACTCTTGACCATGTTCTCATGTATGCAGAGTAGACAACTTTGTTTCTTGCTTACTGAATTCTGTTCCTACCTCTCAAATTGCATTTGCTTCATCATTAATACACCATAACCATACTTCAAAAGAAGCTCATAAGATCTTCTCATTTTTCAATCTACATTCTCTCTCTTTTCCACCTTCCTTCTATCTAACACCCGCTCCCATGGCACAGAGACTGCAGTGTGAAAAGATCAGGGACTTCTGATGTTGTTATTGAATCTACCAGTTGCCTTTGAATTCTATGGATCATGAGGTGTTCTTGACTCATCAGCTGATTCTATTAGGACCAGGCAGGACTTGTCTTGAATGGTTTAGCTATTTTCTTTTCTAACTGAAAAATCCCCGGGGCAGTTTGGGGTTATTGATCTCCCCCCGCCCCTCCAAGGCCACTGTATAGTGGGGTTCCACAGAGCACCAGCTTTTCTCCCTTCAGTTCAGTATGTACATGGGACCATTAACAGGGATAGTGAAAAGGCATAGGTGATACCCAACTTTATGTCTCTTTCACCCTCAGTCTAGTGCATGCAGTCAAGTATCCTGTTTAAGACTGGGGGCATGGACAAGCACTAACTGGGTGCAGTTCAATTTGGATGAGCCTGGGGTGATGTTGGTGGGCTAGGGAGAGCAACTGGCAGATATGCTGAGGATTATATTGGCCCTGTGGGGTTTGGGTGTGTGTTTGCCATCTGTCAATTGAGTTTTCAGCTTAGGGATTCTGATTAGTTCATCAGCTGCTGCTGGATGGTCAGGTAGCAGCAGTAGCCAAGACCATATTATATGATTTGCACCTTGCCAGGAGACTGACAATTTCTTTGAGAGGTAGGCTTGCTACCAGTTCATGCATTTATAAGCTTAAAGTTACATTGCTACATATGCTATATAGTAACTCTCTTTAGAAACTGAGTTTGATGCAGAATAAGGTTTGTCCTGGCCATGTGGGAAATACACCAAGTGCTCTGTGATCTGCATTTACTGCTGGGAGGTTCCCAAGTAGAGTGTAATACCTAAAGCCCTAAATGACCTGGCATCTACTAATTAGAGAGACTGCCTCTTTTCCTGGGACAGACTGCCAGATCTGCTATCTGTGAAGGCATTCAAGCTACAACTTCCTTGATTTAGAAAAGAAAGAAGGGTCTTCTTCTAGCAGAACATTCTCCATGATGGCACCTCAACGTTGGACCTCAGTCCTTTCTCCAAACGTAGCCTGACTGATTGACCTTCAGGAAACTCTGATAGCTCTTCTATTTTCTAAGGCTTTAAGCATAGAGGAAGTGTCTGAGGGTTGAAATACTTGATGGAATTGGGTTTGTTAAGTCAACTGATGTGGCTGGTTATTCTACTGTGCATGGGGGATAAGCTGCTGAATACATATTATACTACGTAAATTGATATAAAAGGCCTCTAGACCAAAGGATAGGCACTTTTCCCTCTTAATTATTCATATGCCTAAATAGATAATAATGAATAAATAATCATTTTTGATGCTCTCTTATTTGCATGTGGCTTTTTGTTGTTCAAGAAGTCTCATCGGCCATTTTATTTGCTTGTATTTAAATGGTCTTGTTCAGCAGTTTTGGAACAGTTTAAATATCTTTTTTAAAAGAAAAAAATTCTGGTTGGCTTTGGGAACTTCCTGCAACACTCCATTTGACAGCAAGAGCTGAGCTTGTACATTCTGCTAGCTTGACAATGAGTCTATTTTCACAGATCTACATTTCTTACTTATTCAGCTTTCCCACATTCGGCCTTATGTTTAAAAAGCATAAGTGAATGTAACTTGCACAAAATGTACTAGATTGGCAGCCTTGGATATGAAAATCTCTTATCCGCAACAGGCACAGTGTTGCTGCAAGTGTATATATCCTGCACTATAATACTGACCAGCCAGGATAATTTTTAAGAGTAATATGATAAGCGCTCCATGTAAAGTGTGGCCAGAAGAAGCCATTTGCAGTGCTTACATATTCTTGCACACTATTCACTATTTACATATATACAAACCTTTCATTTAGAGAGCACTCCTAGAACATAAGAAGCTAAATGAATGTTTGGCCTTTCTCTTTATAATGCAGAAGAAGTGCCAGTTATGATTATGCACCTCTATGGGGAAATGAAATAAGGGCAGCGAATCCTTTAAGACAGGTCATATACACTCATATCAGATGGCCACTGGTGTCGATTAGAGCATATGGCATTACTCTGTTGTTGTTATTAATATTATTCTGCACATAGTATGATACAGTCTGTCCCTTAAAGAATTTACAATCTAAATAGAAAAGACAGATAAAGGGGGTGAAAAAAAGAAATATTATTATTCTCATTTTACAGATAGGGAATTGAGGCACAGGAAAATTAAGCAATTTGCCCAAAGAAATCTATGGCACAGCCAAGAACTGATACTTGATTTCCTGAGTCAAAGTCCAGTCCTTAAGCACAAGAGCAATCTTTTCCTCTGAGCCTAGAGATCAAACTCTATGTATTCCATTTCTAATACCTTACGCCTCACGATCTCCCTGAAGGATACATTTTGAAAGTGCTACATATCATTTCAGGAGCTGATAAATATCCACCTCTTTAGTAAATCCTACCCCCTGCAGAATGGAAATGCCAGAATAACTCATTGAAAATAATGAAGCAGTAATAGCAAAAAGGAACTAAGAAATCATGAATGTTACTTAGTAGTCAAGAAAGTTGGCCTTTAGTCATCATGCCACCTCATCATCATCTTGTGTCAAGAGATCATACAATGGCAACAATGAGATTAGTGATGGGTACTCACAAGCCCTTTCACCCTCCTCTGGGGAAGAGCTGAGAAAGAAAACAAAGGAAATTAGCTGTTGCTACCAGCTAATGAAACAACATTCACAAACCTCTTAGTACACCAAAAATCCAATCCCGTTCTTAAAAAAGGTAAATCTTATTAGAAACAAAAAGGAAGAAAATACATCCGGAACTTAGGCTTTTGCTAGATTTTAAAAGAGCAATTCCAAAAATTAAGTACCAAGAATAGCTTTTTGGGGGTCCAGCTTGAAAGTTGCAAGCAAACAAAAACACCTGGGGTTTAGCATAGAGGAGATCCACAAGCCAAAGTAAAGAAATAAACCTGATCATGTCTATTTAAACATTCCCTGTCCAATGATTTCTTTTAGGTATGGAAGATGAATTCTCATACCTGGTTCAAGCCTTACACAGCATTTCTGCTTATAGCATTGCTGCTCCATGTCTCCTTCTCTGGAGAACAACTGAGAAAGGGGAAGGTTTTTTTTCTCCTCATTTTAAAAAGTTCTAGCCCTCCCATTGGCTCTTTTGGTCAGGTTCCCACTCCTTTCCCTTTACCTGGGGAACTTCATTAACCCTTTAGAGGTAAAGCAAGCAGAGAACAGCCACCAAGAGGGACTTTATAGTTAACTGGCTGGCTGGGTGTCCATAAAAGGGATCTACCCGCCACTTCATTTATCACTGTAATCATTAGGTCTAACAGGATTCTGGAGTGCATTAATAGGAGCGTTGTGTGTAAGATATAAGAGGTAGTTGTCCTGCTTTACTTGGCACTGGAGAGGCCCCAGCTGGAGTACTGTATCCAGTTCTGGGCATTACTATTTAGGAAGGATGTGGACAAATTGGAAAGAGTCCAGAGGAGAGCAACAGAAAAGATAAAAGATTTAGAAAACCTGACCTCTGAGGAAAGGTTGGAAATCTGTGCATGTTTAGTCTTAAGAAAAGAAGATTGAGGAGCACCCTGATAACAGTCTTCCAATATGTCAAGGGCAGTTATAATGAAGATGGTGATCAATTGTTCTCCATGTCCATTGAAGGTGGGATAAGAAGTAATGGGCTTAATCTGCAAGAAGGGAGATTTAGGTTAGGTATTAGGAAAAATTTCCTAATTTAAGGGTAGTTAAGCTACGGAATAAGCTTCCAAGAGCAGTTGTAGAGTCCCCATCACTGGAAGCTTTTAAAAACAAGTTGAACAAACATCTGTCAGGGATGGTTCAGATTTACTTGGTCCTGCCTCAGCACAGCTGGCTGGACTTGATGACTTCTCAAGGTCCCTTCAAGCCCAACATTTCTATGATTCTGTGGTTAAAATTGGTTATGTGACCGTATGATTTGCCACTGCCTTGGCTGGTGCATACTCATTTTACACCTCTGCAAAGTGAACATAAAATACTACCATTGTGATTTGAACCACTTTGCACAGGTGTAAATGACTACATATGATGGAAGGCAATGGACAGTCAGGTTCCCTAAGCCAGTTCTTCATTGCAACAAAGGAGAGTAGGGCAGTATAGGTTTCCCCCAGTGCTGGAGCCATTCCAAACTAGGTTGGTCCCTTGGTGCATGTTAGATTAGGTGAAAGGCTAAACGACTGCTATGACAGTTTGAGATTAGCAGGGTGCAGGGGAGATTTGGCAGTGGATTCTGTGCTAGCAGCTGAGGGGTGAGGATTTAAAAGGGTGCTACAGAAATTCTAGGCTGTCCAAGAATCACCACACACAAGGGAAAGCCTCCAAGCAAATGATATGGCATGGGAAGGACCACTTCATGCTAAAGAAGCAGAACAAAGAGATCACAGTGCATCCCAGGAGCAGAGCCAATATCCTTACAAGCAACTTGAAAACAGATCAGCTTCTATTGATCTTAAATCACATTTAACATAAAAATATTGCATCCTAGCCTTAGTATTGCTTCTTTCAATGGAATCCTTGTATTTATAAGAATGATTAAAGTGCCTTTTTGTATTCGAACAATAATCTCTACAAACTGTAGATAATTTATATAATTTGTTACCAAATAGAACAGGATAAAAATGGGGTTCTGGGGAATCTGTTAAGTATATGCCATCTAAAGAGGAAGGTTTATGTGTGTGTGTATGTGTGTTTAAATTTGATTTATAACTTATTCTTTTGTTGCTGAATTGCTACTGTATTGCTGTATTGTATTCTACTGTATCACCAAATCTCCCCTGTTAACATTCTGTTGAAATCAATAGACTGTTAGACGGTTGGGCCATATGGTGTACAAGAGAATGGACTCAATTTTGCTGCCCTTAACATTAACAAAATATAACAAGGCATAGTTACAAGACAGCAAGCAATGGGTGGACTGAACAGCTTGCATCCACCCTGAAATGTTACACTGTTATGTTTAGAACAGAAACATATTTAAAAGCTTGTGTTATTTTTAGGTATTCCAAAATCGTTTATAGGAGCTTGGAAAGGTATCATTTCCCTTCTGCACCATTACACTATTCCTCATGATCCAGGAAGGATCCGTTACAGGAACAAATCTATAAGATCATAAAATCTGATTTCATTTTGTCTCCTTTTCAAGTTGGCAGAGATATTTTTCTTTTGGAGAAGACAACTCCTCAGCTGAGCTAAGTTTCTGGTCACTTTCTGAGCAACCCAATCCTTTGATTCATTTTACTTTAAAACTCTGATTCCGATAAATGCTTAGGCTTAGCCTATTTGAGGATAAATAAGACTTCTCATTCCAAACCCTTACTAAGTTGAGACTCCCTAGCCTGTAATACTGAGAACTGGGGAGTGTTTCTATCCCAGGCAGAGTTTTATTATAGAAATCTGCAAAGTGAATAGGAAGCAGCCCACACAGGATATAATCACCACTTGTGAGCTTCCTCTGTGAGTTATTAAGAATAAAATGATGAGGTTAGTGATTGTGTGCTGTGAACAATTGTTCACTTAATCATGCATAACCCGCTTTAGGGGTGTGAATAGGTCTTGTTGCTGAATTAAATACTTTGCATAAAAATGTCATTAAGAAAGCATCCTGACAGAGTATTATGGGATAATAATTTCAGTGTTAGAAATGAGAATTTTGTTACATAAAACAAAACAACCCTTTGGCTTGCAGGAGTCCACAATAAGCAAGAACACAGCAACAATCTTGTGTTTGGTCATCTACTTTTTATTGCTGAAGCAGTGCTACAGCTAAAGGAAGGCACTAACTCATCCTGTTAGCTCTGCCCCATTATCTTACATACTTCATGTCGAAACTGGAAATTCCTTCAAATAGAAAATTTATATGGTAGCATAAAATAACTTCAAACTCATTGTGTTTCTTCAAGGCTGACCTGTTCATATACAGTTTATATTTAATACCCTGCAGAAATATTCAGAAGAGCCAAAATTGGGTGTGGGGCTGATGTCTTTTATAGTTCCTATAGTTGAAATGAAAGTTCTTAAGAACAACCCCAAAAAGTTCTGTTAAACACACCACATTTTATGATATAATGTTTTGTAAGCTGTATTGATCAAAACTATTCTGGCAGCAGAAATGGAACAACAAAGTAATAACCAAGTGCTTCCATGCAACCAAATAATGGCATAGAATCATAAATGAAAAGGAAGACAAAGAAACTCTAAGAGATCATAAAATGTGGTATTGCAGAATATTAAATCCACTGCAGATAAACCAGTAGCATATGAACAACAGACAGTTGTGAGGCTGCAAGCTGGGAAACATTCATTTGTTTCTCACTAATGTTTCCCTAATGGATAGTTCCAATGCATGATGGGGATTTACTTTTAAATTATGATTATTTCACAACTAACTGACTGGCTTTCCTGTCCAGTCCAATTGGCATAAGGACTAGGGTATGTGGAAGATGGAATTTTTTGAGAAAGAGAACTTTTGTGGAATCACTCTGAAAGACAGCTTCAGGTTGAGATTTGTGTCTTGTTTTTACCTTGCACAGCTATCTGGATCACAAAAATCCTTTAAACAGAAATATTGTAAGGATAATAATAATCTGGGCTTCTGAGACTGAAAGTGTCTGAAACAACAGTGAGTCCCTGATCTGGGAGTGACTCCTATGTGGCGTGATCCTGTGGAGTCCCACTGACTTTAATAAGGCTCTCTGCATGTGCAGGCGCCCACCCATCCAGAGCTTAGTGAAAGACAAAGGCCCAAGGATAGATTAATTTTATGATCCCCTAAGCAGTGCCCTAGTCAACTGTGCAAATGGAACCTGAGGAGGAGTACTTCATCAGAATAAATGAGATGGGGAAATTTACTAATAATACTATGGTACTGAAAAACAAAGCACTAGCAAAATCATCTTAGGCCCTGCAAAGATGTGGGTATGTGCTTAACTTTATACAGTTGTTATCACAATAATGATTTGCATTGCAGTAGTACCTGGGAGCTCGAGTCGTGATCAGAGCCCCATTGTGGTAGGTCTCTGTACAAACACATAAAGAGCATTGAAGACTAATTATTTAAGAACTGGGGTTTGCATAAATTCTCGAGAAATTAATATGTAACAGCAGAAAATATTTAACGAAGCATAAGGCTCTCAACTTACAAATGAAGGCCTTGATTCTCTATTGAAAGCTGTGTGAGTGCTCCTCCATGCCTTCATGGAGCCCCGTTGACTTGAGGAGGTCACCTGCAAGGCTCCCAGTGCAGGATCAGGGCCTGAATAAATATGCTGAGTTTATGCTTGGAGAGACCCTCCAGCTAGCCCATACTGTGCCTTCTGGCTGGTGCATCTCACTATTAAATAGGACTAAATAAGACTATTGCTATTTAATAGATTTCTTTCCCCTTTAGATACGAAGAAATGGAAAAATATTTTTTAAGAGCAATCTACTGATTACTCGTATAAAATGTAGACTCCAAATTCATTTTCTAGATTTATTATTGTCTGCAAAAATTGATTTGGGGAAAAACATTCTAATAACCTCATGTGTAGTTAGCAATTTTCCATCTCATTACACAAATCCTGTCTCTTATTACAATGAAACACATTTAAACCAATACCTGTTAAATGAATAGACCTGTACAAAGCATACAATTTTTCCATTCATTTAACCCAAATATATATATGACTGTATATTTGCAAATTCATACCTGACATATGAATGTGTTAAAAGATTAAAGTGTCAGCACACCACAGAGTGAAACATAATAGAGATTAGACCTGTTAGTGTAACAGACCTGTTAAGTGAATATATTTCTTTGTATGCTGAACCAAAACAGTCTTTCTGGACACCCCATGGCCATATTATAATCCTAATTCTGCAAGGTCCTGAGTTACTCCAGGAGGCACTCTGCATCTTGCAACATCAGGCATCTAAAATGTTTGTGTTTGTATAAAATGGCCATAGTAGCACTCATGAAAGTAGAGGGACTATTAGCACTGAATATAACTATGTTTGATACAACATGTTTGATACAATATGTTTGATACAACATGAGACATGTTAAAGTTCTTCCTGCCTACTCTGTCACTGCACATCAGTCCTGACCTCCATCACCTATGAAATTGCAGACCGGGTTGTCTCTTGAGAACAGACAATCACAGCAAATTGTATTGAATGTGATTTGGCAGAAGGTCCAAATAGACTAGGATAAGGCGACTAAGCTAATTTCTCCTTTGACCCAAACTAGGATTTACACTCCAGAGTCCAGAAGTGAAAGATAATGCATTAACTCCTGTCTCTCTCAATGCCAAAATCTTTGCCCAAAGCAACATGCTTGAGTTTCTGTTTGGGTATATGTGTGTGTGTGTGTGACTTTGTTATCACACTTACTGATGGGATGAGATGAGACAGGGGAAACATAGAACACCCAATCAGTACTTTTGACAGTGATATTTTAAAGTCTTTGAGCTGTTTATTAATTATTATTATTATTAGGTATTAGAGAAGTCAGAAAGAAAGAAAAATAACTTTAGATGCTGTTTATTGGACCACAGCTTTTCTAAAAGATAGATCACAATGGTCCCTGGTGGCTTTATAATCTACGTACCTATGAACAGAAACAACAGCAGTTCAGAATCAGTTACACAAAATCATTTTTTTGTTTGTTGAGCATTTTGCAAAGAAAGTCACTGCTCCAAGGAGCTTGCAGTACGGTACTTCTGTGGAACACACTGTGTTTGACACTAGCCAGGGAGAATGAAAAATGTTGCAGTTCTAAATTCTAATGAGTCTTGGACAAGTTGGAAAAATTAATCCTATGCTCACCTTATCATGTTATATCATTATTCATGTTTTTTGTTTCCACAAATATTATAATAAAACTGTAGTAGATCTCTAGTTATTTAAGTAAAGCTACAACATAGCATCCAGTTATTACCTTACATTGAAAATGACTGCATGAAATAAACAACAATTAGGACATTTTAATTAGCCTCTTGCCCCTATACAGTAAAGGTTATGGAGTTCAGGTGTGCTACTTTCCCCAGAAGGCTGATACTTTTTATATCCAGTTTCAAAGTATGGAGTGATTCATGACTTATGTCACCAGTGTGGAAGTTTGTTCTCATGGCTTCCAGTGCCACTCAACCCCCTGCCTCTTTACTATTCACTTATTGGCATGGAATATTTCCAACGACACAGGAATATTTTATCATGAATTAGATTTTGTACCATATCACATTCCTTCAGTCCAAACACCTAAACAAATGAAAGATGAAAATCAAGACACCCAAGGATGCTGTAGACTAAAATGCGTGTCAGTGATAGCCTTAAATCAGCATCTTTGCCCTGATCTACAATCCCTTTGTGCTTTTGTCTTAGATTTAGATGGATAAATTAAGTTTCCTCTGCCACTCTTGATATTGTTTGGGGTTTTTTTGAACTGGAGGCCAGGTAGTCTTCTGATAGCTGATGGCATGATGCCAACAAGGCACTATTCCCTGTTTCGGTCTTCTGGATGCAGCAGTTTTTTTCAGAGGGTGGATGATATACACATGTAGTTTCCGCAGGAAAGCTAAAGGCTGGGTTTGGAATAGACATAGCTGAAAACAAATACCCTTGAAGAGTGAGGTTTTCCTGTGCCTTGATAACTCAAGGGAATTTAACGAAATTTAACTAATTATTTTATCTCATGTTTAACTCATATAGAAAATAAATCAGTGTCTATTTCAAAGTAGAAATTGTCTGGATCAATCAATATGAAAGTTAGGGAGATGAGTTTAGAGCAAAAGGCGACACAAAACTGGTTATGAAGAGCTTCTGAATTTTAATCCTGGCTTTGAGAGAGCCTCTCTTTGACATCTCAAACTATCTGCCTTTGTTTCCTCAGCTACATAACGAGCATAGTAATACAATTTAACTGGCATGCTAATACTAAAAGCATTGGAATAATTCCCCATGATTGTTGTGAGTAGAATTAATTACCTCATCTGCCTTGTTTCTCTTAATGTTTGCAAAACAGTTAATGCAGAATACCATTACTTTATGAGATTTGTGGTTATTCTACTTCCAGATTATATGCACAGCACTGCCCTGTGTGATGGACAAATAACTCTGGAGGAGTTGCCAGATCTTCCTATTCAGTGATTCAAACATAGTGGCCACAGTTTTAAAGTCACATTAGAAAATAACCACTATTCTAATACTGAAATAACATGCAATAGCTATAGCTAATTGAAAGCATTTTATAAGGAAAGTTTATTAACAGAACCCTCACTGAACACAGACAGCCCTTTCTAAATGAATCTGACTGATCTAAATGGGGGAACCAACATCGTGAATTCCTTGCATATAGGATTTTTACATATCTCATTTGAACCCAAGAAATCCAGGCTGCTTTCCCTGTATAAGTATCTAAGACACCCCCATAAATTCCTACCAATTCCTGCAAAAGGGAGAGAGAGAGAGAGAGAAAAAAAATAATATTAATCAATATAAAAACCAAAATCCCTGTCTCAACCAAAGATTGGATCCCTGAAAAGAGAAATGCCAGAAACTCCATGAAATCTGCTAGAGACTTTGATTTTGCTATTGATTTTATGCAGAAGGCACTCAGGTCCTGTGGTGTTGTGTAACAATATAAACCTTAGATACATAGATTAGATAAGATCTGATGTTTAATATGGCAGCGGTGGACAGTGTCTATTTAGAGCCATTCTCCTCCCTTTTGGACCAATGTACCATTCCCTCAGCTATTTGGCACTTGGCATATTGTCCAAAAGGGAGCAGATCTAAATGGACATAGTCCACTCTTGCAATATTAAAATTCTAGAAGTGACAGTATTAACACTGCTTTATCCCAATGAAAACTGTTACATTACAGTTTTGTTTAAATGATTGAAAAGTCCTGGACACATAATATCCTGTAAGTGCAAATAAAGTCAGAGAGGCAGAATGATGTGCACAACTCTTTATTGAAGGAAAGGCTGAAGCTCACTATAAACCTTTCCAAACTCCATACCCATTGCAGCTCATAAGTGCACCAACTATCCTGAGGTTTTCTAAGGGAGGGTCCATATCAGCTGCAACACTCAGGAAAAAAAAGGAAGTAAAAACAGGAGTTTTATTCTTAATTCTGAATTTTCTGACATTTGCAAGCACAAGCCAGACTTGAAAATTGTTTCAACATCATTACTGTCAGCACATTTCCTTTGTGGTGAGACTTCCAAGATTACATCCTCAGGTGCAGTCTGTTTTCTTTGTGGTGCCCATCTACTGTAAAGTGGATGGATTCCATCTGCAAATGGCCAGCTGAGAATTCCCTTTGCCAAGGGGAGCTCCATGCTGGAATAGAGCTGTGAGAGCTTGCTTCCGTGCCATTCTCCATCCCCATCCCAGCATTGTGTGTGCCAGACACAGAGCAGAGATCCACTGAGCCAATTCTCCAGTTGAATAAATGAGAACATCCCCCTTGGCTGCTCTAACTACCAGTGAGGGCCAAGCAGCTTAGAATCGGGGATCAGCTCCCTGATGCCCATCCACACAGCTTCTGTGGTAAGCAGCTCAGGCACAGAGGAGTAGTTAATTTCTGTCCCTCTGGGGTGTACAATCTTTCTCTTATGTTTGGCAGGGCTTATCTGGTCCTTGCCATCAAGGGTCCTGGAACCCCTGTGGTTCTTAAGTTCCTGTGAAGGAATACATAGGGTAACCCAGGTCCACCCATTCCACTGTTTCCAGCTCAGGGCCCTTAAGCCAGGAAGGCAGAATCAGTCTTCAACAATTCTCCTGCTGTTCCCTGAGCTCCTTCCTACCTCCCATGGTTCTACTGGCTTCTTCAGCCTATGCCTCTGGTCATGCCTTTTTTGGGTTGTTGTCATTCAGGGGCCACTTCTTACCAGCTAGCTGGCAGGACCTTCTTTCTCTGGCCCGTTTGCTCCTCTGGCAGCTGCGCTGCCCCTCTGCCTCTCAGCTTTTTTATTCTTCCAGCTGCTGTGAGGCTACCAGTCAGCATTGGACACCAGTTCCTGCATTAATCAGCATGGGGCATATAAATGCCATAACAGGTACAATATGCAACAGAGGCGGGTCAGTGCAATGAACCACCTCTGGAGTCTTTTAAAATTTACCCGACAGCATTAATGTCCTTTAGGGAATAATGATCTGAAAAATTGCAGCTAAAGAGATTTTCAGATACAAGAGTATAAAAACATCACAAGTAATATGTGAGCTTTTCCCTCTCTTAGTGTCTCTGTCCTCTCCCCACCCCAAGTTTCAGTACTTAATATGAACGTTTTTCTAATACAGGAAAGATGATTTTAAAAAATAAACCTTCTTTTTAGTCCAGAGAAAATTTTTACTGCCTGGTTATCAATCACTAGGAGCAGGGAATTGTGATAGAAACACTGAGATCCCTAGCTATTTAGTTCACTTAGTGGTCACTGATCCGTGCACACACACATATGTTAAAATAAATGTAGTCAAGCAGAATAAAGTACATTTCTGAAGACCCAAAGCTGAGTTAAGCTTTCTAAGTAAAAAGTCAGTTTGATTAAGGGATCAGACCATCCACTGCCTGAAGAAAAATGTTTGTACCATATATTATATTTCCTCAGTACCTGCTGCCTGATTTGCAAGGTGGAAACACTAGTAACACAGTAGAGAAGAGGTGCATTAAGATAAAAAAGGCAACAAAATATTTATTAATTTATTCATTTGCATTCTCCGCAGCCTGAAATTAAATCTTCCTAAACAGAAACTTTAAGAGTGCTCCCAGTAAGGCCCAAGTTTATGAAGGCACATAAACACATGCTTAGTTGTATTTCTATGATCAAAGCTACTTTGGCACATGCTTAACTTTAATCATGTGCTTACATGCTTTGATAAGGAGGGATGTGTATGCATATGTATGATGTTAAGTAGATGCTTAAATGCTTTGCTGAATAGGGGTCTGTGTGCCTGATCCAAAGCCCATTGTCAATGGAAGTCTTTCTACTAACATCAATTGGCTGTGTATGAAGACCTAATGTAGCAACTTTAAGACCTTGTAAATACACAATTGTCTTAGAAATACATTAGATTTTGCATTTTAGCTTCATATATCTCACAGTTTCATTTTTGTTTGTTCTTGTATGCATTCCTATTTGTTACCAATGCCATTACAATGTGTAAAATTACATCCCTGATAAGAAGCTGAAAGGCATTTCACATAAGAAGAATAAATAATATTTGATTTAATTTCAGTTTGTCACTTTCTTTGCACAGACAAAACTGATTTACCTGCTGAAAGTCTTGTTCTTGGTGAAGTGTCCAACTGATGTTATGTTAAACCAGGATGATCACTAGGAATGTTCTTTCCCAGAGAGTAGTGAAGATGTGCTAGTTTCATATCAGTCTTAGAACTTGCCCCGTATCCTGCAATATTTAACAATTGTACATATTCTTGAGAGTTGTCATTTACACTGCCAATATTTATCTGGGCTGACAAAATACCTAAATAGATATAGAATGTTTTTGTATTACCTCACTAAAATGGCGATGTTAAACTGATCTCACTACCTGAACTTACTTTACTGTGAGTATTGCCTTGTCCTTAGGCATAATCCTTCTCTTTCTCCTTTGTCTTGGATAAAGGCATTTCAGTGGGGTCTAACCAAAGAGTTCCAGACCATGAAATATTTTTCCTCTTTTGAAATTACCTAGGAAATGTAACAAAAAATCATTGTCCAATGGATGTTAATCTTGAGTACTCCACAATTAGGAAATGCCAGTTTATCTGGGAATAGCACTGCGAGAAATGCTGATTTATTAGGATCCTGATCCAACTCCCATTGAACTCAATGCAAGTCTTTCTATTGATTCAAATGGCAGATGTATGAGGTCCTAGCTTTGTAACTTCAGTGAACCTGCAATAGGAAGCCTTTGAAGTACTATTTTCCAAAAGCAAAGGGGTAGTGCAGAAACAGATGCACCAAGGGTAATAATATATCCATGGATGCCTAAGGACAACAAGAGGCAGGGTGTCCCATAGTTCTTGAGGAATGCACAGATGTGATAAAACCTCATGGTATTTCAAAGAAAGTTAAGGCCTAAACTGAAGGGTCAAGCCAACCCTCAAGGAGTAGTGGTCACACAGGCTTCACCCTGTAAGAACTAAGAGATGGAGTTATGGAGTAATTGGGGGTTGTTAGCAATGAGTATAAGTGAGAGAAGAATAGCAGTGGAATAGATCCAGCTCTGAGGCTCCTATAAAACCCCTTTTTGCTGCTGCCAGGTCTTGTAGGGGCCCTGACAAAGATGCTACAACGTTGTGCTGATCCCTGACTATGACTGTGGCCCCTGGGGGCTGTTAGCAGCTGGTGTAAGTTAGAGCAACCCCCAGGCTGGCTAACCCTGAACTAACCTCAACCTTTTCCGCTAATCTAGACATACCCCATGGAGTGAGGTAGTGAAGAGGGTTCAATGGGCTGTGCATCCCTAAAAAGTCCACCCTCACACTCATGCAGGAGATGAACAGCAGAAGCTGAAACCCTTGGGCTACAGAACGCTCTGTGGGCTCAGTGTAGGCTGCATCTGCAAAGGAATTGGAAGGAAGGGTGCAGGAAAACAGTTCATATTTGCATGAGCCCTTCCCACCCTAAAAAAACCACAACTCTGTGCATCTTGAGTGTGAGGCAGGAAGCGGTGATGCCTTTATCCTCTTTAGGCTGGACTATTGCAATCTCCTGCTCTTAAGGCTGCACTTTAAGATTATTCAGAAACCAATTATTACAGAATGTGACTGCTTACTTTGTAAGCAGGGGGTGAAGGAAAGGAGCGGGAGCGGGAAACTCAATGTTAGCACATAATTCCTGTGCTCTGCACTGCCTCCCAGTCCACTTCTGGGTGGAATTTAAATTGCTGATTATCATGACGTGGGAGCTGGCTAGCATAGAGATCACCCATCTTCCCATGCCACTTTGTGGCAACTGTACTCAATCAAAAATCACATTGGCTTAGTCTATCACTGTGATTATATAAGCATTTAGATGCCTCAGCTAAGTAAGATATAGTCTGGTGAAGACCCTCTAAATCTATGGGAGAGCACTCGCCCATCAATTTGAGTACTCCACCTTCCCAAGAAGCGTAAGGGAAGTGGGTGGGAGAATGTCTCTCATCAACACAGCACAGTGTAGACACAATGGTAAGTGAATCTAAGTACATCAGCTTGAGTTACATTATTCACGGAACTGAAGCTGAATAACTTAGATTGATTTGCCAGTGTGGTGTAGACCAGGCTCTGTTCTTCTCTATAAAATGGGCATTATAGTCCTTATCTGCCTTGCAGAGATGTTGTGAAAATAAATGTATTAAAGATTGTTAGGTGGTCAGATGCTATGGTAATGGGGGCTATATAAGAACCTACGCCAGATATATAAAATTACAGTATAAATAGAGAAGAGAATATTGCTTATTTGGTTTGTGACAGCTGTTGGCCCCATGTGTTCTTTTAATTTCTGTAATGTGCTCAGATTTTGTGTCACAGAGATGGGTACAATATAAAGACATTAAATAAATAAAATGGTGTCCTCCTAGAGGTAGCTGTAGTTGAAGTTGCATTTTGCCAAACTAGTAAGGCCAGTTGTACAGTAGGAGTGCTCTGTCAGTATAACTATACTATACCAATATACTATACCAGCAAAGAGTTCCTTGTGCGGACACAGCAAAATAAGCTACCCAACTCTACAGAAGAGGCTTTTGCCAGCACACATGAGTCACAAATTACACCTCATCACTCCCTGGATCAACATAACTATGCCAGCAAAAGTTTGTAGTGTAGACTTGCGTAAGTTTAAATAGACTGAATGACATGTATGTAGACTATTTACAGAGGCCACAATTAGTTAAGTATGTGCTAATATGCGTTGCTGGATAGGGTCCAGTTTAGTCATGTGTTTAAAGACAAACACAGTGTTAAATGCTTTGCTGAATCAGGGCAAAAATAAGTTATTTTAAAGTAAAAATCATATAGCTGCTTTAAGTGGCAAAGTTAATTAGAGCTCATCTTCTGCTACCCCTCTCTAGTCAGTGTTTTTAAATGAATAATCGACAATTATCTTTTGAACCCCTTCTGCCAGTATTGAGATCAGTGTATTTAATCATCTAATGCCAAATCTTCATTTTTTGTTTGATAAATTTCTGCTTATAAATTCAGTTTCATATTCACAGTACATCATTTTTCAGTAAGAAAGCCCTGTGAAATCTTTCAAATTAAATGCAAAACAAACTGGATAATGTACACTACCACCTGCCTGAATATGAAGTAAGAGTTTAATGTCTTAATAGGATATGGGACTGAAAATACAGAGTGTTCTTTGTGACATTTAATTTACTCTAACAGCACTTTTAACAAATGTAAAGCAAATAGTCCAAATCTTAGATAAAGAATTGCCCAGCTCCATTAAGAGAGTGAATCCTCTATCTGTCATACACCAGTATAAATTTGTCTCTGACCTGAACAGACCTTGGAATATCTTGTATTTTCTGGTGTGAATTCCCTAGGTATCTAACCTATGTGAGTAACTTCATTTGTCCCTCCTACTGCTTTCCCCCCTGTTCTGTCCCCCAAACCTTATCCTCTTCAATGTCCCCTCTCCCTTCCTTTCAGCTGATCCCCTCCTAACTAATCTCCTCATCATCAAAAAAAGAAAAAAAAAGATAAAAGAATTGTAAAATTAACATGATCTTTGCTGCCATCAGATTGTTCATTCTGCTTGTTTGTTATATCCATCCCCTACCCTGTATTGGTCTTTTGCATTTACACTATAAGCTCTTTGAGGTAGAGACCATTTACTAATCTGTGTTTGTAGAGTGCCTAGCACAATGGGGCCCCATTCTTGGTTGGCTCTACTGCAATAAACATGATTAATAATAATAAAGGTGTACCTTCTGGGATCTTCCAAGGCAAAGTTACACCATGAAGATATTTGTGCTGAAGTGAAATACAGTAGAATTTCAAGTTATGCACATCTTGGGAATGAGGTTGTTTGAAGCTCTGAACAAAATGTTATGGTTGTTCTTTCAAAAGTTTATGAGAAAACATTGACTTAATTCAGCTTTGAAACCTTACTATGCAGAAGAAAAATGCTGCTTTTAACTATCTTAATTTAAATGAAACAAGCACAGAAGCAGTTGCTTTACCTTGTCTAACCCTTTTATTTTTAATTTACCCCTCATTTTTAGTAGTTTGCGTTTAATACAATATGGTACTGTATTTTTTTTTTTTTTGATCTCTGCTGTTGCCTGATCACATACTTCTGTTTCCAAATGATGTATGTGGTTGACTGGTCAGTTTGTTACTCTGATGTTTATAACTCTGAGGTTGCACTGTAAAAGACATTTAAGTATTTATTTTACCTGGGTACTGTGGTTGTCCTCACTGACATCTGTCTATAAGCATGTGGAACTCTTCTATGACAATGTAGCATTGTATGTTACTCCTCTAGGAGGAAAGGGATGCTAATGTAATTCCTCTGGTTCCCAACCCTTTGCTGCCACTCCATGGAGACATTAGTATATACTGGATTCTCTAGGGACCAGTAGACAAAAAAAAAGATTTTTGGATAAATAGTCTGGTTTTAAACAGGTTCAGGGCCTTCTTCCAGATCTAGAAAACAGAGAGGACCTCTGGTCCCTGGCGGGCCCCAATTCTTAGGGAAGACTTGGAAGGACTGGGCCTACAGAAATCCCAGAAGCCTGGTTGCTTGTTCTGAGCTGAAGCTGTGATGAACTTGAACCCATAAGGAAATCCCTCAGATGGGGTTTTGAATGACTGCTCCTGTCAGAGCCTACATTAGGGATGGAGTGATCTCTGTTAAACGTATTAAAATGTGTGTAGATTCTTTTATTGTTTTAATAGGTTTTCTCTGTAGTACTTTTATCTTAAGAATGTAATAGGCTTGCATAGGAACTGGTAACATAACTGTTAGCAATCATTAATTTCTGAAGACAGGGCAAGAGAATTTTACTTAGGCAGTCTGTCTCTGCAGGGAATAACACGGTGAAGGCAGGGAACTGTTCAGCATGGAGATACCCTGGTTAGAAGTGAAAGAGACATGTGTCTCCACCCAAGAAAAGTAATTGCCAGCAAAGCTAGAAGCTTAGAGTGGGTGCCCTTGTTAGACCAGAGAGAGAGAATACAGGGCCAGTTGCCCTGAACTGGGATGGCCTATATCCAAAGGATACATTTTTTCACTTTAATGTTCTTCATTGACTGTTGTGAGGAACTATTGTGGAGTTGGTTATTTTTAATTGATTACTGTATAAGCTTAATAGTTAGGGGGAGAAGTTACTTTTTATAGGGTTTGAATATTGAAATGGCTTCCATTTCCATTGGTTCACAGTTGTCATGTGGCATTTTATGAATATCTCTACTTCGCATTGTAAAGTTGTAGTTAATTTGATCCTGCTTAGGGGCAGTATTTTCCATTGCAGAGCTCAGACTCTGAAATCATTTATTTCTTGTCATTTAATTTTGAGGATTTTGTTGTTGTTTATAATGAAAAGGTAGCACTGAGTGAATTTCGTACTGAGAGATGCTGTATCAAAATAGCTGACTGACACCATGAAATGATTCCCTCGAGCGCTATTCACTCCTCTTTTGCATTCCCCCTCCCTCATCCCATCACATTTGTGTTCAGAGGGGAAAAGATGGAATGGGAGCTTTTTACTCTAATTGTCTTGCCCCTCAAAACCGGAGTCTAGAACTGATGAAAAATATCATGAAAAAGTTTCCCATTTTTCACCATAATTTTGAATTTCATATTCCAATTTGTATTTCATGTTCATATTCCATTTAAATCTGGAACAGGTGCAGAGCAGGTCTATGATGATGATCAGGTGAATAGAGAACCTATTTTACGAGAGGAGACTAAAGAGCTTGTCTTATTTAGCCTAGCAAAATGAGAGCTGAGAAGGGCAATGATTAAGGCTGAGAGTCTGCCATGGAGGTCACAGAAGTCATGGATCCCGTGACTTTCCAGGACCTCTGTAACTTCCGCAGCTGCAGCTACCAGCTGACCTCTCTGCGGCTGACCTTGGGGCTGCCCAAGCAAATGGCCACGGGGCCAGCTGCTGGGGGAGGTTCTGGGGCCAGCCCTTTGGGAGGCTGCTGGGGCAGATCCGTGGCCAGACACTTGGGTGGCTGCTGGGGCAGACCTTGGGGCCAGCTGCACTGGCCACTGCTGGAGTGGCCCTGGGCAGCTCGCTCTGGGCCATCTGAGCAGCAACGAGTGCTGCTGGCTCAGGGGCTACCAGAGCTGCAGTGGTCCCAGCGCAGCTGTGGCTCCCAGGGCTGCCCCAGAAGCCTTTGGAGCAGCTGTCCCCAGGACCTCGGAGCAACTAAAACAGGGATCGGCTACCTTGGCATGGGGTACCCCAGGGTAAGCACCCTTGGTGGGCCTCACCGGTTTGTTTACCTGCAGCATCTGCAGGTTCGGCCAGTCGCAGCTCCCACTGGCCGTGGTTCACCGCTCCAGTCCCGCAGCCCCCATTGGACCAGAACGATGAACTCTGGGGGGTCATGTGCCAAGGTTGCCAATCCCTGAACTAAAACAACTTCAAAGGCTGTAAAAACCAGAAAACTGCTTTTGTGTTTTATCTTCACTGAATTTTTGGTCTGTGTAGTGTGACGGAGTCAGACCAGAAGGATATAGGAGAGTGCTGGAAGGCAGGTATATTAGTCTCAGGATGTGCAGGTCCCTGTTCCCTGGATAGCCAAACAAAGGCTACTCCAGGCCAATCAAGACACATGGGGCCAATTAAGAACCTTCTAGAAAGGAGCAGAAACAGCTAGCCTGATTGAGACACCTGAAGCCAATCAGGGACTGGCTGAAGCCAGACAAAAACCTCCCAGTTAGTCAGGTGGGTGTGGGTGTCAGGAGCTGTAGGAGGAAGTTGTGCTGTTGGTGAGACTGAGTGGTAGACAACATATCATACAGAAGGAAGGAGGCCCTGAGGTAAGGGTGAAGTGGAGTTTGAAGAAGCGGGGACTGCTGTGGGGAAGTAGCCCAGGGAATTGTATTGTGTTTTGTGGATAAAAGGTCAGCCATCTTAGCTGATACTATTAGGGACCCTGGGCTGGAGTCCGGAGTAGAGGGAGGGCCTGGGCTCCCCCCTTTTCTGCCTCTCTTAATTAGTTACTGAGAAAGGGAGGTCACTCTGGGGCCTAGATGAGTTTCTGAGGCCCCTAAATCTGCCAGGAAGTACAGGACCCACCAATACAGACTCAGAACTTTGTCACAGTAGATAACAGGGAAAAGTAAACCAGACAAATGTGTGATTTAGTGGCCACGTGTAGACCTCTCTAGTAAGACAGGCTAGGGAGGTTGGCACTGACTGGACAGAGCCAGCTAGCAACTTAAAGGCCACAAGAAGCAGTTGAGTAAGAATAAAACCACTGTTGTAAGAAATAATGGAACATATGAAAGCAATGAAAAGACAGCTGAATTGAGTAAGGAGGAGGATAGCAATGGTTAGAGAAGGTAGCTAAGGAGGTACAAATAAATCTTTTAGCAGGAGAAGTAACAATGTATTAGAGGGATTTGGGGTTAGTTATGATGAGTGTACGAGAATATAATTAGAATAGAATGTTTATAGATGAGGTAGTTTCGATAATTTGTGCCTGAATATTACAAGACAAGATATAAAGAACATGTGTTTAACCAACAGGGGTTGGTGCAATACAGGACACTCTCCAGATCAGACCAGCATGAAACCGATGATGACAGAAACAGCCTATCTGTGCCCCAGGACCCGGTTACTAATTGCTGCTATACCCAGCAGCTTGCTTTAGGCTTCATTAAGCTGGTGATATCAAAACCACAAATTTTCTTATTAAAGCTTTAAACTAGCTACGTTTAAAAATTGCTGTGGACTGTGCTTTTCACCATCTCACCCAACTACTCAGGATCTAACTGATCACTGAATATGGGATTGGGAAGGAATTTCCCCCCGGGTCAGATTGGCAGACTCTGCAGTCTTTGGGTGCAGGTCACTTGCGAAGATTTTATGGGTATATCTCACTTAACAAATTCCCTGCCACTGCAGGGATCTCAGGCATAGAGGAATGTTGGTCCCTCCTGTTCTCTGCCTGTGATACATGATAGTTTTCTCCTGAGAGCGGTAATACTTTGATCTAGTTTTGGTTGTTGGACTTCATGTGGAGGTGGCTGGGTGGTATTTAGTAGCCTATGCCATACAGGAGGTCAGACTAGGTGACCTGGTTGTCTCCATGAAGGAAAAATCACAGAGCTGGTTGAAAAATTGGATGAATTATTTGTGAAAAAAATTCTGAAAAATGAATCCCTTTTTCCAAGCAAAAAAAGAAATTTAGAATATTTTGACCAGTTCAGCAAATCTGTGGAGACTCTTTGTGATTACAGCCTCAGATGTAATGTAATGGTTAGGATTGTTGTCCGTATACTGCTTAATTTGTTACAATTGTGCCCTTATCCTAAATAATGCATGAGTTGGGATCTATATAGAGAAGCCACAGAATCATGTGTTGCTTTTATGGGCTTTTCCTTTGGGAGGAGTGTTTTAGTCCTATAAATGGGCTAAGCAATGAATGGTTGTTTATGCTCTGCATTTATTATCTACCTGCTTGTTGTTTGGCTGTTGTTACAGATCTATTTTATAATGTAAAAGCGCTCTGTCTCTCTCTCTTTCTTTTTTCAAAGATAATTAATTATTATAAAGATCTCAATATTAAAATAAATAATTGAGCTTTGTTTTTATATTTTCCTTTTATACAATAGGTAGAAAATAGGCTGCTAACTGCAGGGAATTCACTTAGCTTCTATGACCACTTTCCCATGCTTCAGTTGCAAATGAAATGATGAATACAGTTTCTATTAAGCAGAATCCCCATGAAATTGGTAGTTACAGATTCCAGCAGTTAGTTGGGTGGAGTGTTAATGATTAGTTACTTCTCTGACAACATATTACTCTTGATAAAACCCATTTTCTCAAGGATTAGGGTCTAAGGTAAGCATCTGGCTTCCTTTTCTTTTTAAAGTGATGTTGATATTATAAAACCAAACTCCAATGGAACTGCAAATTCGGTGGGTTTTTGCCATTATAATTATATGCTGTATTTGTCTAGCAAATACTTACAGATAATTGCTGCATTTGTACTTTCACAGGTGGGCTGCAGAATGAAACACAGAGTACTATTGCTGAACAAGGTATAACAAAAGATTTGAGCAATACATTACTGTATGTGCTCCAACCATGTATAAAGGCAATGTTTTCCCGCATCACTTTGTTCATTCAGCAGTTTTCCTGTGGCCAAAAGGTATTTTTACACAGGAAAAAGAAAAGACAGTGATCTATTAGAAGAAGATTCTATTGGTTATATGCAATCATGATCATTATCACCCAAAGGAATGAAAGAATGCTGCTCACATATTACATTTATTAAAAAACTTTCTTTATTTATTTAGGATTGAGAGTGTTACAGTTTTCAGTCCTCAAGCTCAGCGCTTGAATCTTGATTGGGGAATGAGGAATGGCTCGCCACTTCTGCAGGTCTAGTGCTTGCCTCAGCGAATTTCTCAAGAGTCCACTGGCAGAATCACATTATCAGAGGTCACAAAAGATGCTGCTCCTGACAGTATGGATTACAACAGAGACTCATCATTGTTGCAGCCATAATTTTTATTAACATTACTCACAATCGGTAAGTGCCAAGACCATTCAGGTCTTATCCTTCCTCCCTCTCCGATTTCTGCCAGTTCTCTTATCTCCAGAGTTTCACAGAAAAACTGACCTGCTAAATTAGAACAGAGAAGTTTAGCAGATTTATTTAATTTTGAAAGCCGTGTTGGCAGAGTCTGTACACTTTGTCATTAAGTAACTTCTACATCCAAAGAGCATCTTGATGTGATGCTATTGTGTCCATCAGTTTGTACCACAGGCAGGATTCCCTGCCATAAACACAAAAGCTCTATTTTATTAATTGCCAGTTTGATATTTTTTTCTACAGCATAATGACTGAACATGAAGTGAAGGATTCTCATTTGTTGATTTTTCTGTCTGCTGCTCAGAATTTATAATTGTCAAATTTGTGAATGCTGGATGGTAAGAATATTTTGCACTCTAGTACTTCCTTCCAAGGATCTCAATGTATAGTACAGTACAGACAGTGAGAACTGGATTCATTGCTCTGCTAAGTGAACTTAAACTGGCTAGACATTGGTAAGGGAGCTCTCCTCCTGCACAGGGCAGCTCTATGATGGCAAAAAGCTGGCAAAGGCAGAAGAACCAGTGTCTGCTGCAGGCTGGGGGCATGGAAGGGCATGGCAGAGTAGAGGAGAGTTAGAGAAGGGCATGGCAGAGCTATGATCTCCACTGGCATACAGACAGAGGGACACCTTATGCCAGTGGTAAATTAAAGCTACTGACACTGGGATGAGATAGTACAGCATTAGGGAGCCCCAATTAGTTTGCTGCCAACCCTCTCTCCAGTCAGGTGAGGTGATGAATCTGGACCTAATTATTTTTGGGTAAGGCCTGTTTCTATTTACTTCCATGAGCTTTGAATCAGGCCCTTAGACTCACAACGACATTATAAGTTAGGAATACATTGCATTATCCCATTCTAACAGATGAAGAAACAGTGGTATGGAAAGGTACAGTGACTTATCCAGGTTCACACAGGAAGTGTGTGGTGGGGCTGCAGATTAGCACCGGACTCTCCTGAGTCCTAGCCCTGTGCCTCAACCACCACAGCATCCTTCTTCTGATGGCCATCTTCTGCTGACATGTGAATTTCCATATTTTCCTGGCATTCTACTAAATGTGTTTAGTTAATATGAAAAAAAAAACAAACCACCTCTGTGGATGTCTTTGGGAAAAACAGAGGCTCCAGAGAACATTCTACTAAAATAAAAAATAAATTATCCTTAAGATTAAAGCAGACTGGAGAATTAAATTCTAGTGGCTCACTGCTAACTTGAGAACTTTCACAATGATCAATTTTTACTTTAAATTTTGATATTTTCCCTAGATCCTGTATTGCCACTGTAGAAACTAAGTAAATCTCAACAGAAATTACACATCTTTTCGGCCACGAAGGATTCAGTGCCTTGAATGGCATAATGTGATAGAGTCAAAACCCTTATGGGCTGGATAGAAGTTAGTAATCAATGAATTATGGTTCAGGTACAATAGATGTACTTAATTAATGGCTTCTCAACCAAAAGGGTGAGACTGGGAGGCAACTTAATGTACACCTGGGCCCAATAAAAGTGGAGAGAATTTATTCAGAGAAACCACAGGAACTTCTGTGAAGGAGCTTGCACGAGAACAGAGACCTCAGAGAGACCTATTCTGAGGTTATGTCTACACTGCAATTAGACACCTGTGGCTGGCCCGTGCCAGCTAGCTCAGGCTTTCTGGACTTGGGCTAAGGAGCTGTTTATCTGCAGTGTAGACATTCAGGCTTAGTCCATGGCCTGAGTTCTGGGACTCTCCCACCACGCAAAATACTTGTGCCTAAGCCCAAACAACTATACAGCAATTAAACAACTCCTTAGCCTTAGGATGACCATATGTCCCCTTTTGGCAGGGACAGTCCCTTTTTTTAAGCCCTGTCTCAGCCGTCCTGACTTTTTTTTTCCAAAAGTGGGCATTTGTCCTGTTTTCTCTGGCTGACCTGCTCAGTTGACAAGAGCAAACAGGACAAATGCCCCCTTTTGTCAAAAAAGGGTGTGTGGTACAGTGCGGAGGTGTTGAAAGGAGATATCAGCCCAGGGCCGGGGTGGTGGGGAGCAACGTTTCAGCATGTGGGCCCCTGAAGGGTTCCAGTGACCAGGCAACAGCTTCACATGAGAGGTGGGGAGAAGGTTGCAGGGGGAGGGGCACATTGTTTCAGCGACCAGGCAACAGCATCAGGCAGATGAGAAGGGGGCTCGGATAAGAGGCTAGTGATGTCCTGTTTTCTCTTTGGGAAATATAGTCACCCTACAAGTTAGCCTGAGCCCTGTTAGCCCAAGTCAGCTGGCACGGGGCACCATGGGTTTTCAGACACCTGCTCTGCAGGTAATGGTAGAGAGGCAAATTCCTGTAACATCATGTCCTGATGCTAAGGGAATGCTCTAATGGAGAGTGTGCATCAAAACACATTAACTTCAACTTTTATCAGGTATATTAAGCTTCTGGTGATGGGTTTAATAAATTACAGCATAACAGCAATTTTGCCTGGAAGAGATAATGTTAATTGAAAATCAGATTCTTTCAAAATGTTTTAGCATTTCCTTTCCTATGGTACAAAAGTCTTTACTGAGGACATAAAAGCAACAATAAATACTCAGTTTTTTAGTCATTTAAGTTATTGAGTCACTGAACCCATCTGGTTCCATTTCTGTAAATACTACAGTATATGACCTACCTTGACCAATACATTTTACAAGCTAGAGCCATCCATTAAACTTGCGAAATGGCTTTGCCAATACAGCTTGTACAAAAATCTAATAAGTAAAAAAGGGTTCTCCTATGGGCTGTTGTAGGATTTCTTGCCATGATTAATACAAGCAGTAGTATGTTTTGACTTTTCAAAGAACTGATAACTGAACAGAAACAGTGATCCTAGGGGAATGCAAAGATTTACATCTAGTTTATACCACTGTCTGAAGTTTCCATGCAAAAAATGCTTAATAGCTATATGATTTATTGCTTTGATAAAAAAAAACACTAGAAATGTGTGGGAAACATATTAATATAACTTATTAAAATGCAGACTGTGAAAAGCATGCTGGCTTTGCATGATACAGTGGTGCTGAATCTTCTTTGCAGAACATAAGGAATAAGTGTAGCCTAATCTAGAGTTTTGTACCACCGGCTATGCTTCTATATCTAAGAAGCATCTCACATAAAAATAACCTTACTCTTCTCTTACCAGAATTAGTTTAGTAATAATCATTGAGTATCTAGAACTCAGTAAAACTCATGTTCAGAAATAGGTATATAAATTTTTGCAAACATGGTGCATTCCACACTTTTACTTTAAAAAGCCAGGCTTTGAAAAGTACACACACACAGACACACACACTCTCTCTCTCTCTCTCCTACAGCTGCTGAAAAGAGAGATTTCATTAGTATTCAGGTGCCGCTGTGTTTTGAGAATGCTGGTGCCTTGCATCTAGTTTAATTCTGTATCATTATTAGACAGAGATTTTTTTTTTAAAATTTAGGAGCAGCAGCTGGAAAGACTTGGATAATTACAGCAATCTCCAATAGAAGATCATGCCTATTCACTGCTGAAAAATGGTCATCTATTTATCAATTATCAGCTATTCTGTCTTTCTAATCTAGAATTAATTTGTGCCCTGTTTCTATTATTTATAATTTTCTGTGTCATCGACTGCTCGGCAGATTAACAATACCTCTGTTCTTTCAGGGAGTACTTATTATGGGAGAGCTTTTGTATTCATCACATTTTTTAATGAGGTTATTAATAATTACATCTTATTACATCTGTTGAATCATAATTTAATTTTTAATTACTAGACACATTTCTAAGTTTTATATATTTGTATGTGTATGCATTGATGCTCTGAGCTGTTTACGTCACAGAAAGCTAGCAGTAATGCAATTTACACCACAAAACAGTTATTATACTATTGTTTTCAGTAGAGTTAATACATTATATGAAGGTAGGACATTATGATCATCTGATCATTAATCAATAGTACTCCATAGTTGTGATTCAATACATTTATTATATTAGGAACTGATATAAAGTCCACTGAAGTTAATGGAGAAACCCCCATTGTTTACAATGGATGGTGGATCAGGCCCTTAACGTATTTAATAACTAAATTTCTCTGTTTCATAAATAAAGGTAAAATCATTTAAGATTGTCTTCACTGAAGGACCAGTTGACAAGAACACAGCTGCCTAGCTACTTTGGGATGGTCAATCGACATCAGATGCAGAATTTGTGTTTAGTTCAGACAAATATACAAAAGTCTGGATGCTTTTCCCACTTGTTAGTTTAGCAAAGATGGGCTGGATATATAAGGCTTTATACTGCAGGATAATGAGTATTATGGCCCCAATCCAGGAAATCACTTAAGTACCTGCTTAACTTTAAGCATAAACAAAATTATTCATGTACTTAAGGATTTGATGTCCAAAGCTGCATATGGAGAGTGAAAAGAAGGACAGAGATCCAGTTGTTGTTCCCTGACCCAGGGCTACCTGACTTCAGTGCACAGGGGCAGACCTAACTTAACTAACCAGTGCAACAATATCCATGAGGGACCCTACACCAGTGAAGGGTGAGGTCCACCCTGTCATGTTTGGTGGAGAACGCAGCAGAAGCCTCAACTAACTTTATGCCAGTGAAGATTTCCTTTGCACAGGGTGAACTCTCCCCTGTCCTTCACCTGCCACTTTAATGGCCGTACATCATCAGAGAACACAGCTCCAACTATCTGTAGGATCACAGAATCATGGAAGTGTAAGGGTGGAAGGGACCTCCATAGATCATCTAATCCAATCCTGTGCACTGCAGCAGGAATAAGTATTATCTAGACCATCCTTGACAGGTGTTTGTCCAACCTGTTCTTATAAACCTTCACTGAGAGAGATTCCACAACCCCCCTTGGCAATTTGTTCCAGTGCTTAACTACCTTGACAGTTAGGAAGTTTCTTCTAATGTCTAACCTAAATCTTCCTTGCTGCAATTTAAGCCCATTACTTCTTGTCTTGTCTTCAGTGGATAAGGAGAACAATTTATCACCTTCCTCTCTATAACAATCTTTTACGTACTTGTAGACTCTTATTATGTCTTACCTCAGTCTTCTTTTCTCCAGACTAAACAAACCCAATTTTTAAAATTTTCCTCATAGGTTGTGTTTCTAGACCTTTAATAATTTTTGTTGCTCTCTTCTGGACTTTCTCCAATTTGTCCACATCTTTCCTGAATTATGGTGCGCAGAACAGAATCCTTACAGGCACAATGTCTTCTTGCATGCAACTCATTGGAGGATCAGGTCCTAAGAAGACAAACAACATATGAAAAGTTGAGAGAGAGAGAGATTTATTTATGCAAACTTATCTTTATAATTATAGAAAATGTGTCATGTCCTCCTCCTCCTTCCTGAGTATTATTGATTTGCTATTTCCTTCAAGATAAGACAGTAAATTGGAACAAGCTGCCAAAGGAGACTTTAAAAAAAGTTTCTTCAATTACATACCTTCATCTGCATGCACAAATAAAGCAAGCGAATATGACATCTGATATTTGCACCCAGGTAGAGGTATAAAAGGCCATTTGTGTGCACAAATACTCAACTCAATTTGCAAACATAGGTGTGAAGATAACATACAGTGGAGTTACTGTCTTTGGAAAATGTGACCCTAAATAATTAAATCAGATCTGCAGTGATGGGGAGTAAATTAAATTACATTATTACAGGTCCATGGCCATACAAATGGCCTGATCTGGCACAGTGTTAAGCACCTGAATCCTGGCCATAAGAAATACTGTGCTTGCAAACAAGACAAAAAATAAATTAAAAATATTAGCATTATCTTTATTTTGAAATTCTCTTTCAATTTTAGGAGTGCTGTACACTGAAGATACAATAAATCAAAGGAGTAGCAACAAACTATGAACTGATAAATAATTGAGTCAGGACAACCACATGTCTATATATTTAACTGATATCATCCAAACCCGACTGTTACCTGTCCAAAAAAAAGAATTCCTCTTCCTCTATAGTCATTTAATTAAAGGGCTGTATTTCACACATTTGATGTCATACCTATGAAATATGGCCTTCTAACTGCAAACAACTATGAAATATACATGTTAAGAAGAATTAAATCTCTAACCCCATCTTTTATGTTAATTATAAGTGTATATATAGATGCCAATTTGAAATTGGACAGTATGCTTCTTTAAAACTGCCTTAGATAGCTAAAATAGCTTTAACCCATATTTTCAGTATTCTCTTGGTATCCTGTGTATGGGGAACACTGTGGAGTATGATTCTGAGGTAAGATTATATAATCTTTTGTGGCAATATTAAAAAGTGTGAAGGGCAACCTATCTAGCTGGTTATGTAGCTAAGACGAGGAATGAAGGTTTAGACAAAATGCAGAACTGGGGTACAGCAAGAGAAGACTTATGAACAAGAGAGTTAAAAAGTATCAGAATAAACTGAATGCTTCACTTAAGCTAATTAAGATCAGGTAACATTCCTTTTTACTAAACTCTACTTTATTGTAAATAATCTAATAAAATTCTTCAATTACCTGAGATCTAGTTAAATTTGGCCCTAGACAACCTCCTATATGGGAAAGTATTACCTTAAAGTGAGTGGAAAAATGTAATAAATAGCATTTAATAAAATAGAAAAAGTAAATACCAATGGGACCATATAATTAGCAGATAAGGTTTTAAATTATACTGTAGGATAACAAGATTATAATTTTATGCAAAATAAAAATGAAAGAAATCTAACAAGCACAATAAAAGCAGCAACAAAATTATTAGGCAGAAGTCAGTCAGGGTCTGCTCCAAAATCCATGGAAGTCTTTGCATTGACTTAAATTGATTTAAATCAGATCTCCAATTAGAATTATGGTATAAAAATTCAACTCTTATTAAAACTGAGAGCCTATAATTTGTGTTTTAGATACACCTTTTTTACACGTTTTAAGATAGGATCATAGAATATCAGGGTTGGAAGGGACCTCACGAGGTCATCTAGTCCAACCCCCTGCTCAAAACAGGACCAATCCCCAACTAAATCATCCCAGCCAGGGCTCTGTCAAGTCTGACCTTAAAAACCTCTAAGGAAGGAGATTCTACCACTTCCCTAGGTAACCCATTCCAATGCTTTACCACCCTCCTAGTGAAAAAGTTTTTCCTAATATCCAACCTAAACCTCCCCCACTGCAACTTGAGACCATTACTCCTTGTTCTGTCATCTGGTACCACTGAGAACAGTCTAGATCCATCCTCTTTAGAACCCCCTTTCAGGTAGTTGAAAGCAGCTATCAAATCTTCCCTCAGTCTTCTCTTCTATAGACTAAACAATCCCTGTTCTCTCACCCTCTTCTCATAAGTCATGTGCTCCAGGCCCCTAATCATTTTTGTTGCCCTTCTCTGGACTCTTTCCAATTTTTCCACATCCTTCTTGTAGTGTGGGCCCCAAGACTAGACACAGTACTCCATATGCAGCCTTACCAATGTCGCATAGAGAGGAACAATCACGTCCCTCGATCTGCTGGCAATGCCCCTACTCATACAGCCCAAAATGCCGTTAGCCTTCTTGGCAATAAGGGCACACTGTTGACTCAAATCCAGCTTCTCATCCACTGTACCCCCAAGGTCCTTTTTTGCAGAACTGCTGCCTAGCCATTCGGTCCCTAGTTTGTAGCAGTGCATGGGATTCTTCCTTCCTAAGTGCGGGACTCTGCACTTGTCCTTGTTGAACCTCGTCAAATTTCTTTTGGCCCAGTCTTCTAATTTGTCTAGGTCCCTCTGTATCCCGTCCCTACCCTCCAGTGTATCTACCACTCCTCCCAGTTTAGTGTCATCTGCAAACTTGCTGAGGGTGCAGTCCACGCCATCCTCCAGATCATTGATTAAGATATTGAATAAAACCGGCCCAAGGACCGACCCTTGGGGCACTCCGCTTGATACCGGCTGCCAACTAGACATGGAGCCATTGATCACAACCCGTTGAGCCCAACGATCCAGCCAGATTTCTATCCATCTTATGGTCTATTCATCCAGCCCACACTTCTTTAACTTGCTGGCAAGAATACTGTGGGAGACAGTATCAAAAGCTTTTCTAAAGTCATGGAATAGCACATCCACTGCTTTCCCCTCATCCACAGAGCCAGTTATCTCATCGTAGAAGGCTATTAGGTTAGTCAGGCATGATTTGCCCTTGGTAAATCCATGCTGACTGTTCCTGATCACTTTCTCCTCCTCTAAGTGCTTCAGAATTGCTTCCTTGAGAACCTGCTCCATGATTTTTCCAGGGACTGAGGTGATGCTGACTGGCCTGTAGTTTCCCGGATCCTCCTTCTTCCCCTTTTTAAAGATGGGCACTACATTAGCCTTTTTCCAGTCATCCGGGACCTCCCCCGATCGCCATGAGTTTTCAAAGAGGATGTTTCAAAGATGCTCTGGTTTATATTTAGAATACACCCTAATTATACCCAGGATAGCCAACCAATATTTTTTCAAATTATTTGTGGATCTACTCTTAAAAAAATCCCTCTATTCACATGCTGTGCTTAAAAATTCAGCACTTCTGAGTGATTTAGGTGGAAAACGTGACTGTAATTGTTTACAGTGCAAAGTGCTTAGGGGCTGGGGTTCAGCTTCACATACCTTAAAAATGGCAAAATGTGTTTTCCAATAAAATTCACTTTTCAGCTAAAACCCAGCATGGAAAAAATCAGTCTAAAAGGAGAATCACTCATACAGGTTTTTGGGTTTTTTTTTAAGTGCGAGGGATGTGTGTGAAAATAGGGTTACTACTGAAACTATTTTGCCATTTTATCTGTAGCACTTAAAAGCATATTTACTATTAGTGTGAGATTATTATCAAAGGGAAGCCATTGCTCAGCATTACATCCCAAAACAAGAGGACTTCTTTCTATATTCAGGCTGAACTTTTCAGACCCTGCTTCGTGGGACTCACTCTATCCTGCCATGCTAGGGGGAGGGAACACAAGCCAGAATAGGGAAAGAACAGATTAAAGAATATTTAGAAAAGATAGATTGGAGCTGTGAGTTGCCGTGCCTGTGGATGGTGAATGTAAACAAACTGTTTTGTGGCCCATTGGATTACCCTGACAGATTACTCGCACCACCAGTTGTCCACCACTGCTTTAAACTGCTGTTCAAGTGCTCCTTTTAAGGGGTTTCATTAAAGATACTCTTTTTTCAGTTAGAATATTTGGCTTCTCATTGCCCAGGAGATTACAGTGAACCCACTACTGCTCACTGAAAGGGAAACTGAGGCAGGCCTCAGCAGAGCCACCACTATATGGCAGGCACGCTCTTTTTTTTTTTTTTTTTTTAACGGAGCCCCACTAACATCAAGATCAGACTTGAAGGAGCAAAACCTAATTTGTAGGTAGAGCTCTTGGTTGGTTGCCAATCAGTTTTCCAGAGTACAAGTTGCTCCTTATTAGTATATATAGCAGCCCAATATCAGGACCCATATCCGAGTCTCAAAAGGAAAACAGGAGCAACTCCATCTCAGATTCACCCAGAAAGAAAGATTGTCCTAAAACAAGCTTTCAGGAGCTAAATCAATTCCTAAAATTAGATGGTTAATCTTTTCAATAAAACAGAGGTACTTTAACCTTCAGGTTCGCCCTTCTGCTAGATAAAAAATAAACTAATAACCAGAAGTATTTTCTGGCCAGAATAACTCAAGATTCTTTTTAATGTTATCACTTTAAAAATAAATAAATATGAAAGTATTTTGAGGAAATCCTGTGACTGGCATTAAAAAATATTTGCTTATAAAGAATTTAAAGTGCTTGTCCAGTTGGTGTTTGTGCCTTGTCTGTACTTATGGGTGTTCTGTCTCTTCTGGAAGATGTTCTGCATTGTTTTGGAACATGTACCTTACTTTCCCCAGGTGATTCTTCACTAGCGAATGGAAGACAGTGGAGATTGTTTGCTATTTGCACAAATGGAAGGTGATTAAATGAAAAGTAAAAATAGTCCTTTCTTGTTTCGGGTGCATTTCAGCTTTTTTAAAAAGAGAAGCTGAAAAATGTTAATTCTATTCTGGATGGATGCTATAGAAATTAAGATTTTTTTCTGTGTGTGTCTGAACATGAGTACATTGATTTTTTTGAAATTTTGGGGGGCCAATCTACTGGCATAAAGAAAAAGTTCTGAGCTGCCATGTGGAGTATATATGTTTGATTTCAACACTCCTTTGGGTCAAGAAGCACAGCAGTCAGTTGAAGAAGCAATATATTTAGCCTCACAATCCTTAAAATTTCTGAAGACTAGAACAAGGCCACCAAATAATTTCTTCTTATGAAATACTGGAGGAAAGGATTTGAACCCAGGTCCTGAGAAAAGCAAAGTCCATTAGCCATGTGGTGACATACGTACCAAAGAAAAGCAGCTCAGTTTCAAAGGAGAACCATTCCTTGAGGACTCTCTGCAACCTAGTAACACTTTCTAGCAGAGGGTTGCCCCAGCTTGATTTTCTGGGGTTGGGGTTTCAATGCTTTCTGTAACTGAGAAATATCTTATATGTTAATAGATAAGGTGCCCGTAGATGGTGTTCAAGAATATATAGGCTACTTTTTAAATTTTTGTAGGCCCAATCAGGGCTGCCCAGAGGATTCAGCGTGCCTGGGGCAAAGCAATTTCACTCCGGGTCTTTGGCAGCGGGTCCTTCACTTGCTCCAGGTGTCTTCGGAGGCACTGAAGGACCTGCGGCCAAAGTGCTGCCGAAAACCCAGAGCGCCACCAGGTACAATATTCTCGTGGGGGTCCCTGCGGGGCGTGGGGCTTGGGGCAAATTGCCCCACTTGCCACCCTCCTCCCCGGGCGGCCCTGGGCCCAATAAAGCTCATGAACTGCAAATGCTTCCTCAGTGCAGCTCTTAATATCGGCTCTTAACAGTCTTTAATACAGATGCACGAGTCTCTCCATAATTCAGGTTAAAGTTAGTTTTGAGTTATTATAAATCTGCTTTTGACTCCCTGCTGTCAACCAAGCCTACACTTTGGTGACAGATTAACACTGTTACTAGCTGTATCTGAATAATTGAAACCAATGGGCTTCTTGAGGGGCAAACAGTTTTGGTGCGTTCTCCAGGAAATACACATGGATGCTAGGCATGCTCCAGGTCACTCACAGGCTACTAGCTTTAGGTGTGTATTGAGACAAGAAGACTTTAAGGTTTCAGGGATTCTAGGTATGGGCAGTTGGAGGGAGGACAAGAGGTTAACTGGCCTGAAGCAATATGATCTAGTTGGCTGACCTCGGGGTCTGAAGATTTCATTTTTCTGAACTCCATTTTCAGTGTTATCACTGCTTCGGTGTGTGGCTGAGGTCATTTGTATTTCAACATTACCTTCTATCTGAGGATTACATAGCACCTAATAAACACCATTTGACACTCAAGGCACTCCTATGAACGTACAGCAAGTAAGCACTCTTATTCCTGCTTTTCTGATGGTGAAAGTTAATTTTAGGAGATATTAATTTCTTCACAGTAACACACACAATTAGTAGCAGGACACTGATCTCCTGGTTCCCACTCCTTTGTCTAATCCACTACATCACACTACCTTCCTGTAACCTCTCTGTAAAACATGATCAAGCTACTGACTTGTCTACCTCTCAAGATGGCCTGAGAATTAGTTAAGGATTGAATAGCACTTTGGCGGTATAAAGTGCTATGTTATATAATCTTTCCATAATGAAAGTTGTGGCTAATTTTCTGTTTAAAGCATGATGTTGGTTTTTCCCTCTGTCTCTGGATAAATATCATACATGCCAGAAGTTCTGGGTGCACAAGGGACAGAGAGAATATTGTTTCAGTGACTTTAATCATACATTTCTATACTAGCTGTAGTGCTTGGGATTTTGATAGTAGCTTAAGTTTGAATTTTTTGGCTTTAACAATTTTTTAATATACAAATTAGAGTTAAGGAGAGTTTCCTTGAAGTTAAAAGTTTTTCAGCATAATTTCCATTTTAATTGATTTTGTGTGTGGGATGTTAATACACATTGGAGAACTAAAACAAACAAGGTTTTGTTCCAAGTGCTACTAATAAGCACCTAAATACAATAAAATTTATTATAAATAATTCCCTGTATATTTTTGGGAACCTTCAGTCTATCAATTCTGCTGTATGGAAATATAGGGCTGGAGGGATCTTGAGAAGTCATCAAGCCCAGTCAGCTGCACAGTGACAGGACGAAGTAAACCTAGACCATCCCTCACATGTTATTGTCCAACCTGTTTCTAAAAACCTCCAGTGATGGGGTTTCTACAATCTACCATGGAAGCCTATTTCAGAGTTTAACTACTCTTATAGTTTGAAAGTTTTTCATAATAGCTAACCCAGATCTCCCTTGCTGCAGATTAAGCTGATTATGTCTTGTCCTATTTTAACCCATGCTTGATTAGTGTGGCACTCTGTCCCCCTCTAGAGGCAGCTATACCAGCTAGAGATTAATGGGTCTGCTACAGCCTTGGCTAAGAGACAGGGCTTTTAGCTCATGCACTAGAGGCTCATACATTAAGCTCCAAATGTTCCCAGGTTTGATCCTGGCCACCAATGATAGGGGTCTGTCAGCATTACACTACTTTCAGTACACATAGAGAAAAATTGATCACCGTCCCCTTTATAACAGCCTTTAATATATTTGAAGACTGTTATCAGGTCCCCCCAACTCCCGATCTTCTTTTCTCAAGATTAAACATGCCCAGAATTTTAACCTTTTCTCATAAAAGATTTAAAAAATCTGATCTAGAATTTTTGTTACTCTCCTCTGGACTCTCTCTGCCTTGTCTATATCTTTCCCAAAGTGTGCCTCCCAGAACTGGACATAGTACTACAAATAAAGCTTCACCAGCACTGAGTAAAGTGGGACAATTTCCTTCTATATTTTACATACCACACTCTGGTTAATTCACCCTAGGATTATATTTGCCTTTTTCACAGCTCTATCATATTATTGACAGATATTTAATGTGTCATCCATTTTAACGCCCAGATCCATTTCAGCAGTACTACCCTCAGCCAGTTATTCCCCATTTTGCGGATGTGCATTTAAGTTTTTTCCTTCTTATGTGAAATATTTTGATTTTATCTTTATTGAATTTCATCTTGTTCAATTCAGACCAAACCTCCAATTTGTCAAGGTTGTTTTAAATTGTAGCCCTGTCCTCCAAAGCACTTGCAACCCTTCCCATATTAGTGTCATCTGCAAATTTTATAAGCATTCTCTCCATTCCATTGCCCAAGCCATTAATGAAAATATTGAATAATACCAGGCCCATGACCCCGATGGGACTCCACTGGATATACTCTTACAGTCTGACAATGAATCATTGCTAACAACTCTTTGACAATGGTCTTTCAACCATTGTGTAACCACCTTATAGCATTTTCATCTAGACCACATTTCCATAGTTTGCTTATGAGAATGTCATGTGCGATTGTGTCAAAAGCCCCACTAAAATCAAGATACATCACATCTACTCCTTCCCTCCATCCAGTAGTCCAGTAACCCTGTCAAATTAGGATGGTTAGGAAAGATTTGTTCATATTTCTCTATATTGGCTATTCATTATGACCTTTTATCCTCCAAATGCTTACAAATTGATTGTTTAATAATTTTTTCCACTATCTTTCTAGGTACTGAAGTTCAGCTGACTGGTCTATAATTCTCCATGTCTTCTTTGATCATTGCTTGGACTATAGATTGAAAGTATTTCTTTGAGGTTGCTGTCTCTGCTATCTCGTTTCATAGACCTTAATGGTGGATAACTATTCCACAGGATTACTATCACACAATGAAATATGTGTGAGTGAATCCTTTTGTGTATCTTATTGCAGGATTGGGGCCTAAAATAGTAACTCTGCAGAAGTACTCCATATTTAGAGAAAGCCACTTTTCCCCCAGCTCTGTTTTGTACAGAGGATGCCATCTCCCATCATATTGTATATTATCTATCCTACATGTCTGCATGTTCTTCTCACTCTAGCCTGAATCTTTCTTCTTCCACCTTCTTATTGCTTGTTAAATTTAAACTCATTGGGCTACCTTTTGTTTTGTTTTATATAGTACTTAGCATAATGGGATCTCAATTCTAAAGTGAAATGTGTAGGCACTATTGCAATACAAACAACAACAATCCACTAAGTTTCCTAGTCACCCTCATTCTCACTAAGAAAAATTTTCAGAGGGTAGGAGACAAGCAATTATGTATCCTTCTTGTGCAAAGGAACTTATGTGAGAAATAAACAGCTTCTTTCCATCCATACAGCCACAGGGGACCATATGCATTACTTCCATACTGCTGCTACCTTGGGGAGCTGAAGGACTTGAGTCAATCAGGACTTGAACTCAGATAATAGAAGTATAAACTCCACTCTTGATTACAAGGTCAGTTTCATGGATAGGGTTTTCTCCCCTCTGGGAATGCATATTTTTAAAAAAGCAAATAAGTGAATAGCTTGTTCTAGGAACAGTAACAATTGTAAAGCCATTGCTTGCAGTGTATTAATAAATGGTGGTTGTTAATTTCAGGGAATGATTACTTACATACATTCATAGCCCTGAACTACTAGTTAATATTTAATTGTAATCAGTAATGCAGCAATAAAATTAATTTGCTTTTCAAGCATAAGAACAGAATAAAGGTGTAATGTATCTTTATTTTCTAAAGATGGAAGTTTAAGGAAATCTGATAGGCTAGTAATTAAGAAATACTAAACCTGTCCTTTAAAGCTATTAAAGATTTCCAGCAAGATACCAGCTATTCATTTTAAATGGAAGAGAACGATGTCCTATAACTGCTCTTCCATTGGGGCAAGTTATAGTTTCAAGGCTTGTTCCTTTATTGCACTCCAAGTACACAAGTTGAAATTGGTTCAAATACTATTTGGCATTTCTTTGTGTTACGCTTCAAGAGGACTACGATCTGAAAATCCGGACCTATCATTGCTCCTGTTACAGGACAGACATGGAAGCAGTGATACTTCAAGAACAAATAAGTTCTGTTAAAACATGATGTGAAGTTATATATAGACACACGCACACACCCTATCTATTACTGATTCAACTAAGTGCAAGTCATAGAGAGAAAAAATCTCCAGTGGGGTGCATTGGATTATGCAACCTGCAATAGGAAAAAGTACTCATATACTAACTACATTTTAAGGGAATAGTCTCAGTGCACTATATAACTCTCCTTATAAAGACTTGAAGACAGAGGATTTTTGGTTTTTGTTTCTGATTGTTTTTTTAACTGAAGAGTCAGAAACAACAAGGTGGGCAAAGTTATTGTCAAGTCACCCGAGAAACAGCTAGTTTAGATTAGAATCCAAAATGTATCGGGCTTTTGAATAAAATCCATAGTGCATTATCATGCTCCTAACATAAAGACTGAACATCATGTACTTGCACTCTGCTGCCTTGACATAATGGATCATCTAGAAAAATGTGCAGCCAATGGCCAGACATGAGGCATAGTGCAGACAGTGTTAATCCACTGACTACATCAGAAGACAGTGAGATGGGAAATGCACCAAGAAAACATCTCTGCTACTGTGACTGAATTGATGATATAGTACAAGAAAGATGAAAAGTGGCTTTAAAAATAGCACTGGTTACAGTCCTGAACTGATCTAAAAATCAAAACTAACTTGATTTACATCTTGAACTAATGTAAGATTCAGAGAGGTTTCAAATCAAATGGTGAGGTACTGAGCCTTAAAAAAAAGAAAAGAAAAGAAATTAAGCATCCAACAAATGGAAAAAGTACCCCACCCTCCAAAAAATCTAAAGATATAGAAAGGAAAATGTCAAACTAAGAAAATCAATATGTCAAACGGCTGAGAGATGAAGACTGTCAGGCATCCTAAGTAAATGTTGCCCTGACCTGACTTATTAATGACAGCCAGATAGCACTAACACACTCAGATGTCAGGAAAGAGGGAAATAAGGGCAATGTAGAGGGTAATGTAACAGATAGCCTCAACTTACTGTGAGACAGATAATAGCATTACTGTGAAGCTAATGCTCTTTGGCTGTTCAAGGCCCATAGCTGCTCTAATTCAAGCTTGTGAGCTATCTCAGAAGATTTTTGTTTAACATTAAGCAAGGTTTTATAGATCTCCTATTAGACAGGTTCCCAGAAATTACTCAGGGGCTGTAGGAAGTAGAGTGAGTGATTTAGTCGGTGGACATTTCCCTCTCCATTCAGTATTCCCCATACTCTAGATTTGTGTTAGGAGGTATTCTCTTTTGGATGAGACATATCCAAAAGTTCCTGAACACTTACAGTCAGGAAGTGTTTCGCATAAGAAGGGGTGTTACTCTAGTGTTCTCAGCAAAGTCTCACTGGGTGCTTATAGTCTGCTTACCTTAAATTCACTGTAATTTTAACTGGGTAAAATATTCATCCCTGTTCTTTGTAGTGTGTGGAGGGGCTACTGCTTTCTGTTCAAAGTGGTTGCATTTCTATGTACATAAATTATTGCCTCCTTTAACCTGAGTGGCTAGTCAAAGTCTGCAGCTCTGTGGGTGTTCCACTTGGGAGTAAAAATTGGTGGGAGTCAGATATTTCTTTGATGTAGTTTCATTTATATGAAGAATGTGCAAAGCCCTGTGCTTCTGAATGCAAAAGGAACCAAATAACAGAAAACAGCTTCTTTTGCTCACAGCAGCAAGAACACCCTTTTCATGCTGCACCCCAGACCCTAAAACCTCTCCACAGCTTGTTCCAGAACCAGTGATTTCTTCAGGCTCTCTCACTGTCTTTCTTTACTTGTCTTTTTCTCTTAGATGGGGTTTATACTTACAGTTAAGTGTGAACTCAATCTTCAATTAACGCATCACTCTCAATCCCATAACAAGGTTTCACCCAGCCCATAACAATATTATTTGAGCATCTTGGGATATCTGGATGAAAGATTTGATATAAATGTCAATTATTAATCAGATTAAGGCTTCAGATAACCGAATGTCACATGAGTAGTAACATTAGACACTTTTGACTCCAGAACATAGAAAATTTTGAGCTAATAGCCTTATATTTCATCTTAAAATAATACACTTTATAGGTCAACAGGGTGTAATGCACTATATAAGCCATAAGGTATTGATCACTTCAAGTCTTAGGGCTTGATTCTGAATATTTTTTCCACATCACATCTCTCTATTTTTGCCGTGGATTTCTGTGCAGCTGCTTGAATGTGTACTTGAAACATGATTCCATCATTGTCAGAAGTGAAGTATGGGACCATGATCTGCCTCTAACAGGGGTATATTAGGAAAATAAAACTCAAAAGGATAGTGCATCTAGATATTTATTGGATTCCTTGCTTTGGAAACATGGACAGAAAGAAATCCTGTGAAATAAGGCTTTCATGCAAATTTTTGCACAACTTCCAGGTTAGCCTAGATTTGAAATATCACAAAGACAACCTCCTTTATGGCAGGCAAAAGTGTGAAATAAACTTATAGACCTCTGTACTGCTCCAAGACAATCCAATCGTAGATGCTGGAAGTAGGGGTGCCAGGGGTACAGTAACAACCCCTGGCTTAAAGTAGTTTCCATCAGATACAGGGTTTACAGTTTTGTTCAATGGCTTTCAGAACCCCCATTGTACAAACTGCTCCAGCACCCCTGAACCCAGTCTTGGGATATGGAAGGACTGCAAACTCCAGTAGGCTTTAATGGCAGTCTTGCCTATAGAATAACTACAATGATCAGTTCCTTAACATTTGTAGTTTATTTACTTTTTTGCATTTTACATTGGTGTGTCTTACACACATGAAATCTTTTAATATCTCTATCCCCCTGACTTCCCATCTACTTTTCAGCTTTGGTTTTATTTCAGATTTGGTCCTTATCTCTTATTTCAGTTTCTTACCTCATGACTCATATAATTCTCATTACATTGCTGGTTCTGAAAACAGTGAGAAATCTGTCAGGAATGGGTATAAATTAGATATAATAGAGGAATATTTAAGATTTATTTTAGCAATTAGTGTGATATTAAAGAGATAAGGATGAAAAAGAGAATGCTTGTTTAATAGAGAGTGAGATAATATAGAGCAAGGCACAGAGAAGTATGTGAGGACAATCTATTCTTCCTGCTCAGATTAGCATGTTCTATCAAACCTTTACCACCTATAACGTTGTGCTAGCTCTGACATTTTTTTAAAAATGGAAAGCCGAGATTTGGATTTATGAAAATCTTGTAGAGCTGTTAACATTACTATTTATTCAGCACCATTTATGTGCATAATTCTAATAATAAGGCAAGTAAAAGGCACAGATTCTATCCCCAAGATTTTACATTGAGAATCACATGGGCAGACCTCTGCCACAGAGAGACCTCTTGAAGTCTCCACCAGGGATGAGAGTTTTGCTAAGCTGAACAATTTGCAAGGTAATTAACTAAATAAAATATAACATAATGAGTAACATCAACAGTCAAGGGAAGACAAAAGAAGCACAAAGAACTTGGTTGCTGGAGTTTCTCTCTCATGCATGTGCACACACACATACCCCCTAACCCTCTCTTGATGTTTATTTTTATAAGTATATTTTGTTCATTAATTACAGTTGTAAATTTCTGCCCATTCCTATATTCTGTTTACTTGTGTACAGCACTTATGTCATGTGGATAAAGGTGGCAGAAAGGTCCATGAAAGTCCAGGAGGAGAAGTGAGATGGAGGTGAAGAGTAGTGGAGAGACAGGAATGAGAAAAAGGCAGAGGTGAAATGAAAGGACAGTCCCAGGTAGCATATTAGGCGGTCTTGGCAGCAAGGATTCAGTAAGCTATAAATCAAATGGCAAATCCATTAACAGCAAAGGCAATTCAAGGAACAAATGATTCATTAAGGAACATATGAAGTGTGTGGGCTTAAGAAGCAAACCTTGAATATGCATAGCATGTTTTTAGAGTTACAAGGCAGTACACACTGGAGGATGGGATTGGTCATAAATGTAAAATAACTTTAGTGGAAACCTTTTAAATAGAGCAATTCCTCTCTTCACTACCAGCTGGCACCGTATGGTGGAGACTACTGTTCTTAACTAAACTGTACTGTTCTAAAAGAGAGAAACCATACAAAGTGTTTTTTGTGTACTTCCCAAGTATTCTGTTTATGGCTTCTAATATTAGTTGGATTGTAACACATGTATTGCCCAGCAGTGCATTGCTGATTTTGGATGCTAGGCTAAATGGACGGAAGAGACAGAAATCCACTGCTGGGATTTAAAATACCAGTCAGGTTGGACTGAAAGAGTTAAGTGGATTTTATGGCCAGTGAATCATTCTATAAGGCAGTGCAGTGAAGAAAAGCATGGCTCATCTAATTCAGCAGATGAGCTGTATTGGGGGATATGAAGTAGTGTATAGTGCAAGTTTGCAACAAATCTGATGTCCAATATTTATCGCTTTACATAGAAGGTAGGAGAGCTGGGTAGTTACCTCTGAAATCTGGGCATAGATGAATATGTGGTTTTGGTCACAGCTGGCCCTGAGTTTTGGCTTTATTTTCCAGTTTGTGCAAGGAGCTTAAATGATGAGATCTCTGTCATACATTGAGTCAGCAACTTGCAGGATTGCAACCCAGACTCTACCTGGCTGGCGGTCCTCTTAATATGTTGTCATAAACCAATCCAACCAGCTCTCTTAATTTGTTTTCTCTTCTCTGAACTCCTTCCTTCCTTAACTTCTATACTGCCTATCAGATTCCTGGCACTGAACATATGACAAATAATATTCTGCAAGGTATTAGTACATCCTGTGCACTAACCTAGAAAGGTTAAGTGACTTGTCAATCAACATATAGTGAGACTCATAGATGCTGAAGTAGGAACCAGATCTCTTGACTCCCAGTCCCATTTTCTTACCACTGAACACCAATCCTTTGTTGACCAGAATCCAAGTACTTCAAACTGTAAGCATCATCAGTCAACCATCAATCATGCCGAAACTGTCCCCATAATTTAAGTGCAAAGAAAGAAGCTAAGTGAGCATAGGTGAATTCAACCCTACATTAAGGATAATGTTGCTAGACACTCAGTTATTCCTGTTTAGTTTCTTACATTACAGACCATCTCTGAGAACCTGAATGAATTGATTCGTTCTTTTTAAGGTTGCTTTCATTTAGTTCCAAAAAAGTTTTGTATTTATATTTTTTTCATTTTTCTTTAGCCCTTAAAATGTTTTCATCTTTGTAACTGCACTAGAATATTACACTTTAAATGACTAATGCAGTTTCCTAGGTTGGGAGTGCCTCTCAGGCATCCAAGTATAAATTTCAACGGGAAATAAGACTGCCAAATAGTGTTCTAACCTTCAGAGTTTCCTATCTAATTCTCCAGGCAGCACTCCACTGGAAAATCTCCCTCCTACACATCATGACACTCCTAGCATTACACAGAGCCTTCAATCCCATGTTTAGAAAAAGAAATCTGTCTTTCATGGGGTGCCTCAAATATTAAATTCTTTAAAAAAACTCCTTTGAACTAGGAGGGTCTGAAATATTCCATGCTAAGCAATGTTTTCACAGTGAAGAGCCATTCCAAAGCATTCAATTCCCCACCAACACTTCTTCCAGCCCCTGCTCTCCAGGACAGTTATTTCTCATGTCTTCCGATCCATTTTTGAGTTCTTTTCTACCTTCCCCTGTCATAGGGGATTCCAACTGCACAGTAATTAACATGATGCAGTCTTCATGGGTACACATGTATGCTACCACTTCCAGATGTGCTGCAGGAAATATACAACTACTTTCCTCTTTAAGAAAAATACAAAATGGCCTCTAAAAAGGGTGACAGTGTCTCTCTAAAAGCCATTGGTGTTGTTTACTTGGAAAATGGATTCAAACTACAGCACAAGAAGAATCTTTGTTTTTCATTAGACATGTATTCTGAATTGCTATTGCACCATAGTATGGCCCCCATCCTAGTTTTGTGTCTGTCACTGTGGAATTTATGTTGTACGCATTATGCAATTTGTGATCTATATGTGTGTTTCACACTTTTGTCTGCCATAAAGGAGCTTGTCTTCATGATATTTCAAATCTAGGCTAACCTGGATGTTGTAGAAATTTTGCATGAAAGCCTTATTTCACAGGATTTCTTTCTGGCCATGTTTTCAAAGCAGGGAATCCAATAATTTTCCAAAAGCTTGGATGATTAGATGCACTAATCCTTTTGAGGCATTTCTGTATACAAGATTTCATTCACGTGTGTTGGTCTGAACATCTGCATGAGTAGGCTCTTTTTTTCCTTACCCCCATTTTACTTACAGTTGGGTTTATCTGTCTATCTGTCACAAGTGTCAGTAAGCACCTATTGACCTCTGTGACATGGATTGTGTAACACTTGACTAGTCTGTCAACTAGTTCCCCAATGTGTATAACAAATGCCTTTCTAACATCCACCATCTAATGCAGTGGGACTGCTTCAGTTAGTAAGGGTTGTAAGGTTGGGCCTGTAGGCCCTAGTCCTGCAAAGAGCTCCTCCTACGCGAATCCCTGTGTCTGTGTGGAACCTCATCCACAATGTAAATGTGGCTCTGTGTGGACATAGGATTCATAGAAATCATAGAATCATAGAATATCAGAGTTGGAAGGGACCTCAGGAGGTCAGCTGGTGCAACCCCCTGCTCAAAGCAGGACCAATCCCCAATTAAATCATCCCATCCATCCAGGGCTTTGTCAAGTCTGACCTTAAAAACCTCTAAGGAAGGAGATTTCACCGCCTCTCTAGGTAACCCATTCCACTGTGTTACCACCCTCCTAGTGAAAAAGTTTTTCCTAATATCCAACCTAAACCTCCCCCACTGCAACTTGAGACCATTACTCCTTGTTGTGTCATCTGCCACCACTGAGAACAGTCTAGATCCATCCTCTTTGGAACCCCTCTTCAGGTAGTTGAAAGCAGCTATCAAATCTCCTTTCAGTCTTCTCTTCTGTAGACTAAACAATCCCAATTCTCTCAGCCTCTCCTCATAAGTCATGTGCCCAGTCCCCTAATCATTTTTGTTGCCCTCCCCTGGACTCTTTCCAAATTTTCCACATCCTTTTAGTCATGTGGGGTCCCAAAATGGACACAATACTCCAGATGAGGCCTCACCAATGTCGAATAGAGGGGCATTATCACGTCCCTCGGTCTGCTGGCAATGCCCCTACTTATATAGCCCAAAATGCCGTTAACCTTCTTGGCAACAAGGGCACACTGTTGACTAATATCCAGCTTCTCATTCACTGTAACCCCTAGGCCCTTTTCTGAAGCACTGCTGCCTAGCCATTCGGTCCCTAGTCTGTAGCAGTGCATTCCATGGAGCTCCATACGGAACTGGGTCCTTATTTTGCCTTCTGCCCTAGTAGTTCCCCATTTAGATTTAAACCCTTGAAAATTAGTAGTAAACTCACCTGGGTATAACTTATCCCCTTTGTGTGCTTCTGCTTCTGCTTAGCCCATTATGCATTATATCAGTGGCAGCAATGTCTAATAGGGTAAATTCTCCCTGCAAAACCAGAGAACAAGCTAAAGTCCACAACAGAGATGGCTACGCCCTGCCATTGTCTGGTCATGGCAGTGCAGAACGTGGCGAAAAAGAACCAGACAGTTTACCCCAGACAGAGATTTGTCCAGAGATTTGGAAGTTTGCACTTCCATTGTTTAAAATATCTGTGAAGTGTTAAAATCCCAATTAAAAAAAGCATCCAAAGAAAATTAACATTGTGAAATAAAAATGAAACCACATTTACTCCAGAATGTTCTCACTAATTTCCAGATCCTCACAAACTTTCCATTGAAGAGAACACAAAGGTTCCTTTTCCAATTAAAGGGCTAGACTCTGTGCTCTGGGGCTGGCTCTGGCACATGGCAGTCTCCTCATGGTCACCTGCAGGGTACTCTGAAGCCCAGAATCACCATAGCACTCCATCCTCTCACCTGCCTCTTTGCAGGCGGCTCTGAAAGGATATAGCATAGGGCAGAGGTCCCCAAACTATGGGGCACGCCCTTCATGGGGGCACAGAGGAACCTGCGGGTAGGCATGCCGGACCTCAGGCCAGCTCTCCTAGGCTGGGGAGGAAGCACCACCCAGTCCCTCCCCGCCCCCAGCAGTGCTCCAGTCCTGCCTACAACCGTGTTCCTGGCTCCCGTCCCCTGGCTGTGGCTCACTCCCAGGGCAGAGGCTGGGGGCGGGGGCAGGAGCGGAGTCACATATGGCTGCCAGCCCAGCTGCTGGCCCCCGCCACAGCCTAGCTGCAGCTCTGCTCCTGCCCCCAGACTTGGCCCCAGCACCTCTGTCCCCAGCCTCAGTCCCAAGCACGGCCCCTTTACCCCATCCATGCCATCCCTCCCGAGCCATCGCCCCAGCTCTTGGGTGGGGTAGAGGGGAGGGGGAAATAGAGAGGAGTAAGTGGGGGGGCGTGACCATAATGGTACTTTAGCACGCTCCCCAAAGCAAAACAAGTAATGAATCCCTTAAGACTTTTTCTGATTACCCCATAAGGCAGATTCTGTCTTCTGTTACATTATCATTTTAGCTTTATAGATTCTTTCAAAGATGAATGAACTTGTGTTATTTTTCACCCATTTTTCTACATGATTATACTTCTTTACAATATTCCACTATCACTGGTTTGCAAGTGGTCTGTTTAGAATCTTCATTAATATGCTGTTTACCTATGCCTTCCAAAACGTGAATGAAAAGGTTACATAAGAATGGACCTAACACCAGGCCTGGATATAGTCAAGAGCTCTCACTCAGAACAATACACTTGCATTTATAAGGACTCGTGTTTATAGTTCTTGAGCCACTAGTCATTCCATGTGACAGTAATCTCATCCAACTCAATTTAAATTAATTTGATGGATGTAATTTTGTGAGGCACTGTATCAAAAGTTTTACAAACTTTTTTTATACTTGGCTGTTTCTTTCATCAACTAATATTTATAATCTATGAAAGCCATTAAGTTGGTCTTGCATTTTTATTCTTAAAAAACCCATGCTATGGATTGTTCATAGTTAGCCTATGCATATTTGTAGACATTATTTGTTAATCATAGAAGATTAGGTTTGGAAAAGACCTCAGGAGGTCATCTAGTCCAATCCCCTGTTCAAAGCAGGAGCAACACCAACTAAATCATCCCAGCTAGGGCTTTGTGAAGCCGGGCTTTAAAAACCTCTAAGGATGGAAATTCCACCATCTTGCTAGGTAACCCATTCCAGTGCTTCATCACCCTCCCAGTGAAATAGTTTTTCCTAATATCCAACCTAGACCTCCCCCATTGCAACTTGAGATCATTACTCCTTGTTCTGTCATCTGCTACACCTGAGAACAGTGTTTTTTAAGTCAGGCAGTTGAGGCTTGTACATTAAGCTCCAGAGGCCCCAGGTTTGATCCAATTTGACAATAACTGGGGTCTGTCAGCATTACTACTACACTTCTGATAGTACTAGTTTGATTCTATAATGCCAGAAGGGGCTTGATTTACCCCGGATTACTGTGTTATAAGCAATTAAGTAGTATGTCTAAGGTCCCAACTTTGCAAAACCTAGAAGACTCCTTCTGCAAATCCTTCCTTATGCAACTCATTCTTTCTCCTTTACTGCACTCACCTCAATTCTTGCCTTCAAACTTCATGGACCCAAGTCCAGAACATCCAGGCTCATCCTACTCTGAACCTTTCTTCAACATAAAGATGAGACTTAATGTTATTTCCCAGTTCTAAATTATTGCCGAACTGTATTCAGCTTTGTTAAGAATTCATCTAGGTTTCTAAAAGTTGATGAGTGTGTAGTTATATTTTTGCATCCTTTGAAAGCCTTGAGAAAGTACTGAGAATAGGGAGGTTAACAATTCCAATTTCATTTTAATGAGATACCGCAGTCTTGAGAAACAGTTGAGATAAGGAGAGAAATAACTACAAAATTAATTAGAAAAAGCGGAGATGTAACTGAGAAAACAGGGAGATAAACGCTACTTTTCAAATGAAAGGCCCGGGAAATATGCTGTGGTAGATAAACTGAAGAACAGTCAAAGGGAAAGATCTCATCTTTTTCTCCCGACTTTCTATTTTTGTAAATCAGTGATCATCATTAAAGAGTTGTGCTGGGATCACTCTTTGGTTCCAGGATCAGATGGTGGCTACACAAAGCACAATGCTGTGCAGTGGAATTGCATGAGCTGCTGCTAAGCCAGGCCTTCCCCTTGCACTCCAAAGTGGTCAGAGGTTAAAAGGAGACTTCAAGACCTGGTTGGCTCTTGTAATTTGATGTCAATATTTTAAGAAGGAGCTCTCACAAAAAACACCTCGGTTAGCCTGGGATAAGCCCCGTGTCCTATGGTGCATGTGTTTTCAAAGAAGATGAGTGAGGAACTAGGTAGTACATTTGTTTTCCATTTTAAGTAAAAACTCTTTCAAAACCAGAACCAAGGAAAGTAACAGCACCAATTGGCAAAAAAATTGTATTAAATATATGGACGGGATGTATTTGTACTTTCCCCTCTGAAAACAGCAGTGAGCTTATTATGAACTGACCAGTAGCCGCTCCATTTGTAATGTTGACACTGCATTCAGTTTTCAGCAGCACTCTCTTCCACTGATATCCCACAGCAGAAGTCAATCCCCCTGAAATTCCACATGCATCTCACAATGTTGAGCTTTTCTGGGAAGTTCAGAAGAAAAAAAATCTGAAAAGTTTTAAAATCACAGGCAAAATATCTTCTTGTTAACATCTTTAAAAATGACTTTTCATTCATTATGTCTCCTGACTGGCTTGGGTTAATTTACAAACTGCAAATTCAATGATTTAATGATCGCTAGATGAAAAGTGCCCTGTGGTTGTTTTTTTCTGTTTTCGGATACGGGGGATGTGAAAAGAAATAATGTAGTAGTGAGTCACTGTTGCTATTAATGCCTGTGTAATTGTTTAAGATCATTGGTTTCAATGGAACTATGCTGGTTTACCCTATCCTAGGACCCAGGGACTTAAGGGACTGAGTTTTAAAGAGGAGATAATACTCTGTTCTCCTTCACCAACCATTACTCTTATCCCACTCAGCCTTCCAGCATCTCTCCCCCTTGCAAAAGTTTGCAGGAGAAGAGACTCAATAGATTTGGGAGAGCTGCACTCACCTCCTTTCAAACCCATTTAAATTTGTAGTGTTCAATATAACACTGGGAAATTCCTAAACAAGAAATATGTTCTGCTTGTGTAGTTTGAAACAAGGGTGGAGGTAAAAACCTGGGGGGTGGCTGATTATATTATCTGCATGAAAATGTGTTGAAAATATCCACCATTTGGTGCAAAGTAATACATCACTGAAGCAAAATATTTGCTCTCCGAAAGAATGTTATGAGTCTCATGGGTAAATCATCTCAGGTAGGAATGATTTAGCAATTACCATGGAGGGGCAAACAGGAACATCTCCCAACTGACCTTTTAGTTTGATTGTAGAATTATAACAAGGGGCCCTTCAGCATGCATCACTACTCTCTGGATAAGTAAGTGCATCTATGAAAATGGGCTCTCAGTTCCAACTGGAAGTGATATAAGATGGGGATGTGAAGAGAACATGGGAGCTTAGCTTTCTGATCTGCGGTTTCTAATACCTGTCTGTTGCCTTAGAAACACAGTTCTCTTTGATGTTATCAGCTTCCTTAGGACCTTTAAAAGCTAGTCTCCAGCTACTACTGCTGGATTCTGTGCTTCTCTAACAATGATTGGAGGCAATGCGATGCTCTTGCAAAAAAAAAAAAAAAAAAGGCAAATGCAGTTTTGGGTTGCATTAACAAAGGCATAGCATGCAAATAATGGGAAGTGATAGCACAGTTCTACTCAGTGTTGGTTAGGCCTCAGCTGGAGTGCCATGTCCTGTTTTGGTCACCCATGTATAGAAAGGATGTAGAGAAACTGGAAAGGATCCAGAGGCAAGTGACAAAGATGAACAAAAGGATGGAAAGCAAGCCATGTGAGCAAAGGCTGAAGGAACTGGGTATGTTTTGGAAAGGAGGAGATTGGTGTGGGAGGAGAGGAGCATGATAATGATCTTCAAGTACTTGAAAGGCTGCCCTAAAAACGATGGAGAAAAGTTGTTTTCTCTTGCCACAGAGGGCAGGACAAGAGGCAGTGGGTTCAAATTACAGGGTAGGAGATTAAGATTAAATCTCAGGAAAAAAATCCTAACTGTAAGAACACTAGGACAATGGAACAAACTGCCTAGGGAAGTTGTGGAAGCTCCTTCACTGAAGGTTTTCAAGAAGAGGCTGGGTAGCCATCAGTCTTGGATGGTTTAGACACAACAAATTCTGCATCCTGACTGGGGTTAGACTAGATGATCCTTGTGGCCCTTTCTAACCCTGTGGTTCTATGTTCTGTGTCAGCTGAGTAAAAGTGACTTATTTTGGATTTGATTTATTGGTATGGGGGTAATGGCCTGAACATTTTAGGTTTGTTATTGGTGAACATTTTTTTGTTGTTCGGTAGCAGTTGTAGTGCTAAAGCAGAAAGGGATATTGACTATGATTATATTTACATGTTGTTAGGCAGTTCCTACTCCCACTTAAAATATCAGTGGATAATTCATGAATGTATATACTATTACCATTCTCTGTTAGATTAATTATTTAGGGTTATAAGCTGCTGTACATGGTTTGTTTGACAATGAAGTTATTTAATTGATTTAGAATCAGAAAAAAATATTTCATATCTTAGCAACTATAGTGACTTCAGCAGTAAAGACATGTTCTGAGGGGCCTCTTTTTGCATCCCCACCACTAAACCAGCACTAGTTCTTTGGGGTCACCTGTAGAATCCTATAATGAATATGGGAAGATGTTTCCATGCAAAATTCAGTAGTAGGAATTCAATAGCCAAATGTTCAAATAAATATAGGGGTTTACTGAAGCGTCAAATGTTAATATATTTGCTGCAGTTACTTTAGAATAGGCTCCCTTGTACTTAAATTTAGCAGGTCAAATGCAAAGGTGATGTAAAGATGGGATAGTAAGCACCATGCTAAATGATGTAACTGGAGAGTCTTTAACTAAGGGAGTCAAAGCTAGTGTAGCATGCATGTTGAAAGGACCAGAAGAAGGTCCATGCAACAAACATAGGCAGTCTTTAATTCCTCAGGGCACAGTCAATCTGTGGAACTCTTTGCCAGAGGATGTTGTGAAGGCCAAGACTATAACAGGGTTCAAAAAAGAACTAGATATCAATAGCTATTAGTCAGGATGGGCAGGGATGGTGTCCCTTGCCTCTGTTTGCCAGAACCTGGGAATGAGCAAAAGGGAATGGATCTCTTGACGATTACCTGTTCTGTTCATTCCCTTTGAAACAGCTGGCATTGGCCACTGCCGGAAGACCACTGGGCTAGATAGACCATTGGTGTGACCCAGTTTGGCCGTTTTTATGTTCTTATGATTCATCACTACACAGGGACTAAAAGGAAGAGGCTTGTACCTCATTGATTCAGAAGAATACTGTAACTTGTACCGGACACCTATGGATCTCAGAATCATCGCTACCATTTCTACTGCTGTCACCATCCCATCCCAGAAAACCTCCTATGGAGCCTTGTCATACCAACAAACAAAGGCTGCAGTGCTGGTGGGGTTAATTAGTCCCAAAGAACTAGCTTTTAAAGCTTAGTCAAATGGAAGAATTTACAGTCATTATCAACTAGATTCTGTCTTAAGGCCTTGTAGAACCCCATTGACACAATCGCATACTTGATTGGATCACCTAACTCAGAAGAAAAATTAGTACATTTGCCATAGGTTACTTCAGATGATGGAAATAATGCTGCATTTGTATTGTCAAATTGAATTTTAAAGGCATTCTAGACATTGGTTAAGGTGCTTTTCCTCCTTCTCTTTGTGTTTTTTAAAAAATATTTTAAATTCCCAAACTCCTTTGAGATTTAGTTCAGGAGCTGCTGAAGTTTCTTCAAAAATAATGAGAAAATTCCTAAAAAAAACTTTGTCACATTTTTGGTTTCATCTAATGGAGACAAGATTTTAAAATTTGGAACACAACTTACTGAAAGATTATTGTATGATAAAGGATGTCTTTCCAGATTGACCACAGAAGACAACAAATTATCAGAGATGCTTTATGGCATTGCTCCCAGAAATAAAGCATATGGACACTTAAACACAGATATACTATCTGTGCTGTTATCAAGCTAATGTAAGAGAAATATTTTATGATGCAGCATTACAAAATAGAACTGGTAGACTGACCTAATTTCCACCCTTTGCTTTTGTGAATTCCTGTGTGCACAGTGATAGCCATCTGTAAGGAAACTTCAGAATTATAATTACTGGGTGTTTCAATAAGCCCCACTGGCATAGGAGAGCCAGAATGACAAAAGGGAAGATTAGTGCTGAGATCTGCATTTCTAGTTAATCATGCTATCTGGGTCAAGGTTTGGCCCAAGGTAGCAAAAGTCTCTAGCCACATTTGTTCCATGCACTTTTACAAGCAGCAAGCATAACCCATACCACTAAGCAATTACCGTATATACTTGTCCATAAGCCAAATATTTTTGGTAAAAAAGTGAAGCATCAAAGAGCGGGAGTTGGCTTATAAAAGGGTCTACACTAAAATCTGATTATTTTAAACTCTATGGAATTATTGAATTGAATATCAAATACATTGTCATTTTGTTTACCTGGATCACCCACAGGCATGGAGTCCCTCAGCTCCCTGTGGCCACGGTTCGCTGTTCCCAGCCAATGGGAGCTGTGGGAAGTGGCCGCCATTGGCCCACCCTAACCCATTGGCTGGGAATTGCTAACTGCAGCCACAGAGAGCTGAGGGGCTTCGTGCCCATGGGTGATCCAGGTAAACAAAATGTCTCAACATGCAACCAGGACCAAAAGTTTGCCAACCCATTTATTGATGTCAATACTGTAGCCTTTTAAATTTGCAAAGGCTTTGTTTAGTGGACTAGATTGGCTTGAAATGAATACTAAAAAAGTAGTGCTGCAGATCTGCATGTCATTTGACCCATGCATTTCACAAAATGCTATACCTTACAAGCCAATCAGAAAAATACAATGAATGATAGTACTATCTAGTATAATTTGATCTCTGCATGCATTTTTAACAATGGACCTTGTAAGTCTCAAGCCAATATGAAAATATAACACGCAGAATCGTTGAAATCTCTAATAAAATTTAAATAGCCTGTTATCACCACAGACATGCCAATCTACAGAATTGCTTTGAAATAAACAAAGAACAATAAAAATTTGACAGTGGTAAAGCAGGTGACATTCCTATATAAAGTCCTACAAAATCTATAATTATAATATTGATCTATTTTCTTACTAGTATTTAAAATGAACAATGGTGAAGTCAAAAGAAAACAGTCTGCTTATGATGCAGTGTTCAAACTTAAAGTTGTTGAATATGGAGAAGCAAACAATAATTGCGTTGCTGCTCGTGAACTCTGTATCAATGAAAAGCAAGTAAGAGAAAGGCGAAAAAATAAAACACTAAAAGACATATCAAGAAGCAAGAAAGAATGCCCAACGAGGTGCGCTTCATTTCCTGAGCTGGAGAAAGATCTCAATAAGTGGGTTGTTGAATGTCAACAAAATGGGTACATTGTCACAAGAACTGGAATTCGTTTGCTTGCTCTGCAAATGTCAAAAGACAACAAATACAAGTCAGTAAAGCCGTCCACGTTTGTCGCATCAGCGGGTTGATGTATTTGTTTCATGGACCGTCATGGTCTCTGTCTTCGTCAGCAAACAAAGATAGTGCAAAAACTGCCAAGAGATCTGGAAGAAAAAATTGAATCTTTCCAAAGGTTTATTATAAAATATTGAAAGGAATATGTATTTGAGCTGTCGCAAATAGGAAATATGGATTAAACACCGAAGACATTCGATCTCCCGGACCACAGAACGGTAACCAGTATTGGTGAAAATAACAGCTGGCCCCACTGCATTGTTCCCCTGCTCACACAACCCTTTTGTGCATAGTCCTTGAGGACAAAGCTCCACAGATGGAGGAAGATAGACACGTACAAAGTTTGCGAGGAGACCAATCTTTGTGGCTTGCCCCTTCAAATAAGTTGCCCAGTAACATAATACTGTCTGTAAATATGATCCCACCAGCTTTTTCCAACATTGAACTAATTTTTTTCCATTCTGAAGGGGGCTGAGGGAATGTTTAAAGCCAGTAGGGCTCTTCATGAGTGCATACATCTTGAAGCAGCCATGTTACCATGGAAACCAGGAGTGCCAAGGTGGTGTGCAAAGACCCAGAGACTCTGCATTGACGTCTTTATCTGAAATCTGAAAGGGTAACAAATAAGTGGACAGACGCAAACTGTAAAGAGGCCTGACATGGAGAGATTAGACCACTAGAGACTGCAAATAAGGAAAACAGTGTAAGAAATGTACAGCGATGCAGGGATCAATTTTGGTATCATGAATATCACTATGGTATTCAGTGGTTACTCAAGGTTTCCAAATATAAATGATTTACAGAATTTAAAGTGCTAGAGCCACTTTTGCTTGCGCTGCTGCAAATGAAAAAGGGATGAGTTTTTTGGACTGAATACAGAAAAGGAGATAATAGATTTCCAAGGACATAGTCTCAATAAGTGGAGATATAATTAGGACCATGCCTTCTAAAGAGAGGATGTTCTAGAAGTTGTATTAATAAACATACTCCTAGAGGTTTTATTTTATTTTTTTTCCCTATTAACTTTATTCTGGTGCAGAAAACTGTAAAGATGAGAAAGTGAATCTATTCATATTGAGTGTCGGAAATTCAGTGTCTTCTGCAAATGCTGAAGGGTGAAGACAGAACTAGTCAGAACCTCAACTGCAATTGACAAAAGTCAATAGTATTTTTAGTCTATCTCTTGAAAAACCTGTGTCTGGAATATCTCTGATCTGTATATACATAAATCACTCTATTCATGATAAGAAACCTGGTGTTAAGAAAGCTTTGTGCAAAGACAACTTTTGCCACCCATGCTGAGAAATACGTTAAAGTTTATCTCTGTGCCCTATAGATATGACTGTATTAGATAACTTTTAAATTAGTATAGCTGGAAATATATATTTATCATTTTGCAAGAACAGATGCTTTGTAAATTCCTTGACAAAAAAAATGTTTGGCAGATGATTAGTAGGTAAAACAATGCAGAGGAGGTTTAGAATCTGGTACTTTTTATAAATGGATGATGGACCTTGAAGAGCTTATTCAGACACTTTCTTCCTTAGAAAAATAATACACTGGACTGTGGTTTATAAATACATAATTTGAGAGTCAGACATCAGATTAACTAAGAGAAAGAGTTTTAGTTAAGAAGGATTATTTTTGCTAAATTAATACTCGCATTTGGGAACATAATCTCAATGCAAATAACAATTTTTCCAGTACATGAGATCTGTATACATGAGTTTTCCAAAGAAATCAAACCAAAGAAACATGTTTTACATGCCTCTCTCCTGAAGACTCTAAAACCTGTCTGCTCAGCACTTGTCCATGTTACAATGCTGAAAGCTCCAGTAGATATTCAAAGATGGTGCAGAGCTATAGCTTCTGATAGCCTACGCTTATAGCTCAAATGCTTTTCTGTAAACCCGGCTAATGAGGCAAAACAACTCAGCACATAACAAGCTGATTCTATCTTGAGTTTCATGCCATTGTCATATACACTGAGACAATAGAGGCTTTATTTCAATGCAGCCACAGAGAATTGAACTGTACAGGCCAAACTGGGCACTCACAGAATCCAGCAGATTTTTGCCTGCGGAGTTTTGCCTGCACACTTGTTTACAAAGCCACAGTCTTACAAGATAAGAAACACTAAATAAAATGAATCATACAGAAACTCTATTAATTATTATTATTATTATTATCATTATTAAAACTTTCCAGTCAACTTATTGCTGCTGCAGACTGATAAAAAAAAGCTTAAGAAAACTTACAAGCACACATTCTTATCCATCATGGCTGTATCAGAAGTCATAATCTTATATATGATGAGCTTTCTCAGTGTGTGATCTGGAGCAAACCACTCAGTATGTCCTTTGGGTATCTGTCTTGTTTTTCCTTATCAAGCACAATTTGCCATCCTTTCTCTGGAAGTCTGAAAGGCTGACTTCATATTTGTCTGTCTCAGTCTGTATACTACAACAGACATTCAAATTCTACTGAGATAGACCCCAATATAAGAACCTGGGTAAATAGCTGTTGCATTTAAAGTACTGCATTGTTTTTACATACTTGAATACAGTGCATATATCTATCAGTAAATAACATTATGATGGTAACCTGGCCTCAATTATTTCTCCCCTTCGTCACTTCTCAGCTGGACTACAGTATCTGGGCATGAAACCTTCAGCACGTAGGAAGCTCTAACTAGTACAGAATACTGCAGCACATTTCCTAAGCAACACATGCTATAAAGAGCACATCAAACCTGTTCTCTGCTTTCTACACCAGCTTCTCATAGAATATCAAATCAAGTTCAAGGTCTCAGTCCTTATTGTCAAAGTACTCCATGGGCTGGGTCCAGGATATCTAAAAGGCTTCCTAAAGACTATGGAATGAACTCCCTCAGGAACCAAGGACCATCACAAATCTCACTGCCTTCCGCTCCAAGTGCAAGGCACATTTCTTTCACCTTGCCTTCTCTAACAAATATATAGCAACATCAATATTAAAAAAACAACCAGAAACTGAAGAATAACAGCTCAAAAGTTTTGCTGCTGATTATGAAGCAGCTGGATGAGAAACAGCACTGCCAATTCAGAGGTCCTGGTCCTCTCCTGGAAGAAAGTGGACTGCTTTCTACAAGTGAGAGGGGAAAAGCCTCCCTTAGTGGACTATTTCAAGTATCTAGGGGCTTTGTTCATGAGTGATGGCAAGTGGGAATGTGAAATCAATCGGCAGATTGGTGCAGTGGTGGCAGTGATGTGGGTACTGTACTGATCCATGATGGTGAAGTGAGAGTTAAGTTCTCGGATGAAGCTCTAAGTTTACAGGTTGGCCTACATCCCCATCCCCACCTACAGTGATGAACTTTGGGCAGTGAATGAAAGGACAAGATTGCAGGTACAAATGCCAGAAATGAAGTTTCTCCATAAGGTGGCTGGCCTTACTCTTTAAGAGGGTGAGGAGCTCAGATATTTGGGAGGGCCTCAGAGTACAGCCACAACTCCTCTGGATTGACAGGATCCAATTGAGGTGTTTCGGTGACTTGATAAGGATTCTCCCTAGGAAGCTTCCGTTGACACTTTACTGGGAACATCCCACAGGGTGGAGGCCCTGAGACCAACCAAGTCATGCTGGAGGGATTATATTTCCTATCTGGTCTGGGAAACTGGGGAATCCCCCAGAAGGAGCTGGAACCTGTTGCAGAGGAAAAGGAGGTCTGGTCCTTCTTACTCTCTGTGCTTCCAGTGCAACCCCACTAGGAAAAGCAACATAAAGGAAAAAGAAGAATAAGAACAATAACAATCTACCAAAACATGACACTCAACTGCATGCACTCCTCCCTCTGGGAAGAGGATCAGAGACCAAAGAACATGTGATAGATGTGTAGTTCTGCAGTTTAATGCACTATTGGAAGGTGCTTAGTTACTATGGAGATGAATATGGCGTACTAACCTATATAGAATTAGAATATAATATTCATAGTATTGTATAAAATACACATCATAGCTCTGATTGACTGTTGCAGGATTAATACAACTATAAAAATCAGAGGGGTCACCGTGTTAGTCTGGAATTGCAGAAGTGACAAAGAGTCCTGTGGCACCTTCAAGACTAACTAAAGTTTTAGAGCGTAAGCTTTCGTGGGTTAATACCCACTTCATCGGATGCATCTGACCAAGTGGATATTAACCCACGAAAGCTTATGCTCTAAAACTTTAGTTAGTCTTGAAGGTGCCACAGGACTCTTTGTCACAACTATAAAAGTGTTTTTGCAAATGTATCCTTCTAAAAGATATACTATAGCTCAACCAGAAGATATAGGATTGTTAGAGGTGAAATTAAATGGTCTGTGTTGCACCGGATCTTAGACTGTATGATCATAATGATTCCTTCTGGCTTTAAAATGTACAAATCTATGTACATCCTTGTACATCTATGTACATTCTTGACAATCTCTTTAAAAATAAGTAAGATACACTTAGATCAATGGGCTTCCTTAGTTACTCCCAGAACAGCAAAGCTATAACAAACTTAAATATTCACTCACTTTAGACATGATATATTAGTTTATAGGCTTCCTTTCACATTGAAAGTGTTCAAAAATGCAAAGTTTTTATTGCCTGTCTTTGGAGAATGGTAATACTGTATCATGCAATAAATACTGTGTATATAAAAATCCATGTGTTCTTTACTTTATTCAGGTTCTTATTGCATTCTCATTACCATGGTATCTGAACACTTTCTATTAAGTGATGTAACCAGCATCTGTCATGTGTGCAATAGTCTGAAGTGGCTTTTAACTATATTTAACGTCTGTTAAATGCCTTATATATTGTCATATCAGCAACATAAAATATTACCTCTTGCTGATTACCTTTGAGATCCTTACAGACCTAATAGTATTTCTACTTAAGACTACTTTTATATTCTATAAAGACTGGCAATTTATCAAATTAATCAAAATCTGATGTTAGTCTGATGTAATGCATGACAACTACTCTGCTGCTTTTGCTACATTTATTTTCTACATGAGTCAGCCTTGCTAGAACTTATACACCAATATTTTACTTGACTGATACCCTGTCTCAGTGCAGCAATACAGAAGTGTCTTATGTAAATTTCACCACAAGACAAAGCCCACATGAAGTTAAGAAGAGTTTAGCTACTGGCTCAGTGGAGGTATTTTTAAAAGTTTCAGTGATCAGTCACCCCATGTGTGCAGAAATGATGAACATTTAGACTATATTGTCACATAAATTTTCTAGAAGTGATTCTTGGCATTTTCAAAGCCATGCTCCACAACTGTATTGATATACTCTTTCCTGTAAGTAAATATACCCAGTGCATGTGTCGGTACTTAGTCAGTTAAAGAAACCTCCGTGTATATCTGAAATAAACTTTGGTTATAGATTACAGAGAACGAGTTTCCTCTGAAGTATTCCAGCTTTGAATACACACACATTCTCGCCACACTCAAAGTAGCATGAATGTAAAGAATCAAAGGATAAAGAGAAGAAATTTGTCAATTGCTAGAAGCCTGGTTGGGCAATAAACAAGAATGCTAATTTGTATAAAGAAATTTGAAGTGATTGGTATTATTTGCATGACTGGAATATCAAAATCACTGGCTACAACCTAGTTAGGAAAGAGAGTGGGCAGAAAGAGAGGAGGGTGGAACTGTACATTACACATACCATTACCTGATTTAGAATTACCAATAGTTCAGAACAGGAGCTGGAATGCTTAAGGATCAATGTCATAACTAATAAGTCACAAGACGGGGCACTAGTGGTGATCTGCCATAGCCCACCAATCAGACAGGGGAACAGAGAGTGTGTCTCCCTAAATATCTGTCTATAATGCTCAGGAAAAAAAAATAGGGGAATTTCAGTCAGGGGAACATCAGCTGGAGGTGTCATGCTGCCAGTGGCAAAACCTCCTTGGTGTGTTTAAAAATTATAGCTGACAATTCTCTAATACAAAAATATTAAAACCAATTCAGAATAATTTTATATCAGGCCTCATTCTGACAGATAATGATGAATTGATCACTGAACTAAAAATTGATGATTGCCTAGGTGCACATGAACACAATCTAATATATATATAGTTATATATATAGTCATATATATAGTTGAGTGGAAGGAAATATTTTAAACACAAAAATGTGAATGTTTATATCTTATAGTGATAAAGAAATACTTCCTATTCCATCAGTAACCATGGAGGATATTAGACAGCAACTTTTAAACATTTTAAAATGTGTAGGATCTGGTAATTTACACCCAAGAGTGTTAAAAGAATTGGCCAAAGAGAGCACTATGCCTGAACCATTAATGCTGATTTTTAGCAAATCTTGGAACACTGGGTAAATCCCATAAAGCTAGGGGAAAAAAAGATAATATTGTATCAATATTAAAAAAAGAGTACACAGATTGACTCAGGAAACTAGACACCACTTAGTCTGACACCAACCCCAGACAAAATAATGGAAAACCCAATATGGGTTCTTTATTACTGTTATTATTTATTAACTTATTATACTTAGCTTGTAAGCTCTTTGTGGCAGGGAGTGTCTTTTTGTTCTGTGTTCGTACAGTTCCTAGTACAATGAGGTCCTAGTTCCTGAGTAGATCTTCTAGACACTATGGCAATATAAATAATAATCTATTTATCTAAATGAAAACAAAGTCTTTGCTTTGAGTCAGCTGCCTCTTTGCTTCCATTTTGCCATATTTTGAATTGTCTGTATAGAAATAAGGTAATATGTTAATATCTAATTTTGATAGTAGGGAACACAATGAAATGCCAGAATTATTTTCCTTGATCCTTATTTTTTAATTTTTCACCTTTATGAACCTCCATATAAATGCATGTTAACTTGTATATTTCTTTATTAAATGCATTCTTCAGTGGAATTGTTAGGGCACAAGGGGTAAAGATTAGGAGAAGCTGCAGCAGCATTATATGGATAAATTAGAAGAATGGTCAGAAAGGATTACAATGTGATTTAAGTAGGATATACATAGTTCTTTTTGTAATCTGCCTTTTTCCACATGTGGGTGTTTTGAATGATTTCTTCTGCTTTTACTATTACTATTCTTCTAAACCAATCTGTACTCACCTTGTTGGAAAAAGTGAATAGAAATATTAAAAAGATTTCAATTCATTACTTTGAAAACAAGATACTTCCATTCATATTGCCAGACAATCTCTGGTTAAAATTTATGGGAATTTAGAATATTAATTTTGGCCATCAGAAGTCTTCCATAGATTTCTGGTAATACCACAAAATACACAGAAGGACTCAAAGATGAAAAATGTAACCTGTTCATCTTTAGTTAATATTAAGAATGCAAAACTTCATAAAAGTCAAATATAATTTATTATTTTTTGCTTTTTCAGTGAAAAGAAAGGATTTTTCTACATTTCATCTCTAAATGGCTCCATAACAGGTCACTAGTTTTATTACATCTGCTGGAGTGATTAGTTGTGAGCATAAAGAATAGTATAAAGAATAGTTTCCATTTTTATGAAATACCCCAGATTATCCATTACATTTAGTTCAGAGTTATTGGGTTTAGTGCAGCAGGGACAATCTAGGACTATGGATCCTTCAGGAGATGTGCGTCCATGTAGGCCTGCAGTTGCTGGGAAGTAGTTTGCCGGTAGTCATTTTCTGTATGGATGGCTGTGACCTCTTCCGATATTTTAAGATGATCTAGGTAGATTTCAGGACAGACTCTGATTTAGGGCACTAAATCTCTTGTGAAGAGAGAAAATCCTGTCCACTTTGCCCATCACTTTAGATCAATTGGAAGCCATCATCGCAAATTAAATTTCACCACATTTCCTGATTCCTATATGAGTTTTTCTCACTTAGGAAATAATTTTCCCATGAGTAAAAAGTTCCTGTGTTTTGACTTCAGTGGGCTTTGGTCCTCAAATTCCAATGGATACAATGGGAACCCAGCTGCAGGACCAATGTGTTCAAATGTGGGTGAAACCACTGGGTGTGGAGCTTGCCTATACCTTAAGTGGTGCTCTGCCCATTGTAGGATTGGGCACCCACTGAAAAACAATGAAAAGGAGGAAAGAGTATAATAAATGTATGGCATTATATAAAACACATCTGATATTAACCATGGTGTTCTGTGCCCTCTGATACATTATCTCTGAAAACAGTGTGCAATATGTAAATGTGTAGAAAAAGGAGAAGTGCATTAAAAGAAAATTCAGTCAGTACCAATGAGTGGGAAACTTCAAAAGGAAGAATTTAAATATACAGGTGAATTTGATCAGGTTTTTTAAAATCATGATTTAGAAAGATCTTCTAGATATTATCTTAGTCTTTTGACTGGCTTCTATTCCCGCTGAAGGAAAGAGCTCTGCCATTGACTTAAGGGAAGCAGATTCAGGTCCTTTCCAATTATTATAATGGGTGGACATTCTGAGTGTACAATGAGGAACAATTTCCTGGATACTCTGGATTATCTGTAGTTGTACTCATGGAATGTTTTTTTTAATTTGTAGTGTACATCCTTGTATTAACTTTCCTATCATCCTTCTCCCTGACCCTTCATATAAAAATGCAATTACATATCACTGAGAAATAGTCTACTTATGATAAAAGATTTGATTTATTTTTTATAAATACAATGCAGATGCCAAGGATTTTCTGCAGTGTGTGACAAAGTCAAGGGATGGCAAGATATGACGCTTCTGCTGTTCATCTGAGTACGGAAGAACTTCCATAATTCATCCTTTTTGCACCTTTATGTTTAATCTTTTCTTTAACTGAATTTTTATTGATTTCCATTTTTTAAAACATGAGCATACATAAAAAAATACATAGTCAGGAATAATTCAATTCCACCTCTCAATCAGTAATATGAATCTTAAACTGCATGCCATCTTTTTAAATAAAAGCATGCATTCCATTTTTAGCCACTTTCCCATATTATTTTACATTTTTTACAAATGGTGATTCTCCTGCATCCCACTGAGTGAATGATTCTATCACAGTGGCTCATACTGTGTCTTCCTTTTGTTTTTGAGTCCCTTTCCACCAAACTATCTGATTTAAATATATGGACTTCTGCCTTACTGAAATCCTTAAATCTACCTTTTTAGTAAATCATAATGGCTACTGCAACAATAACTGAGTACAGGTAGTTGAATAGAGTGAAAGACGGCTGGTAATGTAGGAATACTTTATAAAGGAGGATTAGGAAAATATTATCATTTAGGAGTAATGATTTTAAGGATCAGGCTCTTCTGCCCTGCTGCTTTGTGGGTGTACAGGGGCTGGGAGTAAAGGTTTAGGAGAGCCACGCCTGTCTGCCCCCACAAAGTAATAGGAAAAATGCAATCTCTAAATACCTCAAGGCACAGAGATTTTTCCCTCTTTGTGCCTTATGAGATACAAGACTCCAAAGGATTGTGGGAAGGGTGGGGAAGAGATAGGGGCATGTCACTGACACCCAATTCCTGGCTGGCCATGTAGGGAGAGCAGCAGTGGATGTACTCTGTGTGTATTGGGGAACTCCAACAGGAATGCTCCCTGAAGCAGAATGTGGGTGGAGCAAATCTTGGGCACTGCACCATCTCCATCACAGGTTTTGACCATAAGCAGTAGTATTAACTTCTGCAATACTACTCATGAGAGAGCAAGGCTACTCACGCCAGTAAAAAAAATGTTAGGATTGGGCCCTTATCTAGTGCTTTGTTTTTTCCTTTATGGCCTTACTATAATGTAAATGCATTTGCCTAATGGTTTTAGGGTGAAAAGTTCCTCCATTATTTTCCTGGCTGATTACTGTACCAGCAGGTGCAGTCACCTTGCTGAAACAAGACAAACTGTTTTAGATAAACATACTCCAAATGGTCACGAAATGTTTGTTATATCAGTGTCAGGATGCAATTTCCATAATAATACTTGCATTTTGCGTGTTGTGAGTGAAGATGCAGGCTGATGTCACCTAATAAGACAAACAGATTCATTCACTGTCATGTTTGTTCCACCTCCATTATTTGCAGAACCTCAGGCACATAGTTCACCATGTGGATAATATCTCAGAACCAAACCAGGGTTGTCATGTCTGGTGATGTTTACTGTTTACAGAAATTGCCCAGGGAAAAGGTCTTATTCGTATAGTTAATAAGACTGACTTGTTCTCAGATTATCAGAGGCAAACATTCTAATGGTTTCTTTTAAATTTTGTTATATCACAGTTGCAGATAGGTAGGTAATTTGATGAACACCAGCTAAACCTACGTGGCACATGGTTCTGACACATACAGATTTAACACATGCAGGCTACTCTGACTGACATAGTCCTAAAATGGCATCTGTCTGGGGGATATACCTTTTGGCTTTCAGTCAGGTGTGAAATAGAAGCTTTTGGAAAAGATATAATATTGTTTCCTTTCATTTACATTACAGCCAAAAACATTTTAGGTCAGTTGCAACACCTCTCTTAACAGTCCCCTACTTGCACTGAAGTTCAGTGGAAAAACAAACGAAAACCAAAACCAAAAAAGAACATCACTTACAAGGCATGGCATTTCTTCTAGGCCACTGAAAACATTCTGAAACTGCCAAACCTGCAGTAAAACAGCCTTTCCAATAGTTCCTCACTACTTAATTATCAGTGACTCAACAATAGCCTTTCATTTTCATTGTGTCACTTCTAGCAACTCCCTGGCCTCCATATGACCAATTAGTGACAAAGCCGTGAAGGCACTTCAGCTATCTTGGTTTAGAACAGAGCAGAACTTTCACTTAGGAGTGTTAACAGCCTTCTAATTAGATTTTTTTTTTCTATACTTAAGCTGGATTCTGTAAGAGATCCCAGAGGTTTAAGAGTAGAGGAATCATTTTACCGGTATTACAGCTTTGCTCTTCATCCTGGCTTGCTATTAACTGCCTTCCGTTATGCTATACTGCTTCCTTCATCTTCATTAATGTAATGCTAAATATCAGGGACCATATTTTAATTATAGTGTTGCATTTATTTCATCGTTATACAGTGTGTTGGTGGCAAAAATGGATACTCATTTTTCATGTGTCCTTCACTGCGTGGTGCCAAGAGAGCAAAATGAAAAAAAGGTCAAACAAATGGAGTGGCATATGGGGAGAGAAGAAAGAACAAGTGGCAATGAAGAAAAAAAATGCCCTTTCTGCCCCTGCTCCTTACTCCTTACACACACACACACACACACACACACACACACACACACAGAGTATATCCCATCCATCCTGTGGCAGAAGGAAGAGCAATGCAAGAATATGCACTGCATGGATTTGAGAAACAGCTGGTGGGTATTTCATTAGGAAACAGATGAAAATGAGGCTAGATGATTATCATAAGTGACAGCAGCGTATGCTCTGTAGCCTTCACTCCCTCAAGAGTGGTTTCTTATGTGCCCTTGAGCAGAGAATCAATAATAGAATGACCAGAAAGAGTCTAAGCCAGTGTGGCCAACCTATGGCTCTGGACCCCGGGACTAGCGCCAGCTTTTTAGCCACCCTAGGTGGCGAAGGAAAAACAAATTCCTTACCCCGGCGAAATTGGTGAGTAGCAGTTGCTTCCGAATTGCCACCAGCAGCCAAATTGGGAGGGAGCAGTGGTCACCGAAATGCCGCCGACGGGAGAGTCATTAAGTTGCTGCCAAATTGCCACCGAGGCATGCAATACACCATCCCGCAATTCCTGCTGCCCTAGGCAACTATCTACGTTGCCTAATGGCTAGCGCCGGCCCTGGCAGAACCACATGCGGTTCTTCAGAGGTTAATATGTGGCTCTTTGCACAGGCACCAACTCCAGGGCTGGAGCTAGAGGTGCCAGCTTTCCAGTGTGCTGGAGGGTGGTCACTGCTCAACCCTTGATTCTGCCCCAGGCCTCAGCCCTACTCCACTCCTTCACCCAAGGCCCCCACTCCTTCCCCTGAGTCTGCTGTGCCCTTGCTCCTCCTCCCCACTCCCATCCTCTTACATGACAAAAACAGCTGATCGCGGTGGGCAGAAGGCGCAGAGATGGAGGATTAGGTGCTGATCGACAGTGCTGCTGGCAGGTGGGAGACACTGGGGGTGGGGTGAGGGAGTTGATAGTGGGCTGCTGACATGTTATTGTGGCTCTTTGGCAATGCACATTGGTCAATTCTGGCTCTTTCTCTGGCACAGGTTGGCCACTCCTGGTCTAAGATTACAAGGATAGGTACCTGGGTTAGTGTTTTTGGTGTGTGGTTGCCGGTGAGTATTTGTTTCAGGCTGGGGGGCTGTCTGTAAGTGAGGACTGGTCTGTCTCCCAAGATCTGTGAGAGTGATCTGTCAGAGGCTCATTCACCTGCACATCTACCAATGTGATATATGCCATCATGTGCCAGCAATGCCCCTCTGCTATGTACATTGGTAATCATGGTAAATACTACATGGTAAAGGCTGTGATCAAGTTACCTATTAAACTTCTTTGACAAAGTAAATAGCATGAGCTCATTATGTCAATCAATCTTGTTTTCCAAAGCTTGAAACATTCTTGCAGTTTTTCCTCTGAACCCTCAACAGGATTTCAAAAATTTGATTTAAAGTGTAGACATCAGAACCGGACACAGTATTGCCATATCAGTCTCACCAATGCTGTATACAATTGTAATATCACTTTCCAGTTCTAATCAATACGCTTCTGGTTATACAATAAAATATTACATTAGATCTTTTAAGCTACCACGTGTAACTGGGAGCTCATGTCTCCCACTGCATGCATCCGACGAAGTGGGTATTAGCCCACGAAAGCTTATGCTCTAATACTTTAGTTAGTCTTTAAGGTGCCACAGGACTCTTTGTTACTTTTGCAATTCCAGACTAACACAGCTACCCCTCTGATTCATGTTCACTTGGCTAGCCACCGTGATCCCTTAAGCTGTTATGTCAGTGTAACTTATGTCGCCCAGGAAGGCTATTTATTCACACCCTTGAGCGACATAAATTATAGTGTAGACATAGCCTAGGTCAAACACCTTACAGAAGTCTAAGTATATTGTCAAGCTCAAAGTCATAGAAGTTTAGATGTATGTTGTACCTATTTGATTGTTTGTTTATGAAAGAGAGGCAATGAATAAGCTTACTAAAATAATGCATATATTTCTATAACTGTTTTGAAAATGTCTCTATTTACATATTTGTGAGTGTGAATACAAAACAAAATGTATGTTGTAGAGTATTTGTGAATATATGTCTGTGTGTATTTATAAATGCGCATATCAATGCATATATATTATAGCTATCAAATGTTGTATGTCAAACAGCAGTGCAGCTATAGAATTTAGATTAATTTTATCTATCTTAACCTTTATTAGAAGATTCAGTAGCCTTCAATTACATAAAAGGCGACAGCACCATTTATAAACTGCAACCTGAGGTTTTAATAATCTGATTTTATGTAACATTTCATTGATGTCATTGGAGCTATATCTGCTTTCATCTTAAAAACACTAGAGACTATTATCTGCAGTTGCAAATGCTTTTGAAAAAAACAGATAACACAATCCTTTATTAAAGAATGATTATCAAGTGCTATGCAGAATTATAATGGTAAGGATCATATAATCACAAAATGTGGTATTATTATCTAACGATGCATCAAATGAGACACTAATATTTGTATCTTCTTTTCATAATTATTTTACATAATTACTATTAATTAAAAGCTTTTAAGTAATTAATAGTGCTGGCAATGATACCTGAAGTAAAGATCTGAGATAACTGTTGTGTACATTTAGCACAGTAAAATGAATTCAGTGCTGGAAACGTTAAAGCTGAGTTGTGAGCAATTGCATGTGATTTACATAAACAATCATAACCACCTATGCACAAATTGCAAAAGGTTTTATGAACAACTTGACAAACACAACAACATTTGCAAACAGTGCCAGAGGGGCTAAAGTAATTAAATTAATGACTTTTTGACATATTATACTAATTTCTCAAAGTGCAACATTAAAAATGCTAGCTTACAACTATAAAACTGGACTGGATGTACTTTCCTAATGGGTACATCATACTGCGGAACAAACTGTTCCTAGATGGTTCCATTTTAACTGTTGGTCTGTTCTGTTTTAAGGTTACACGGAAGGAGGAAATGCATCCTTCGGTTTAATAAAATCTAATTTCTTTCATTATTTTTGTAATTCCATTTTAGAGCCAAATCTGTGCACATAATTAGAGTCGAGTTAGAAAAATATACATTTCAGTTATAAAAAAGGGAGATATCTATTAAAACAATATTAGAAAAGAATTAGCCAGAGCTGGATGGGTTCCCAATCTACATTTATAAAATATGCCTTGAATTATTAGATTGGCTTGGATTCTGCAAAATTTCACACAAATGGTTATCTTTACTCAGATAGGCAGTCTCAAGGAGTTAAATGGGACTGATCACATGAGTAAAGATAAGTATGGATATACAGATGAGGGACGTAAGGAGATAAAATATTATTCTGAGCATGGGAAATTACCCAATGTCCTAAACATGTTCCCAATTTCTGTTCCATGAAAACCTGCCTGCCATCCTGAATTATGTGAATCATATAGGCCAATAGTTCTATAAAATACAGACCAAATTATTGGCTAGGATACTGGACACTAATCATCCAAACCAAGCTGGATTTATGGAAGGCCTTGTGCTGGTTAGCTCCATAGCTATAACTACAGTAATTCTTCACTCTAAAATCCAGCATATGAAAAGATGAGAGATACCTTTCCAAGGTGGGGGTCAGTGCTAATGAACCCATTTAATTAAGGTGGGAGTAGGCTATTCTCAACAGTTGGCAAAAAGGGGTGGAAATCACTTTTGTAGGGCTAATGAGGCCAATGTAATTAAGGTGGCCCATTTCAAACAGTTGACAAGAAAGTGCGAGTATGAGCAGGGGTTTTTATATGAGTTTTTATAGTGACCCATCCACTCCCAGTCTTTATTCAGGCCTAATTTGATGGTTTCCAGTTTTCAAATTAATTTCAGTTCTGCAGTTTCTCATTGGAGTCTGTTTTTGGCCATGTACATTGGACAAACAGACAATCTCTATGCAAGAGAATAAATAGACACAAATCTGACATCAAGAATTATAACATTCAAACATCAGTAGGAGAGCACTTCAATCTCCCTGAACACTCAATAACAGACTTAAAAGTAGCAATTCTTCAACAAAAATCCTTCAAAAACAGACTCCAATGTGAAACTGCAGAACTGGAATTAATTTGAAAACTGGACACCATCAAATTAGGTATGATAAAGATGTAGTGGATGGGTCACTACAAAAACTAATTTTCCCCTCCTGATATTAACACCTTCTGGTCAACTGTTGAAATGGATCACCTTGATTACATTGGCCTCGTTAGCACTACAAAAGTGATTTCCACCCCTTCTTGTCAACTGCTGAGAATTTAATTAAATCGGCTCTTAGTAGTGACCCCCTCCCACTTGGAAAGGCAACTCCCATCTTTTCATGTGCTGTGTATTTATACCTCTAATATATTTTCTATTGCATGCATCTGATGAAGTGGGGTTTGGTCCACAAAAGCTAGTCTCTAAGGTGCCACAAGGACTCCTCGTTGTTTTTGCTGATACACGACTTCCATGCTGAAGCCATTCTTTATGCTGTTTCAGTATAGAAAACATGACCATTGATGCAGTAAAAATCCTAAAGAAACATCCCCAAACTAACATTTTTCAGGGGAGCTTCAGTTGGCACAAGGCCAAGTTATCTTTCAACCGTTAATATCAGTAGAAAATTCTATACAAGAGATTTCTCATTAAATTAAATACCCAAGTATACAATTCTAACACTCTTAAAACAATTTATCCCCTATAGAGGGGTAATGTATCTGTCCCAAAGGGTGGGGGACAGAAGGTCCCTCCAATGTCTACAAATCCTGTTTAGCAGCACACATGCAATCCTGAATACCCTATTTAATTAATATAAGATTACATTAGCTTCTAGAACTGAAGACTCCTCAACCCAGTATGACTCTCTGGTAGAACTGTTTCACAACATGTGGGAAAGAGTCTAAGCTATGTGACTATATAATTACTTTAACTAAATGCAATTTGGACTGCAGCTTTATGTAACAGAAGAGGGCAAATTTACATTTAGCTCAGTGTCTGCTCTTGATTCTTACTTCATCCAGAAATACCAGATGAGTTATAGAAAAAAAGACCACAGATGTTCTATTGATTTAAAATAAAAAAAACACACCTCACCACTTATTTGTGACAAATACATAGCCTCTGGTTTGATCTAAGAAAAATCAATTAAAGGTTCCAAATATACAATTTTATTACTGGGCATTAATTAGAAACATTTTTTTTTAAATAAACAAGAAATTATAGAAGTAAACTTTAAAAGAGAATGTAGAGACCAAGACAACAATATATAAAAACCTACTCTCCATTAAATCTCTCTTCAATATTTATGTGTCTCTTGGGAAGAATAAAATTGACCTGTTCCAAAAAACAGAAATAAATGGTCCACTGCACTAAATTCAAAGTAGGACATGTGATGCTAGACAAAAACCAATATGTCACTGTATCAAATATTAATGATGTACTATAACTTGCTTCATATTCTGTAGTCTTCCTTAAAGGAAGGACATTGCTAAATTGCCTCTGTTCTAAAAACCATGAAGACACATGCACACAATTTCAGTCAGGTTTTCACTATGCTGGAACCTGGCAAGTGCTTTATTAAACATTACAAAAGTTGCTACATCCTAAAAATCTTGGGCTAGTTCCTGAGCTGTGTTCTCAGCTCAGTGGCAAAGCTCCACTGACTTCAACTGACTCTGTAAAGAATGATTCAAAACTCAATCCGGATCAGTCCCTCTTGTGAAGAATTTTATTTTCAAGGACTCATTGGAGAAAAGTCTCTCCTGAATGGTTAAATCTCCCTTGAGGGACGAGATTTTTCCCCCCTCCTCAGACAAAAGTCTGCCCCCAATTACTGTAAAATTCTGGACTGTAGATTCAAATTCCATGTCCCTTCAAATTGCTGGGATGTTTGTGATATGGAATTGATATCCCTTAATGTCAATTGCTGCATCTGATTAATCGGTTTATAGTACAGTATAAGGCCTCTCGTCAATATCACAATGGAAGGCTACTAGTAAAATCCCATGATACATTTTCTAATTTGTTTCATATTCTCCAGCGGTCAAAAGGCCCAATTCAGATGTATGCTGAAGGAAGGCATTGATCCAAAACACTAAAGGGACTTAATTCTGCTAAGAATTATGAACCCAAAGTTCTTCAACTGGTATTACATCTCCATTATTCAATCCTAGTGCTTGAATTGAGATAATGAGAGGATTGTTAAAATAAGTGGAACTAAACTGATGATGAACTTTGAATGTTATAAGTGAAATTGTACACAAAATATAAGATCTAGGTAGACATTTTGAAAGTGATTAAGTCCCATTTTCAAAGTGACTTAGGCACCTAAGATCCTAAATCTGATTGACTTTCAATTAGTTTATACTCCTGAAAGTGTAAATCACTCTTGAAAATGGGATTTGGGCTTCTAAATCACTTTGGTGCTTTTGACAGTTTTATTCTCAATTCATATATAATATGGGGGACTGAATAAATGAATTTAATTTCAGCATAGATCACTACATCAAGCTAGGGCAACTGAAGTCAAAGCCGAAGGCGTTTTTCAGGGGCCAGAAATATGCTCTAATTACAGATATGCAGTGTTCAGCATGAACATTAACTCACAGGAACAGAATTCTAGAAGGAGATAAGCACCAGCATTTCTGCTGAAATAAAAAACATTTCTTACTGATTCAATTGAACAAGAAAAATGATTCAACAAATGGAAGAATGAAGCTGAAGATTTGGTGAAGTAAAGCAAGCAATATATTTAGCACTTCTTTTCTTCCTGCTCTGAGCACTGCATGGTGTTTGAAGGATGGGAATGAGTATACTGCAGCCATACTAGTTTTTTCACAGCATATATAAAATTACATCTAAAACCAACTGTGATGATTGTAAAGTCAAATACACAAAAGTTAGGAAATGCCACAATTAAGCTTGTCAATGCAATTTTAATTCAGCTCCCTTGTACGTATGTAGACTTTCATTACATGATCATATGTTTTGTTTTCCAGAGAACCCCTGCTTTATTCATTGCCCATGGTGGACAGTGTTCAATGAATGGGTATTCAATATTTCTTTTTATCTTCATCATGTAATGTGTAACTCCATGTATTTTTTACTGCACACCATCCAAACTCTGCTTGAACACAGAATTATTAATTTCCTTGTGCCATTTCTATGGTTCCTTAATCTCAGTGTCTGAGTTCCCTACAGAGATTTGTAAACTGATCGTCATAACACCCCGCAGGGGAGCTGCTATTATTACTTCCATTTTACACATGGGGAACTGATGAAAACGAAAAGCCAAAATTCTCAAATGTATCAACTAATTTGAGGAGCCCAATTTGAGAAGTCAAGGGCCTTTAGCATTTTAAAGAACTGTGGATGTCCAGAGAAGAGCTCCCATTGGCCAATTGCAGCTGTCTGTGTTCTGCACATCAGCAAATTAGACCCCATGGATCTTAAGTTGGGCACCAGAAAAATGAGGAACACACATGAAAATTTTTTAGCTGAAGTGACATGCCCTGCTTCATGTACATACTCTGTGACCGGGACGGAATCCCATTCTTCAGAGCAGCATTTAGTTACCTTAACGGAGGGTATGTCTATAATGCAAAGGAAAGCCCTTAGCATCGAGGCTCAGAGACCAGGTCAATTGAGCTCAGGCTTCAGGGCTAATAATAGCAGGGTAGACACTCCTGCTAGGGCTGGAGCTGGACTATAACCCCACCAAGTGTGGAGGGTCTCAGAACCTGATTTCCAGCCTGAGCAGGAACATCTACGCTGCTATTTTTGGCCGGCAGCCTGAGTTGTACAAGCTCGAGTCAGTTGACCTAGATTTGGTGCTGCAAGTTTTTCTTTGCTGTGTAGTCAGACTCCAAAAGATGATCCTTTCTCTTCTTGCAGTCTTCTTCACTTCACACCCTCCAACTTCTGAAACAAGTGAATAAGGGGTAATGCAGACCACAGCCTCCTTCATTATATAACCCTGATTTATCGCAAGAGCACATCCATCCTGGGTACTGAATTAGGCAGGGGCTTTGTGGAAAGAAATAATATGTGATCATGTAGTTAAAGGATGCATCATAGAATACATATGGACAAAGGTGCTGAATTAAGGTTACACAGACAACCTTAATTCTGGCATTCCCTAATTTTTAACACTAATTCCCACCTGTCCCCAACCTTCTGCCTCCCTCACCTCCTGCTCTGTCCCCAGTTCTGGCTCTCGTCCCAGCAGCCTTTCCCTTTCCCCCAAACCAGTCTTCCCTCCCAGGGCTTCAGGAGCTGAGCAGAACTTTCTCTACAAATGCTCCTCTCAGCTTCTTCTTCTCCGCCTACCCTGCCTCTCTTCCTCCATCTCCCCTTACACCCTATTCCTCACCACTCTGCATTCCTCCTGCCTTGCTTCCTCCTTCTTATCCACAGTGCCTTGATGCCAGCAGGGAGTAGCACTGAAAATATAGGAAAGAATCTCCTTGGTCTTAGTTCCAGTGCCCAGCACCACAGAAGGAGCAATTGCAGAGACAGTCCTATTCAGCAGCTGCAGCCCTGGGTTGGTGTGTGCTCAGTTACTCTGTGGGAATGGCTCATGCACAGTTCAATCAGCATGAGAGCTTTGAGAGGATGGAGCATGCTCAGTGCAGATGGAATCTTTTAATAATTTATCCACAAACATCTAACAAGTCTCCATTGAGCATGTACAAAGTAAGCTTTTTGGAGGCTTATAACCTGAATGAATTTTCACAGTGATGGTAAAAGACACATCTAAGGTGACCTTGCCAAATTTCAAGCCCTTGCTCCAAAGCACGGAGACATCAGCTTCTCAACAAAAATGGTTGTAAGATTTCTTTTTTAACTTGTTAACATATGCAAAACAGCCTCATTCTTGAAAAATGCCCAAACTGTATTGGCAACAACTTTAACTAACTAACTTAATAAATAAATAATTGCCCTGGCAGACACCCGGCATGGAACATTTCAGCCCTAACAGTTTAAGTTTAGCAAAGTTATGTGCAACTGAAAACAGGAGCTTATAATAGAAAGTGTCAGGCAACTGTAAGTACAGATCTCACTACCTGCGCCACATATAATCACTCTGATGATCATCAAATGCACGAAAATAGACATGCAGGAGAAGTACGAAATTTTAGAGAATTTGATTATGTCATCCCAGAAGAGAGGACTGCAGCACTGAAATGGCAGTAACACTTTGGTAAAGTGAGGTGAAACTGAGTGTCATCAGGAGAGCAATTATTCTTTACTAGCATGATCCATGCCAAAAAAATCCCATCAGATATCTTTAATCTAAAAAGAACCTTTCTTACATCATGACAAATAGTATCTTAAACAAAATTAAACTGAGAAAGCAAGAAAAAGGTCACTGTGTTGTAGCTGTATGATGCAGACTTTAAGAGTTTTCAGTGCAATAGTAGGGAAAACTGACCCAACCTCTCTCATTTGAATCAGGTTCCTGATTTTGCATGTCTTATTTAAGTGAAATTAAGGCCTGCAGAAATGGACCTTGTGTTTATACAGACTGGAGCTGGAGCACTATGGTGATTTGGAAAGGCTTCGGAAGGAGGAACATACTAGAAATGGATTATTTGACAGATCACTCAAAGGTAAAGAAAGTTGGATTAGCAAAGGAAGCAGTGGCTACTTGTCTGAAGCACAGTGGAGATGCACACAGATGTTTTTAAAAACAAGAACTAAAACTTCTTCCCATCCCCAAACATGGTTCATAGGCCACCATTGATCTTAACAAGTTATCTGGTACAGCCCTGAACTACTGAGAGAGTAACCTATTCAAAATTATTCTGAAGTAACAGGGTACAATGTTTAAATCACTGACATCAAAAGTCCCAAGGTAATAAATAAGAGGCAAGACATGCACTAATTTGTGTTAAGTGTGTCCTGACAACTTCTGTTTTTTTATTGCAGTGATTGGAAAAATGTTGCCAGGTCACTGAATTAGGTTGTGAAACAAATGCTTCAGGGTTCAGACAGTGATAACTATGAGATTCTCCCTCAGATCCTTAATGGGCTGTAGCAAAATGCTGCAGGGGAATGGTGATGCATCTGCCTTTAAAAAGCCTTCTCATCTTGAGATGTGTGATATCTTCAGATATTGCAGTGACCTTTGCCTCCTGTAGCCATTCATTGCTGCTCAGCAGACTGTGATTTGGGCAAGTTTAATAAATAAGGCCTTCTCTTCTTCAGATACCGAAGTGTAGTGACTAGGAAGTGTGTACAAATCATGGCAAAATAGTCTAGGTTCATTACCTTCATAAACTTCTTATGGCCTCTCTCTGGCTAGTTGTGAAACACAGGCATCTGCAGCTGTTCACTCTAAAGGATCACCAATAAATTACAGTTCAGCCACAAATTTAATCACCACTATCAATGCAAAAACAAATGATATAAACCAGTTTGCTCCCCAACTCCCCAAAAAATATTGTCGTATTCTGGATCATATGAATCCATTAAAAGTAAAAACAGTCTGACCTTTTAATGGTGCTGGTGAGTGATCAAACAATAGAAAGAGATGATGATGTTATCATTAGGGCACCATGAGCATGTGCCTGAGAAATGCTCTGCTGCACACACACTTGCAGGATACGACAGTTTCCAACATCAATAATTGGTTATCATTTCGTTGTCTTTTCTGCTGTAACAACTATTGAAATAGGATGGTGTCACGTTCTGGGGTGCAACTCAGACCCGTGAGAGGTTGTGTCATTGTCTGTCCTGGTGCCTGAAATGCTTCGCTGCTGTGGCTCACAGCCGAGACACTGACAGCCAGCAGACAAGTGTGCCCTGAAAGTGTGAGTACTAAGCAGGTTGGGCTCAACACTGTGATTCGGGCAGCTTGCTTGTTACACCCCACTCGCATTCTGATATCCACCAGCCTTGCTTACTACTGACCACACACTCCCAGTCCTGAATTTTCCCAAAGTGTGTGCTCTGCAATGCCCAACTCTTTCCTGGGCCATTCAGAGGAATAATAAGATTTATTTGCTCCTTTAAAGAGAGTCAATACCCAGCAAGTTGCCACATTAACCGGAGTTAACAATCACGTCAATCCAAATTCAGCACTGGGTTGGTGTGATTAAAAGGAAAACAAAGTTTATTAACAAAAGGAGATTGGATTTTAAGTAACACCAAGCAGAAGGAATAAAGTTTGAGTTACAAACAAACAGAAGTAAAATACATCTTCTAAGGCTAAAATCTTAACAAGGTATTGTATTGTAAGATATCAGGTAAGATTCTGACCCCACACTTCTTGGAGAAAGATGGCTGACCACATCTCTGGTCTGTCTTTGTCTCAAAGACAAAGTGCTTGGGTTCTTTGTCTTTCTAGGTGACATGATAACTAGGGGTTCTTTGGCCCTCTCTTTTATAGTCCAGTGGACCTTTGAAATGGATCCATCTGAAGGTTACCCCCTAAAATAAAGTTCATGCAAGCTGTGAGGAAGGAGACATGGAGTCTGGTGGTGAAGGAAATTCCATGCTGGTTTCTTCTCTTCTCGGTATTTGCTGAAATGCAGATTGATCTGTTTCTGCTTGTGACAAAGTGCTGGGAACTGGCAGCTGTGTTAGCACTCTACTTACTTAAACACCAATCCAGAGTGGGTCTGATGGGCCTAATTAGTGGATTAGAATGGGCTGCAAGAGGACTAACAAGCAAACTGGCCTGTTAACACAGGAGGTATAAGAAGGTACAAGAAGAAAGTATAGGAGAGAGAGGCAGGCTAACAGAAAGACAACCAGAGAGGATCTCTGGGTAGAGAGATCCCTTCTCTCTTCTTTCATCTCCTCAGCAGAGAACCTAGGAGAAACTGAAACATTAAACAATATGGTATATGGATCAGTAAGGTAGTGGGAAGGGCAAATATAAATAAACTGCATATGGTGTTTAACAGTGGAAGGTCTTTCAGTCTGTAGACAGTGCCTAGGACAGGAGCGGGATGTTGCCCTGTCAAATAACTCTTTCCTATGCAAGTGAATGGGTGCTTGACATGTGATTGCTGATTGATGACACCAGGCTGGAGGCATTAGCTTGTCCATTGTATGGGAGGAATCTGTTTACTCACTCCCCAGAAACGCAGTTAACTTTCATTTTCCCTTCATATTTGTATGGTCCCTTGGGTATTTACTGTAAATACGCCACACCAGGATACTAATGATCAGTGTGTTATTAGTTTTCTAATGATACCCTACAGGACACATATTGGATACAGTTTTTAACATTAATGAATTGGGGTAAATTAATACCAGATAGCCATGAGACCCTAGAATTCACCACCAGATTCCACTGAGCCCCTGGCCCTCCTAGACTTGGATGCTATTAGGGTCGCAGTCAGTATTAGGAATGTTATCCCTGAACATTTCTCTGAATCAGTGGATACTGTGTAAAACATATAAAACACACTGACATTTTAAAATTTGCAGGTTTCCTAAAGCAACAAAGCTGTTAAAGGTAGGGAGAAGTTGATTAAGTGCGGAGGCATTAAACTTTTAATGATGTCTCGTTGATACCCTGCATAATTGTTGCTATATTCAGTGGCTGTCTCCATAAGTGCTCCTTCATTATTCAACAAGCCAAGGTACTTTGTGAATGCCGTCAAAATCAATTACTGTTGGGCTACTTTGGGGGGCCAATGAGGCAGAGAATTAACCTCCAACTAATTTCCAAAGTCATTTACCTGCTGATAGCTTAGCAGATTTACTTCCATGGGCACTGTGCATTATGGAGCATTTAAAAAATAAAGTATTCAATAAGGTGGGAGAAAAGGATCAGCTCAGCTGTGCTGGAGACTTTTGGGGCAATTATTATTACAGAAGTAGTCTAGATACATGCTGTGAGTTGAAGGTTTTAGGCCAAGAAGGCATCCACAAAAATGAATCTGCCAGTTGTTGTTTCGTTCACCTTTTTAAAAACCTTGGTTTAGCTGAAAACATGTATAATTACTTACAAGATATGATGATCTGCTACCTTAATGCATCCATTACTGTTGCATACTTAGAACTGAACTAGTTCAAACAAATATACTAATTCAGATTATATTACACTGCTCTACAGCCAAAATGCTTCTGAAATAAATGTAGTCAAACTTTACTAATTCTGGGTCACTGAGAAAGAAAATGATGCTTAAAATTGTTGATTGGCTCTAGTTTTCACAATATGTTATTGGGTCAGTATATACGATCCTTGACATGGGAATGGTGGAGGATAAGTGAGTTATAAAGGGAAGGGATCTCAATTTAAACCAGAAATGACTAAAATACATCTTTGAGTGGATCTATGAATAAATCTGTGACTGGGTTTGGACAGTGCTTGCTTTTTAGGCAAAACAATGAATGATGCAATCTGAAGCTAGTATTGCATCATACATGATATGAATTGCATCATGTTATTCCTAGAAGTCATGAATGATGCAATCATAACGAAGCTTACATCACTCTGCTGAACAAATTGCCCTATATCAGCTCTAGTAATCATACAGTGTCGTGCTCTCTTATTTGTCAGTGTTTGATTTTGCAAAGGGACACATTTCTGTTTAGCCAAAGTGAGCAGAGATGCCTCGTACTTGTGTGAACAGTGCAGATAACTTCTGCTATGTTTGTGGTGAAGTGACTTTTGCATCACAAAAGCGCAGTATAACCACTATGGTTAAGAAAACCTATCACCTTTATTTTGGCTGCAAAATTGGAGATCAGAACAAGAGGTGGGCCCCACACATATGCTCCAACACTTGTGCAACAAATCTTCACCAGTGGTTGAACAGGAAAAGGAAATCTATGGCTTTTGCAGTGCCAATGATTTGGAGAGAGCCAACAGATCATACCAGCAATTGTTACTTCTGCATGGTGCCTCCAGTTGGGAAAGGTGTGTCAAAGAAGAAAAAGTGGACTGTGCATTATCCAAACATTCCATCAGCTATACGCCCAATACCCCATGGAGAAGGACTGCCGGTTCCTGATGCACCAGAATCATTCTCACTTGAGTCAGTCGAGGAAGAGGAAGAGGATGAAACTTCTGGTCCTGAACCATCAATGTCATAGGACCCATATTTTCTCCCATCCTCCTCCTCTGAACCACACCTCATAACACAAGCTGAACTGAATGACCTTGTCAGGGATTTGGAACTACCCAAGAGTAAGGCAGAGCTGTTGGGCTCCAGACTACAGCAGTGGAATCTCCTGGCAGGTGATGTTAGGGTTTCCATGTTCCGTGACCGTCCAAAGGATCTTGTCCCATTCTTCTTCATGGAAGGTGATCTTGTAGCCTGCAACAACATCGATGGTGTGATGGCAGCCCTCAACATCGTTCACGATCCAGATGAGTGGAGACTCTTCATTGATTCATTGAAGACGAGTCTTAAAGCTGTTTTGCTGCATAATGGCAATGTTTTGCCATCAATTCCAGTTGGTCATGCAGTCCATATGAAGGAAACCTATGAGAACATGAAACAACTTTTGAGGTGCATAAACTATGACCAACATCAGTGGCAGCTTTGTGGCGATTTGAAGGTTGTTGCTCTCTTGCTTGGTCTGCAGACTGGATGCACAAAGTACTGCTGTTTTCTCTGCGAATGAGATAGTAATGGAAGAGATTCCCACTACATCAAGAAAGATTGGCCACTCCAACAGTCATTGGAGCCTGGGAGGAAAAGTGTTCAGCATCCACCACTTGTTGAATCAAGGAAGATTTTGTTACCACCCTTACGCATCAAGCTGGGTCTGATGAAGAACTTTGTCAAGGCCATTGACAAAACACAAGTTTTGGTTTCAATGTACTTTCAAGTACCTCCACGGAAAATTTCCAAGGTTAAGTGAAGCTAAGATAAAGGAAGGTGTCTTTGTTGGTCCTCAGATTCGTGAACTTCTTCGAGATGATGCATCTGACCATGCACTGCGTGGCAAGGAAAAGACGGCATGGAAAGCCTTCCAGTCAGTGGCAATACATTTTCTCAGAAACAACAAGGCACACAATTACAGGTTGTTGGTGGAAAACCTCCTCAAGGCATACAAAAGCCTTGGTTGCAACATGTCACTAAAGATACCTTTTTTGCACTCTCATCTAGATTTTTTTCCACCGAACTGCGGAGCAGTGAGCGACGAGCACGGCGAGCGATTTCACCAGGACATTGCAACAATGGAGAAACGCTATCAGGGCAAATGGAGACCATCAATGCTTGCAGACTATTGCTGGACAGTGACAAGAGATGCTCCATTTAATGAATACAAGAGACAAGCCAAGAAGCGCCGAGTAGACACTGAATAGGACTAAACTATGTACATAATAGTTTTTTGCCTTTTGTTTCATAATACATTTTATTGATATAACCCTTTTGCTGATTTTTAAAGTGTTACATAAACAGGACAGGTGAACTATTGTCATGTAAAGCAACCATAAACACATGAAAAGACCTAGGTTTACAATTTATGATTAAAACTCTACTATCTACACAATATACATAGACATAAAATGTAAAAACTTAAATATCTTAGAAACAGTAGCCAATCAGTTGTTTTAATTGTCACATTTGAATTCAGCACATCAAAATACATAATAAATATCGCATTTGATCTCTGAAGCAGACGACTTCTAAAAAATTGTAGACCAGTGTTATAGAAGAAGAGAGAATAAGAGTCAGAGAACCAATTAAAATGCTTTGTTTCTATGGGGTTCATAAGATTTCCTTGGGCAATAATTTCTGTCATTTCATTCATCTCAATGTGAACATCTTGGAGGAAAGAACAAGGTTATAATCCAAGAAGGCAATCTTCTTTCTCTTCCCTGAAGGAGCTGACTATACAGTCTGTGAAACATCAGTGACATTTAGACAAATGGCTCAACAATACTCTTAGGAAACATTTTTTTCATTAAGAATTTCTATTAAAAAACACACCCAGAGAGTTGCTGGCCAGCTGTTGGATGGGCACCATCTGAATTTGGGGCAGAAACACGTCTGAGGTTATCAGAATGACCTCTCATGCCGTAGGTAATTGCAGTCCATGTGAGTCAGAAAATTACTGGTTATTATACATGAGCACTCCTTCCAGCTGATTCTTAGAGCAACATTTGAAATGAACTTGGTGGAGACCATTTATCAGCACTGCTATCTAGACTATGTGTACTGTGTTCATGGACATCTAGAATGTATATAAATAAATATAAAAATAAAATGTGAAGTGTATTCAGGATCTACTGAAACCATCTCTAGACTAGGGTCAGTGCCTATAAGGGAAAGAACTTACACCACTTAAATACTGCACATATATTAATGTTTCTTACCCACACCTTTGTTCCTAATGGAAAATTAGTTTAAAAAATTTATGATGGGAAATATTTCAATAATGCAGTAAACAGAGAAGATGGTTTATACATTAGATAATGGTCTCTTATTACAAATAATAAATAGAGATAAAGTGGGTTAAAGAGAACTACAAAGAGACTTTTATTCTATCCATATTCCGTGAATATCAGTGAAGTACAGCCATACTTGTGTGAACTGTAGGGTGACCAGATGTCCCAATTTTACAGGGACAGTCCCAGTTTTTGGGTCTTTTTCTTATATAGGCTCCTATTACCTCCCATCCCATCCTGATTTTTCACACTTGCTGTCTGCTTACCCTACCCACATTCTACCCACAGCCATATCACAGGGCTACTCCCGGTCTAACTCAGTCTGTTCTATCCTTACAGCTCCACCCCAAATTCTGGTCCCACCTCCCCATTCTCAAACTCCACCCCATCTGAAATCAGCCTGCAACACTAGCAACCTCTTCCCCTCCCCACCCCATTGTCCTATTTGCCTCTCCAAATTGTGTGTGTGGAAAAGGTTTAGGGGGTGAAATAGCTTATCCAAGTGCTGTGAGTCTAGGGGGATGAGTTGAATGTTAATGATCAGAGCATGGTGGGGACATGCATTGCAGTCACTTTGTGGGACATGCATTGCAGACATCTTGTACTGCAAATATGCAACTTCATGTCATTTATTTAAGAGATAATTCCTATTCAGCAAATGTGCAAATTAGGACATTATATCATTTGCATACAATCTGCAGCCTTAGCATGGAGGAGTGAGTCAGCCTCACATTTACAGCTAGGAACCTGCTACTCATGGGAATGTCACAAAACCCCATATTTGTCAGCTGGTTTCAGGTGACTATATTTTAAGAAGATTAAACATTTGAAGATGAGCCGATAGAGCCAAAGCTGGCTTGAAGTTATAAGACAGATCCGACTGGGCATGTGATGGATGGACTGATTTCTTTCTTGGGCCAAAGGGCTAGTTCAGTCTACCTAACTATTTGTGCATATTCAGCTACTGGATTCTTGAGTTTCTGCCTGTCTCCATTCCCACATGGGTGTCCTATATGAAGCCTGATATACACAACTCATAATGGAGAGCCTTGCTGCTAAGTGCAAGTCACAAAACGCTTGCTTCAGCCTACTTTGGTTCATTCCGCTCCCAGGTGCTGTCTTACATCCCAGTAGGCTGAGAAACCCATGCTTCTTTCTGGGCTGGGTCTGTTATTTCCTTTTCAATTCTTGCCCAGAACTTGCACGGTCTGAAGACATTACATGATCCAGAAGCAATTGACAAACTCACTGAACTGAAATTCTGCTAAAGTAAGAGGCCTTTTTGGAAGCTGAAGATATAACAGAGATATTAATCCCAGAACATTCAAGGACTTCTAGGGTTACTTTTACAAAGGGATACGTAGTTTTCCAAATTAAAAAAAAAATCACGCTTGAATTGTTTTAAGATTTAAGAGGACATTTGTGCCTGTTCCTATGTTTTGGGGAATCATTTTGCCTGTCCTTTGTGAATACAGAGCATAAAGGGAAAGATGACAATTCCCTATATTGACTCAAATAAAAGCATAAAAATATTCTATCAGTAGCTCTTCACCATTAAGACAATCTACAAAGGAGGATGAAAATATCCCTAGATCTGCAGAAGATGTAGCCATTGCTGCATTAGCCGAACTGGAATATTTCTGAGAAGAAGCAGTCATGTCATGTGATGTGGCTTTGGCTTGTGGAAATAACCATTTCTTATTTCACTGGTTCAAAAAAAGTAAGATTAATTTCTCCAGATATTCATCAAATTAGAAGAAAACCAAACAAACTGGTAAAAGGCGTCTTTATAAAATATTAATCCCTATTCATTCTTTCATGGAAATGTATATTCTTAACAATGAACTAACATAGTTTTAATGTCATAGGGCTTTGGAAATAACTCCACTAAAGATAAATCAATGCAAATGTGAGCACAGAAATTATATTTTTAATTGTGTTTATGATCCCTAGATGCAACAGAGATAAGCACATTAAAGATATTCAAACTAGAAGAATGCATGGGAAAGTGAGATTTTAAATGTATGTAGAATATGCATCTACAGAAGAAACATTGTATCTGAACAGAACCTTTCATTCAAAAGGATTAAAAAGGACTTTACAACTATATATAGTACTGAACCAACAAACAGGAGAATAGTGAGACATGAGAAGAGAGGTGGTTTTGCCTGTGTCCAAACTAAAAACCTAGTGTTATAAGAAGGTGCCATGAAATCTTTAATGTCTGCACAGAACTAAGTTTTAAAGTGTAATTCCACTCTGAAATGTGAAAATGGCATCTTCATACTCCTCAGATCTGCTCCCTGTGTATGTGTGTGTGTGTGTACGTCATCATCCATTTACATCAACGACAAATAAGGTTTTACTTTGTTTCACTTCTTGAATCTCTGCATAAGCAACAAAGTTAAGTGAGTGAAATGGATTCTATTTCTTGTGTGTCATCAATAAAATTGTTTAATGATTTCAAATTAAAGAGGCAGTCAGTTATACATATACATTGCAACCCCATGGAAGAGAATGTTTTAGTATTTAGAGCATTAATTCCTGGTGCTGATGCTCAGGAAGGAAAGAACCCTGCTTGATTCTGACATAACATGCAGGTTTTATCAAAATGGCAATTAAAAAACCCAAAGATTGGTTTACTTGTAAGAATAACTGACTTTGTTTGATCTGGCGTTCAGTGAGACAATAAATACAGAATCCCATCAAGACATTTTTGTAGTAATTGTTTCAGAAGAGAGTCACACTTTAAAGTCTCAGGTACGGTAAACCCCACAAACCTCAATTTGATTATCTGAATATAATGAGTTCCCTGCTGGATTGGGAGTCTCTAGTTCTAGAGATAGCAGGATTTACAACCTGAGGTCTAGGCCATTGAGAATAAGACCACGGTGCAATAAAAAACCCACGGCTGGCCCGTGCCAGCTGACTTGGGCTCCGGCTCAGAGTCTGTTTAATTGTCATGTAGACATACAGCCTCGGGCTGCAGCTCAGGCTCTCAGAACCTCTGAGGTGAGAGAGTCCCAGAACTCAGGCTGCCTGAGCTTGAACATCTACACTGCAATTAAACAGCTCCTTAGTCTGAGCCAATGAGCCCAAGTTAGGGTGACCAGATGTCCCAATTCTATAGGAACAATCCCATTTGGGGGGGCTTTTTCTTATATAGGCTCCTATTACTCCCCCTCCCCACCCCGTCCCCATTTTTCACACTTGCTGTCTGGTCATCCTAGCCCGAGTCAGCTGGCATGGGTCAAACACAGCTGTCTAATTGCTTTGTAGACACACTTAAGTCATCTCCTGCAGCTGGGATGGTTTGCCTGGATGGCAGTCTGATACAAACAATGACTAGAAAGTCCTGCTGACTTTAATGTAGTCATCGACGATGTTGCAGTGCTTCTCTAACCGAGCTCTTTAGGGAACAGATTAATTTGAGCATCTTACTGAGATCATTCTTTATACAGGTGAACCTGAGGAATGGCATTTTTTTCTGTAGTAACTAAAAGAACCCATTGCATATCTTAAGTGTAAAAATAGCAAGAGTATAGTTCAGATATGCCCTAATACTGTAACTGATGGCTAAAATTGTTTGTTGCCAGAAAATGTTGAATGGCCCCATTCATTATCCCTAAAGTTTATCAGCAGGACAGATTTATAATGGCAGGAGTCAAGGGCTGCTCTGTGCCACGAGGATCTAATATTTATTAGGCTATCAACATTTCTCTAGTTTCTTCTTTTCCAATTAGAAGCGGTTGAAGTGAAAAACCTAATTCATAATGTAGGCGTTACACTGCACCATTATTTGACAAGTGCAGACACATATGTTTTTAAAATATTCTTAAATATAACAATTACTAATGGACTCTAAAAAGTTTATAGTTTCAGTGGAGTAGAACAGAAAAATGTGTTAGGGGAGTTAAGTGAAACCTCAGAATGTCAGTAGGATAATAAAGTAGTAATTGCCAGTTGAATACGGATGCTTAAGTCCAGATATGAAGATGACCACAAAATGTCCACATTCTCATGCTATTACTTTCTTTTTTCACTTTTATCACAATCTGCTCAGTGTCGGTGTAATGTTATTATTAGCCATTATTCAGAGTATGGCAGACAGCCAAGAAAGCACTCGGTAGTATTTCCTGTTCACCTGTCCATTCATGGCTCGCAGAGTGGAAAGCTGATATCCCTAAAGAAGATAATTCATCTTCCACTGAGTCCCATCTGTGTTGAATTTGTGTGTCACTTTACTAGTCTAAATGGTAAACAAGACTATCTTGGATTATGCTGTTTTTTTCTGCTCTGTTCATTTATAGCCTTGAAATAATACTGTGTTCTGTCTCTTAAATAAGGCCCCAGGAGGTGTAACTAGAATTCCTTGTTTAGTATTTATAGTATTTTTAAAAATTCATTACTGTTTCCCTTTAAGGACTATTTAGTTCATGTTAATCCTTTTTTCTGAACACTATGATATTCTTACATTAATTAGTATTGTTTTGAAAGTATTACTTTTTCAGAAATATTTTTGTGATGACAATATATATATGAATCTTGGTAATAACATTGCAAGCACTGATACCCGGTGCCTGCTGGATTGTTAAGACTCTGCAGAATGATAAATAATCACCACTGTGGTTATATATTGCAGTAACAAGTGTGGTACTGGCTTGAAACAAGGCCCAGTTTCCTGTGAACATTAGGATTTCTGTAGAAAAAGATTTATGTAGTAGTCTTCTTGGATTAAACTATTTGCTATTTGAAGTAATTACTTCATTTTTCTTCCAGTTTTTGTTGTTTACTCTCATCAGTGTTTCATATATAGTTGATATAAACTTCCTTTTTTTGCATTATATTACAATCAGGACAGCAAAAAGACATTATTTTACCAATAAAATAATATTATGTCTAGACGTTCATAGGTGATCCTGAGGCATTTCACTGATATTATACTGATCTTTCTTTTCTATACAAAAAATGGTCTTTGTGGTTAATGCGCTGTCTGTAGTCATTAGATCTGAGCTCAATTCCTAACTCTAGCACACAGTTCCTCTAGGGCCTCAGGCAAGTCTTGAGGTGGGCCTCAGTTTCCCATCTGTAAAATGGGAGTGCTAATGCTTCCTTTATTTAGATTGTTTAAGTTTTTGCAATAGGAATTGCCCCTTATTTTATATATTTTCTGTTTAACTATCTATTCATGGCTTGAAAAGGAGATAGCTGATATCCATAAACAAGATAATTCATCATCCACTGAATCTGTTTGCTTTGAATTTGCTTACTAGTCCAGATGGTAAACATGAATATTTTGGATGAATATCTTGGTACACTGTCTAGCACAAAAGTCTTAATCTTGATTGATGCCTCTAGAGGCTGCTGTAATAAAAACAGAACGATAATAGTATTTTATGTATGAACAAGATGAAAAATATGTAGATGTTCACTTATAAAAGAAATCCTGAAGGAATGTATGTTAATAAGGAAATGCAACACTCGCCTTCACCTGTTCCAGCCTTCCTCTCCCTTTACCCATATCCCTTTATCTGCCACTTCTCTCCTTGCTGTGGTCAGGAGAAAAAAGAGAAATGTAAAACAGTTTTTTAAACAGCGGTGCTGCTCCAATGAGCATGAGACTATCTATTCCACAACTGCAATGCACAGTGGACTCTATGCGACATATAACATTTCCTTGAGGGAAGGAAGCTCTGTGTGTATAGTGAGAGTCAGGATGGGAAATGTGGCAGGAGACAGTGATACGAAACAGTGATATGAGGATACGAGGCTGGACACTGAAAGGAAGTGTTCCAGGTGTGGGGACATTACCAGAGTACAGAATGCAAGCTTTAGGTCAGTACTTTATAAAGAAGTGAACTGTAGAAGAGAATCACCTGGAAAATTTTGCAACTACAATATGAAGGCAAGAGAGATCTTTAAATGAGCTTCCAACACTACAAAAAATTCTGACACCAATTCTTCATTTCTCTGAATGAAGCCTAAATTATGCACTTAAGATTCACTTCTCTGAAATATGTAGGTGTGCACTACTGTGTATCTTAGAGGTGTATTTGAAAGGAAGGTCACACTCTTTATGTTAGGCTGTGCATGATTTCCAATTTAAAACTATTTTAGAGGCAGGAAATCATACCAGTGAACATTGAATTAAACATTTAATTTCTATTAAAATCTTGTTCCCTGTGGACTCTGGCTTGATAATTTACTTCAGCATCAAATTTAGTGCATGCAATCCAGTTCTCTCAAATAATGATAACCATTGCCCTGAATATAAACTGGCTGCCTTAGCAAGAAGTTATCACTATCTTAAATGGGCCCAGGAGCATGTTTCACAAACTATTATAGGGAGAAAAAACCATTTAAAGTTTTTGCATCACATATTATTAAGTTGTTTCAGTTTCATTGCACTAGTTAATGTGGCAAAACACAATATATTGTAACTGCTACAACTTAAAGGAATGTAAAAATGTGGTGTGTGTATTTTTTAACTTCAATTATTTCTGCTGTTTATAGATTTTTTTGGGGTGTGCTTTTTATATTATTTTTACAGGTGGTATTGGTGGGATAAAAAGATAAATAGCTACATAAATATCCAGGAGCTGAGCCCCTATCCAGATACCAGCCGGCTAAATGCTTAAGTGTCTATTCCTAACAGCTTGGCTCAGACAGTGCCTGGCATTTCCTTTCCTGCAAATCTTAAAAACAGTGTAAAACTGCTAATAGACAAAATGTTATTTCTTCCCATGGAAAGCCCAACAACGGGCTTAACACTCTGGGTACCTTCCATACGGTATGACCACCAGTCGCACTTAAAGCAAACAAATTATATTTTATTTAACCTCCTAGGGATTACAATTCTTGAATTACTAGGAGGTGAATTATTCAGTTATTCACAAGTATTGTGCATTATTAAGCTGTACAACAGCAGCATATAAAATGCACTTATGAAAGAAAATGAAAGCCCCCTAAGCAGTCTTCTGCAATTCTGGGAGACCAGAAACATTTCAGAGAACGAATGCTCTCTTCATGACAATCACACAGTAAAACAGTTTGTTTATTGCTTCCTGCAGATACTGTACTTGCTGTCTCAATTCTATCCAGAAGCTATTCAGATGAGAGAAGAGATAAGAAAAGATGCAGAAACCAGATGTTTTAGGTGTTTCCCTACAATGGTAGGAAACAGGAAGGGGGAGGGGAAAGGAAAAGATAGATAAGGTTTAACACTAGCATAGAAGCAATACAACAGATTCACTTGGGTGGTAATTACTTCGTCTGACCTTCACTTAGCAATACAGGACTAATGTAATAGTGTTTGAGGCATTTTCGCATTTGTCCCAGTAAAGAATTAGTCTCATAAATGTAGAACAACTGTCTGCACCTGCTTGCATCAGGTTGCAGGATTAGGGTCTTAACATTAAGGAGCCCATTTTCAAATGGGGCCTCACAAATTCTATCTCTGTATTTTTAGTGCACCAGCCACTTAAGACTAAAGTATAACCTGTAGGGACAGCTGTGCATTTGTGGAGATGTACAAACACATCAACCCAGAGGAATCCCGCCCTCAGATACACTTCTTCATGGGGTGCACCTCCCTCTCAACCTGCCATGTGGCTAATCAGCTCTCCTGACTTGTGTAAAGGAAGTGGAGTATTGGGCCTGCTTCTACCTTCCTCCCCATTCCTTTCTCCCTGCTCCCTTAGGAATGCCTTGTAAAGTGCTTAATTTGTAATGAAGGAGGTGCTGAGACCCAAGCAATTTATTTTTACTGTCATAACTGATGTGGCAAGCCCAGAGGTGCCACGGTTCAGTCCTGGCAAACATTGGCACAGATTAAGCACTGGTCTTGTGCCTTCTGAAGACCCTGCACTGAACACAGGGACTAGAATTCTGCTTGACTCTTACATGAGCTGCCCAAGAGAGTGGCACGAGGAGAAAAGAAAAGAGTCTTTGCACCTTCTCCCCATAGTGTGCAGGATGACTGTCACCCCCACTTATCTATTATGTATTTATTTTCGGTCCTCTGGAGATGCTAGATGTCTTTTAAAGGAGAAAATCCCTGTCCTAAATTGCCTTGGTCCCCAGTAAAGTAAAAATAACAGTTTTACTTTCCTGCTGTTGTCATCCTCCTGCATGGCCAGGTCTATGTGCAGATGGAACTCCTCCCACCTTCCAGACCACCTCTGGGCTAAGTGTGTGAATTCAAAACCTGGAGCTTGCGGGTCGGGGCTCCAGACTGAGTTCCATATGGACGCTGCCAGCTGCTGTGCTGCAGAGAACTCACAGCTCAGAACCTGCCATCGTGTTTCGTTAACAAAGAGTGAAGCGAAATGCAGGTTAAGCTGAACAAGCAGAACTTTATTAAACCCTGTGAACTTCTCTGTCCATGTGGCTGAGCTACTTCCAGCCTAATTGCACCTGTTCCTGGTATCCTGTCAATAACAGTCCCTCGAACAGGAGGATGGGAAGGGACATGTTGCTGTGATAAAATGGCTGAGATTCTCCATGGGCCAGGATCAGTGGAGAAACTGGCTTTGGCCCCACAGCTGGCCACAGACCCCCATGAGGAGAGTCTTTGGTGTTCCCCCCACTTGTTAAACTTTTGAATGACTGATTTTTAGTGCATTAGTAGCTTATATCATGACTTCGATGCATGATTTGCATGCATGATTCATCTGTGACATATAAGATGATAAATTTGCATGTTAGGATCTGTACCTCTGTATTTATTTTTGCCATATATATAAGCAAATAAAAAAATTGTTCCTTCTATGCTTATAAAACTTTTTAATTTTAAGAATAACTGAAATGTACTAACATCAAGAAATTGAACTGTGCACCAACATTGGGTGGCCCAGTATTAAATAGTGTTACAGTAAGTGACAGCCTTAGAATGTTTAACCCTGGTCCTTTAGTTCAAAAGGTCATTTTTCTCACCTTTTCCCTGAACTGAAGCACAGTGTCAGAGTAATCCAAAGACTGGCCAGTGGTATTTTCAAGTGATACTATAGCAGGCGATGTCAGTCTTGTCAGCCATTGTCAATTGAAGATATGTTGTAATGAGCCTGAGCTTTGAAAGGTTGCACTCACCGCATGTGTCTGTGACTGGCAGTGTGAGCAGAATCCTCAAAGCTATCCATGCATTAGGAAAAGTGTCCTTCAGCTCTGCATCGTGAATGAAGTGGAGAATGTGGAATGGAGAATACTTCCCCTGTTATAAAATGTGATGGATGTTGTTCAGTTCGACATAGATGTCTTTATCATTGACGTCCGAACATTCTCCATGTTTTCAGTGTCTGGTAAAGGTCTCTACAATTGTTCAAGAGTGTTTTCCAGTCTGTTGTCAACTTACTAAGGTCAGACAACCCCCGCACCAAGGTCTTTTCATGGTGCTTCATTATCCAAACCTTTCTTTGATGGACAAATAACCAGTGTCAATGAGCGAGCAAAAAACCCCTTCTTGAATATTTCTTCCAAGCTTTCCTTCACTCATCTCTGCCTTTGTAACCAAGCTGTCTCTTCTACCAATGAACATGAGTTTCCTGGAAGACAGGCTCAACTCCTAAGTTTTCCACCATTTCTTTGGCAGCGGTGATGGCATCTTCAAATCTGTTGTCTCTGTAGGCCACAATGAAATCAAGGCAGCTTCTCATCAAAGTAGTAGCAGTTGTGATGTCCATCAACTGAGTTTGTAATGCCTTGCTTGCACCTTTTACTTGGAATAGGATATTGTGCGAAACCATAGTTGAGACCAGAAATTTGAAGTCAGAAATTTGCACCTTGAGTCAGATTCCAGACTCTGCTTTACTCGACTGCACTAGTTACACAGGGCATTGTAAGCCTCAGTCACTTGGCATCTCACTGGCCTTATACTGTCAATTTGGCTCTCCCAGCAAGTGTCACTTAATGGCTTCACGGTCAGATTTGTAACATTGTCCGTGAGGATCTTCCACCTGATAGCTGATGCTGAAAACAGGCCATATAGCCTTTGCAGTACACTGAAGAGAGATAGTGAATCTAAAGAAGATGCTGCTGCATTTGATACAACCAGGGGTGAGGGAATGGCATAAGGAAGCTCTTGGATTCAGCACATTGTGGATGCCACTGTTTCTTCCTTTCATGGCTGTGCCATTGTTGCCACCTTGGCCACGGCAGTCCTGAAGCTTTATTTTATTCTCATTCAAAACATTCATAAACAGTTCTTTTCCAGTACAGTCATCCACAGACCAGAAACAGATAAAGTGTTCCTTTACTTGGATACAGCCATCCGCATCATCAACAAATCTTACTGTAAGTGACATCTTTTCACTGTGACTAATTTTGAGAGTGCAGTCCATTGTTATGGTGCAGTACTTTGCTTTGCTAAGGTGCATCAATATGTTATCAAGCACCTTCCTTGCCATAAGGTCAATCAATTCATTTTGAATTGTTTTGCTGCAGTAATGGTCCATCACTTCTTTACAAACTATTCGACATCTGTGCTCATGCATGATATCGTATTTCCCAAGGACCTCTATCAAACCAAGGAAGTTACTGTTATGTTCAGTGAATAACTTACTCAATGAGCACCAGAAAGCCAAATTATTCTTTGCAAGGAAGAGGGTAAGTGAGATAAAATGCTTGAGCATGTTCCTTCAATGCTGGGTTTCTACATTAATAATTCACTGATTTTCTGCATTTATGTATTTATTCAGCTTGAGCCTGGACTCAACTTCCATCTATTTGGGTTGGCCATAAAATGGCCAGGTGACTTTTCATGTTGCTTCAGATCATCAGCTAAGTCATGTCAGTAACTGTACGCAGAAAGCACAAGCAATGATTTGGCATTCTTGTCAAATATTTTGCAACAAAAATGGAACACTTTGTCAGTTGATTTTGAGTAACTAGCCAATGCCAACTCAGTTTCTCACCATCTTCTTTTGCAACGTGACTATGAGAAGCGTCACTTCTGCTCATTTACTGGAAGCATCATATCCTCAGTTTTGCCTGTCCGGTTCAAAATTGTATGATGGATATCAGCAGAATTTAGAATCTCCAGCCATAAAGCAGGATCAGTTTGTAGAGTAGGTGTGCTCAGAGATTATTTAACTCCACACAAAAAACAACTCGGGGAGGAAAAGGAGAAGGGTCTTCCTTAATACCGTTAGCCAAGAGGTTAGGGAACTGTGATGCTTCCTGGAATGCCCAGGGATGTGAAATATCTCTACTGCCCTTAGAATGAGCAAATCTTGCCCGTGCTTGGTGTGGGTCTTTTCACCAATACCACCAGCCTCTAGCATCATAAACTCTTCCTTCCAGGCCTCTGCAGGCCCCATTCTCTCTTTACGGATTAACAATAGGCACACTACAACCCCAAGTCCTCTGCATGTCTCCCTGTGGTGCACAGGATCGGTGCACTGGACCCTCACAACATTACCAGATCCTCTGGTCCCAAAGGAGCAGTGCACAACAACTTACTAGTTACACCATAGAATACAGCTCTGCTTAACACACAACACTTAGATTTATTTAAAGAGAAGGCAAGGGTAAGTTTATTTGACAAAGAAGAGAGATTCATATGACAGACTGCAGGGATATTGGAATCAAAGGCTTACATATAAAGTAAAATCATAACATGCATAATAGAGGCTAAGCTTAACTAATAAGACATTGTCATGTCTTAAGAGTAAAAGCTCACCCCAAATCCTTCCTAATATTACTACCAGGTTTGGCTGTGATCTTCCATTCATAAGACAAGCCCCTCAGTGGAAAGATTCAGAATTTGTTTCTGTTTCTACAGTTATTGTCCAAAAATCCATTGTCTCCAGGATTTGCCTTGCTGCTTGTGTTTTCCTGTTCTAGGTCTCCCCTGGAGACTTTACGATCACTTGATTAGCATTTCACTTAGACTGTAAATGGGTGCTCACCATGAGCCACATAACACTCAATTTACATGTAGATATACAGTTAGATAAAATCTTTTGCCCAAAAGATACCTTTTCTGATGGGCAACCCAAAGTCACAGACCTTAAGAACATAATTTTCAATACACATACTTAACTTCTCACATATTATCTGTATAGGCACATTGCAATGATTATGAGTACTGGTAAAACACGGGCTTTCATCAGAGACCTTACATGACACAGTTTGGTGAACTAGTATGTGGATACCATACCTGAGGATCCTTGTAACTTTATGAACCCTTGTGTGTTCTGTAAGTTAGTGCCGAGAGGTCTCTGGGTTACAAAAAGTCACTGTGGATGTGGGAGACTACTGATTCAAGTCCCATCCCACTGCCTGATGGAAAGACAGGATTTGAACAGAGATCTGCCACATCTCAGGTGAGTGCTTTATTTACTAGACGATGGAATATTCTGATGTGTGTCTCTCTCTCCTGTTGAAGTTCCATTTTAACTGAAAAATTTAATATTAATTGGGCCAGAGAAAATGAGAATCACTCTATAGTCCAATGGTTAGAGCACTCACCTCAGAGGTGGAACATCCCTAAGATAAGCACCGGGACATCTAGAGTGAGGCAGCAATGCACATGCCCAGAGGAAGAAACAAAGGTACTGTGAGGCAGTGTGTCAGAACAGCAGCAGTCTTTCTGGCCAAGCATGGCAAACCCCTTGGGCTCACATAGCCTAGCAGGGCTGTCAGTCTATTCCTGGTGCCCAGGAACCTGAAAACCCTTTCTTCACACCCAAGTGTACCAGGGGGCTAATAGGGAAGACCCAGGTCCACCACTCCACTGGGTTCCAGCTCTGGGCCCTTAAGCTAGATAAGCAGGATCAGGGTTCGTCAACTCTGACTGTGCCCTGAGCTCCTTCTTACCTTCCCCTGGGTCCCTGCACGCTCTCCAGCCTGTCCGTTAGTTCATCCCCTGATGTGCTATTATCGCTGAGTGGCTCTTTAGTATCTTACTGGCAGAAGCTCCTTTCTCCAACCTGCTGCCTCCTCTGACAGCCACTCCACTCTTCTGCTTCTAACTCTTTTATCCTCCCAGCTGCTGTGAGGCTGCCAGTCAGCAGTGCCTGTAAGCAAGTATAAGGTACCTACACCCCGTGACAGACTCCCACAAGGCTAGGCAGCAGCCAAGTGGGGTTTTGTGGCTGAGCAGGACTTAGGAGCCTAAAGTACTTTCATGGATCAAGGCCTTGGCCTCATTAGTTTAAGAGGGCTGGAAGGAGTGGCATATAGCAGTGAGAACACAGGACTAAGGACATTATTAAGTCCTAGACTTTGTTCTGCCACTGTTTTGATGTGTGATCATGAGCAAGTCTTCTGCTTCCTTTACTACCAGTTTACCTCTCCGTTAAATGATACTATTAAGTAATAAAGTCTTTGTCCTGCAAGGTGCTGAGGACATATGTGAAGTGATGATGAGCACATTTAACTTCCCTTGATGTAAGTGGGTGTTGAGGTTGCAGAATCAGCCCATAAATCATTTATTTAATTATTGCTTAGTCTCACATTTAAAGATGGTATGTGTCCAAGGGCAATATGGATGAGGTAACTCACATCTTTGCACAATATCCCCCAGTGCAACCACTGGACCATCAATCTTACCATATGTTTTGAGAGCTATTAAATGTTATGCCTAGTTTCAGTAGATCAGTATAGTAGATTCAGTAGAGCAGTGCCACATTATTTGGAACAGCTGTTCTGTCATTCTGATAACCTAACAAAATAAGATATATAAAGCAGACATGCCAAACCTGTGAAAAAAACGGAGAAATTGGGCTTATTTTTGGCTTAATTGGCTTGTGAGTTGCTTGTTGGCTAGCTTTTGGCTTGTAGCTTGTTGCTTGTTTGGCTTGTAGCTTGTTGGAACTTGTTGCTTCTTCTTTTTCTTTTTTTTGATTGGCTCCCGGAAAACAGGGGGAAGGGCAGGGGCAAGGGGCAAGCAGGAGTGCGGGGGGTGGGGGAGAGTCAGGGATGCACAGCAGGCCCACCACAGTCCCAGACTGCATGCTGGGGAAATCCAGTCACATAGAGTGTTGGGGTTCTTAGGGACTGGATTGTTTAGGCCTCGTTTGAAATGGGATTAGCTTGATTTTTGGTTTAATGTAAAAGTCAGTGTGGTTTTTTACTGCGTGAAAGTTGGCAACTGTGACAAGATATTTAACCTTCCACTGGCATGACATTGTGGTCTAGAGCTATTCCATTGGGTTTAATGTCACACATGTAGGAAAGTTGTCTCAAAGCCTTTATATTTTCTGTGTTTCCTTATTTATATTTATCTAGACATGTTTCTTAGTTAAGTGGAGAAGTAAATTTTACTTATGCTAGTGAAATGTAAGTTCTTCGAGTAGATGCAGTTACATATTCCACTTAGCTGTGTGTGTGCCCAGTGCACTGGAGACAGAGGAATTTGCCTAGCAGTACCTGTAGAGGGATGGCATTCATGCCTTGTGGCTGTAGCCCCTCCCCTAGCTACATGAGATAGTGCTGCACTGACCCTGCTTCAGTTCCTTCTCACTGCCTGTGAGTGGAGTTGGAGCTCTGTGTGTGATCTTAACCTTACGACCTCTCTATTAGTTTAGTGTTTTCCCAAGTTGTACATAGTTAGTAGTACCCTTAGAGTTAGTTAGAATAGTGTTAGGTATAGTAGTTTGTTTCCCACAGTGATGCCCTCATTCAAACATTGTCCTTTTTGTGGGGAACATTCTCCAACAGCGATCCCCACATGCCGTGCTTGCTCTGTCTTGGTGTACCCTGTGCTGAAGAGCATTATGTGAGCTACAGATCCTTTAAGAAATGGACTCAAGTGGCTTGGGACCTTCGCCTAAAGCAGCACCTTATCGAACAGCCCATGTGACCTGCTTCAGTACTGAGACCCTCACCGGGTTGGAGATTGCCTTAAGCTCTGAGAACGCTGCCAGTTCATGTTCTGGAGCAAGTGCCTCTCCAAAGAGATAGAAGAGCCATTCCCTGTCGACTGCATTGAGGAAAAGGTTACATAAGACCAATACAGATCATTCCAAGTCTCAGGATATCTCTTTTGCCTCCCCTTGAAGATTGTGGACTGGTATGGAGTTGGTACTGGCATGCGGGATGGTGTGGGTACCTCTAACCCTTTCTCAGTACTAAGCAGAGAGGTTTGAAACCCTGTACAATAGACTCAGGTTTTGGCCTCTGGGATCAGCTGAGTTCAATAGCAACAAGGGAGATGCCAGTACAGACTGTTTCCATCAGCTGTGTACCAGGCAGCTACAGACTTCCTCTGTCTTTGGTCCAACCCTCTCCTTTGGTCCAGGATTTTGCCTGTAGATTGAACATTCCCCTTCCACAGGTTGTGGAAGTTGGGCTGGTACCGGGATTGGTATGAGGGACCTCAGTAACAGGAATCAACTTGGCACCAGAGCAGCTGGCACCTCAAATCCTTCTGCAGTGGCTTTCACTGTCCTCGATGTTAGTACCATCAGTTACTCCAGTACCGCTGCTCACTGCAGGACTGACACTCATTCTCCCCTTTAGTATAGGAGGATTTTAAGGCATACCAAAACCTTCTGTGGTGTGTAGCTCCTTCCCTTGAAATTCAAGTGGAGTTCTTGCAAGAGAACACCCACAAATCAGTGGACATATCACAGCCATCTTCCCCTGAGAGAGATGCCCTCCCTATCAGCAATGTGTTCTTTGAACCAGTTTATCTCTCTGTTAAATTATAGGCCTTCTGGAGCATGCCAGCTTCAGTACTTCATATGACTAAGTGTGTGGAAAAGTGCTGTTTTGTTCCCATGAACGGATTTGAGGGGTTTTACTTCCTTTCAGTCCCAAATTCCCTAGTTGTAACTGCAGTGAATGACAGAGCCTAGCAGGGCAAGTTCATGTCCATCCCCAAAGACAGGGTCTATATGAAGTGCTGACCAGCAAGCCTTGTTGTCCAGATATGATTTTATTAACTGGACAGTCATGTTAAAGTTTACAGACTAGTTGCCTGAGGCCTCGCAAGAGGAATTTTGGGCATTTGTCACTGAGGGCTGCATGGTAGCTAAGATGTCCTTGCAGTCTGTGCTAGATGTCACAGAGAAAGGTTCCCGGTTGCAGAATTTGGGCATTGGTCCTGATGTCCAGCAAGCCATTGAGGATTTGCCTTTGATGTCCAAATGCTGTAGCTGGGCAAAACTGACAAGATACTGTATTCCTGCAAGGAGTCCCTCCAGGCTACCCTTCAGTCCTTGGGGAGAGGGGGATACATGCCAGCAGTGCAGAGGCACCATGATGGCATTCAACAGCAGCAGCAATATCATCCACAGTGCATGTTTGGTCAGCCTTTCTATCTTCTGAAACAATGGGACTACCTTCGAAAGAGGGAGAGTTTGCACCAGAGAAAGCAGTCAGGCCAGGGCTTTGGCCACTCCACACACCCTCCCGCAGAGCCCTCCAAGTACCTATTTGAATTGTTGGTCCATTGCACTGATCCAGTTGTTGCCCCTCCCTCATCTCCCCCTCTTTGGGGACAGATTGGCCTGCTTTCACAGTGCTTGAGGCTTAATCACTACTGAGAGCTGGGGCCCTAAGCACTGACACATCAGATTATGCCAACCAGGTCCTTTCTACACCTCTTCCCTCACCCCCCCCCCCCCTTCAGGGAACCCTTTCACAAGATACTGCTTCTGGAGCAGGTCCATTTTCTGCTGGCTTTGAGTAGTGGAGCTGGGATCATGGCTTCTACTCTGGTACTTTCTGGTACTCAAATCAAAGAGAGGGGTCAGACTTATACTCAACCTTCACATCCTCAACAAATATATCAGGTACATGAGGCGTACCTGAGTGGTGACTGTATCAACTATTCTCCATGTGTTGTCTCAGAACGACTGGTTTGTTCTTCTGGACCTCCAGGATGCCTACTTTCATGTGGCAATTCTGCTGAGCCACAGAAAGTTCCTTTGATCTATCATGGCGGAATGCCACTTTCAGTACGCAGTGCTTCCTTTTGGCCTCTCTTCTGCCAGAGGTTTTTACCAAATCGATGGCCATTGTTACAGCATATCTCAAGAAGAATAGAATTCACATCTTCCCATAGCTAGATGACCGGTTAGTGAGGGGAAGATCTAGAGAGGAAGTTTTTGCTGACATTGGCACCACACTAATTTTGCTCAACTGTCTTGGTCTCATTCTGAATATCAGAAAGCCAGCCTTGGCTCCCATTCCAAAAATCAAGTTCATTGATGCCCTGTTAGATTCCACAATATCAAGAGTTTTTCTGCCAACTGACCCTTTTCAGACAATTCACCATCTTTGCCTTAATCTGCAGTGTCAGACTTCCATGACAGTATGGACATATCTATACAGGGACTGTGGTCGGAGCAGGGGACCTCACTCCATATAAAAATGCTGGACCTTCAGGACATCTACAATGCGTCTCATACTTTTTTCCATTTTATTTTATGCTGATTAGACCTCAGCTGGAATATTGTGTCCAGTTCCGGGTACCACATTTCAGGAAAGATGTGGACAAACTGGAAAAACTCCAGAGAAGAACAACAAAAATGATTAAAGGCCTATTAAACATGACCTATGAGTGAAGATTGAAAAAATTGGGTTTGTTTAGTCTGGAGAAGAGAAGACTAACAGGGGACATGATAACAGTTTTGAAATACATAAAAGGTTGTAACAAGAAGGCGGGAGAAGAAACAATGGGCTTAAATTGCAGCAAGGGCTATTTAGATTGGACATTAGGAAAAACTTCCTAGTTGTCAGAGTGGTTAAGCACTAGAATAAACTGGTGAGGGCGGTTGTGGAATCTCCATCAGCGGAGATCTTTAAGAGCAGATTAGACAAACACCTGTCAGGGATGGTCTAGATAATACTTAGTCCTACCATGAGTGTAGGGGACTGGACTAGATGACCTCTTGAGGTCCCTTGCATTACTATGTTTCTATGATTCTATGAAACACATTTACTTCAGTGCATTGTACAGTTGAATCTTCAATTAACACTAAAAGCATTCCTACAAAGTGGTCTAATTTGCACTTTCACTTATGGTTCACCCACACAACTTTCTGGCAAGATTTAACATACTAAAAAGAAACTGAAATTGCAATGGTTTCTAACTGCTCAACATTTTTAACCTCTTAACAAGTCCCTCCTTTGTGTTTATAATCTGTTAATCATGGTTTCTTCTGAGAGAATAAATCAATATACTAGAAGCATATTAAATTTACGGCCTTGTTGCACAAAAATATTTTGAATAGCTCTTTTCTTTTTCATAGGTATTAATTTAGTAGAGTTCTAATGTTAAGAACCATTTAGGTTTGTACATAGAAGCTATATTAAACATGGTTTTAAAAGTTTTACTTCATACTATATATTTAGTACTTTTACATGACTTTTCTTTCATTTCATGTAATTCTTTTGTAGCTCCTAGTACACATAATATCATTATATTCTGGGATGTGATGTTTAGGGTACAGAAGATATCGAGATATTGTATATTCAGTATGTCTATTCCTTTAACAGGTATTTTGAGGTGATCAGAAAAATTTTGACTAAACCATATTCCATCAGAATGTTTGGTTCCTTCAAACCTGAAATGCTTCACAAAATCAGGTCAGTTTTGCCAGAATTTTGTTTTACAAGATAACCAGAGGAAAAAGCATTTCATCAATGTTGGAACATCCCATTTTTACATTTTCAAAAGGAAATGGCTTTTCTTTGTTTTGAAATGATTTCTCTTTTAGAAATTTTTATTTTGTATTGTTATATAACACAAACTAATCAAAAAGTCAAAATCAAAATGATCAACCCAAAACATTTTTTAAAAAATTTTCTTTGTGGATAATTTTGAAAATTTAGATTTTTGCTTTGATTCATGTCGAAGCCAGATTTTGAAATCTTGATAGCTTTTGCAAAACCAAACTTTTGACCTTTATGGGTGGAGTGTTTTTTCTGGTCACACACACCCTGGCTTCATTCTTTCTCAGGATTTCAATTTTTTTTTATTATCACTGCTTCTTTTTAACAAAACGATATCAAGCAACAAATAGCTCTAATCACAGAGCTATCACGTTATAACTAATACTGGGAAAATAAATGGAAGGGAATGTATTCAGAAATTATAGTAATTACTGTGCAGAAGCAATATAAAAATGATTATGTACAGGTATAATTAAGTTGTTTTGTATATGCAACTCTTCAGTGAATAATAATTGGCCATACTCTTTTCTTTTTATTTAAAAGGCAAACAAACTTTTTTTCTAAATAAAGGAACATTTACATGAATAAAACATTTCAGTTTTTATGTGAGAGAGAAAGTTAGGGTAAAAATGATTGCTATCAATTATCAATTTGCTATCATGGATGAAACAGATGATTCCAGGATACAAATGCTTTGAAGTATAAAGTAAACAGGATATTGACTTCTTGTCACTGGTTGTGTGACAGGCATCTTGCATAATATAAAGACAGAAATGCTTCCATAAAGGACAGATAACCACCCTGTGCTCCAGAGCTAGCAATCTCTGGCATTGAGATTTGACCAAAGTAACTTAGCTACATTCTCTCAGAAACTTGTACTGTATCCAGAATTGCTCAATGGCTCTGGAGAAAACTCAGGCTAAAAGAACATGAACCAAAATAACTGGGCTAGCTATCACTCCTTCATTGACAGGTGAGCTGAGTATTAGAAATTTTATACTAAAGCCCGAAAGATTTGGTCTCATCTATACTTGCACCACAGCCTGATCTATTAGTTTGGCATAATATATCCTCCATAACAGGGTAAAGGCTCCAAGGGAGATGCACAGAATTACAGTATTAATATTATACCAAAAATCTGGATTAGGGCCAATCCAGCAGTGTCTGAGTAAGCACAAGATTCTGTCACACAGAGCATCTGACTTTAAGTCTCTCCTTAATCAATCATGGACCCACACCAGCTGGAAGTTCCTCCCATCATTTGCTGGGAATTACATCTGGGCAATACTAGGGGCAACATCCATATGTCCTCCTCTGGGAGATATAGCTGCTGTAATATGGGGTCTTTGCACTAGATAGGGAAGTAAAGAGTGGGAAAACTGAAGAAACCTGAAGTCCCCACCTTCAAAAAATGGCATGGGTTGCAACTTGTTACCATCATTGTCATCAGAACGGATTTGTTTGTGACATTTTTCTGTTCTGTTCTCTGTCCCAAAAATTGGATTCATGCCTCATGCGCTTTGCAAAACAAAACCAGCTATAAATGGATTCCAAAATCCAGCTAATATAAGTACTGACAGCTGAACACGCTAATGTGATACATCAGATCACTGTCTTCTATACATTCTGATGGCTATTAAAATTCAAATGCCTTGTTCTGATAATAGAGATTATAGCAATCACAGGATATAATATGCTATCCTGGAATTCACTCATATGATAGTGATTGTAATGAAAACGAATAGTGGCCCACATTCAAAATCCAACGTTCATTACAACTAGAAAAAGGAAATTTGGGGATCCACCCAAGGTTGCCCAAAACAGTTTTCTGATAAAGGTGCAAGGGTTGGTCCCAGCATACATCAAAATGGATGAAATCACAATGGTGATATTTTATGTTCTCCCAACAACAACAATTATTAATTATTATTATTATTACTAATTAATATAACTGAGGGCCACATTCAGAATGCCAGAAAGAACTTATTTGCAACTGCAAAGATAATAGTGATGTCCACAATACCACAATGAAAAAATCATTACAGAAACATCAGACTCTCATATAACACAGCCTTTAATTTTTCTTTCTTCTCTTATTATTATTACCTGTGTGCAGATATTTAGACCTATTGAAGTCATTGAATACATTGAAAGCAGGATCTGGCCAGCAGTGATAGCAGTTCATAAGCAGCAGAACTCCTCTACATTTACTACTGCCCGTGTTGATCTGGTCCTATTTATTTTCTTCAAATCTAAGCAATTTGTAATTGATGTTTGAATATATTGTCTTTATCCCCACTCAATGGAATTGCTGAGTGCTGTGGTACACCAGACCTTTCTTGGTACTCAGTAGCAAGCCAGATGTGCCATGACTTAAAGGCAAATGTTGAAAGCAATTCACCTGCTAAGTCCTATGGAATAATTCCTGCACCTTATGGATTTCAGATACACTTAGAGGCACAGTTCAAACAAAATAATAATTTATTAAGGCTGGCAGAATGGTTGCAAATACCTCAGGTTCTGTTGTCTTACCAGTTATATTTAACACAGTAGTTTCTAGCTTGACCTTTATGGGTCAGTAAAGATGGTTAAGTCTTCTTCAGTCTAGTACCTGAGATGTCTCTCTTAGTTCATTCCTCTGCTGTACATAATTAGGTATTTCTGCCAGTCCTCAGGAGCATCTCATTGGAACCTTTCCACATTGTTCTCTTGTGCTAATGTGGCAGCATCTGCCAACAGGCTGCTCTGTAACTATTCTCTGTCCAATGCTTCAAACCAACTGCTTCAAAATACTGCAATCCTCTCAAATTCCGCAAACACAACCCTATGCTGCAGGATGAAATTAACCAGGATCCTTGTGTTTCCTCCTTCAGCATTAGCATCTCTTTAAGTGTATTCTCCTCTTCCCCTCTCCCACTTCTCACAGGCTTCTGTCCTAAGTCCCCACTTCTTTTTCTTTTACACCCTTTTTTTGGGTGACTTCATCCACTCACACGGTTTCATCTAACATGTTTATGCCAATGACTCACATAGCTAGCTTTCTACTTCTAACCTATATTTCTACATCCATTACCACAAATCAGCTTCTCTCTGTGACCACCATCCTGTCTGTGTCCTGTCACCAACTTAAATTTAACAAGGCTGAAAGTTAACATCCTCCAACACCTTCCCTACTTCCCACATTCTTTGTCACCACTACCAAGACTACCATCCTTCTTGTCACATAGGCCCCAAATCTGGGGAGGGGAGCTCATCTTCAATTCTTTCCTCTCCATTCTCACCTATATTTATGGTCTGTTATTTTTCATCTATCCACTAGAACTAGGCTGAGTCAGTGCATCAGATTATTTCATATACACTGTCAAATAGATACTCTATATCTTATATAAAAATTAATTGCCTTTTCTCATAACTGACCTGTGACTTCAAGGTGAAAGATTCTGTATCCCATTACCAGTTCTCTCAATTTTCCAGCCTCCTTACCAATCCTGATATTTTGATAGTATCAGAGGACAATTTTTGCTTTCTCTTATATTCATGTAACCCCAGTAAAGTTAGTTAGGTTCCAGGACTGTAAATGAGAGCAGAATCTGGCCAATTGTTTCATAACTAACAGATATCTTCATATACATATTTCCAAGTAACTGATGCTTTAGTCACATTATCTGTGATGATTTATCTTAGAGTCCTTTCCATTTTCAATCTATTTTTAGCTAAGAAGGGTAATAGAAATAATGTTATGTTGTTCTATCAAGAACAGACTCATGGGATGCAGCATTATGTCTGGCTCAGGTTATAGCTGAACAAGAAATAAGACTACTGTCAAATCTTCATTGATTATATGACAATAATATTTTGCTTAGTGGCAGCTTTGCACAAAATGAAGCAGATGAATCAAGTGTTCTGGAATTGTAATGGTAAACTCATAAACAACCTGTGCAGCCAAAGCAAGACACAGAAATGTGGTACAGTGCAAGTAAACCAGAGCAATCAGTCTCTGTGATGGTTCATATTAAGTTAGATGCTAATTTGCTCTGACTTCTAACATCTTCCTGTCACACAAGACTTGTTCTGTCAATATTCTATTTATATTATTTGAATTACTGAGCTTTGGAGGAAAAACTCAGCCAACTCATGAAAATGTATTGACATCTCTGTTTTAAGCTAATTGTATGCTTGCTAATGTTTATAGCTATTCATATAATTAAAATAATTTAGAGTCAAGTTGATTTCAGTGGGAGGTTTTCATGAGATTTAAAATTGTGACTTTTAAAATTTGATGCAAAAACTGTTGATTCAGTGGGTGAATGTTTTCCCTAGAGACAGTATGGTCTAGTGCACTGAACACAGGTCTGAGAGCCATGAATTCAGGTGATTTCTGTTTTCACCTCTGCCACAGTATACTGTACATAGTTCCTATAGTCTCATATTTTGTCACCTAAAATGGGGGATGGGAAAATTGGTGATTTTATTTTCCTTTTGCAATTTTTTCATCAGTATATTTCAGATGACTTTACACCATCCCAAATGTAATATTTTTGCTAAATTTTCATGAGACTTAAAACTGACATTTTTAATTTGATGCAAAAGCTTTTGATTCGGTGGGTGAATGTTTTCCTTAGAGGCAGCCTTCTTTCGTGGACTGAACAGAGATCTGAGAGCCACTGACTGGTCTTCAAACACTTAATTTATAGAACAATTTACAAACATCATTTTGTTGTGCCCAATGAGGTACTGTGATTGGGTGATTACCCCACACTCACCCTGCAGGGTTTAATGCAGGCCAGATGGTCCAATTAAGGGATTAGGCAGCTAATTAAGGAGGCTCAGCTGGTCAGGAATAGGAGGGACCTATAAAGCGCAGGAGCTGAAAACAGAAGGGTTTGCTAGGAAAAGACAGACACTCCCAGGAGAAAGGAGTGAGTGATTGGAGACTGTAGTCACTCCTTGGGAAGAGGGCGGAGGTTCTGGGAACTGGCAGGCACAGGAGGAAAAGGGGAAACAGCCCAGGGATAGAGCAGTGAGGCTAGAGAGAGAAGCCTAAACTGCTGATCTGAGGGTCCCTAGTCTGGAAACCAGAGAAAAGGGTAGGCCTGGGTTCCCTTGCCAGCCACTGGGGAGTGGTACAGAGGCAGTAAGGGAAAAGATTGCCTAGGACTAGGGCTATTAAGGAGCTAAACTCCCCAAGAAGAGCACAGGCAGTAACATGGCTGGAGGTCTGAGTCACAAAGTGGACACTGTGGTTTCTGAGGCTGAGAGAGGAGCTGCAGGCAGACAGCAGAGACTTATTCCTAAGTTAAAAAGCTTTACTCATAGAAATCTACAGACAATTATTTTGCATAGCAGAAAATTTTGGATTTGGATGTTATCTATCCACTTAGAGTAACTTGTTGTAAATTACTGGAAAAAAAAAGCAATGAATAGATTTTATTTTCTCTAATAAGATCATTCCATTTGTTGATGTTTTGCCTTTTTTCCAATACTGATTACAATGACCTAAGCGCACCAAAATAATAATAATTTTAAGTGACTTCCCAGCTATTATTGTAACAAGAGTCAGGCAGATTGGCAATAGAATTTGTTGACTTTTTTTTCTTTTTAATTGGGGAAGCTGAATGCATACACTCACAAATGTGGGGGAAGGGAGGGGAGGGCAACAGCAGCTTCTTCATTTGCTTGGGGATAAGATGACTAGATGTCCCGATTTTGTAGGGATAGTCCTGATTTTTTTTTCCTTATATAGGATCCTATAACCCCCTCACCACCACTGCCTGTTCCAATTTTTACACTTGCTGTCTGGTCACCCCTGCCCTAGGATGATGGAGGAGGCTCCTTGCACTCACAAACAAAAAAATATGCCAGACCATATCAATAACATCCAGAATCAACTTATTTACAAACCTGCCAGTTGTATTTTTCATATACAACTTGGTTTCTACGCAGTGAAAGGGAGAAACAGATTCTCTATCATGACCTAGCTGCTGAAGACTATGAAGTTGTATTAATTGACTTAAGGAATGATCCTTATCCTACTGATGCCAGTGGAAACAGGACTGAAAGTCCCATTATTACCAAGCCCCTCCCTTTAACTATGCATTTAACTCTTGCACTGAAATTACTTTCCAACTTTAAAAGTCATGCACGTATTTTTATATGTCTTACAGAGGAAGAGAAATATCCTCAAAATGTTCATACTGCCTAAAATTAGCTATCTAAATTAGAGGCCTGAGGTGAGATTCTCTACAGCACCTTTAACAAGCACAGTACAAAACTCATGGCCAAAAGTGAATTTAAATATTCCTTTTTGTGCCCTCCCAATCCTTGGTTGCTCCTGACTGCTCTGGCAACCTATCTTCCCCAGGGTTATAGCACTGCTCAGAATCTCCATAGTGCTGCTTTCCAGACATGCCCCATTCGCCCCCTAGCCCTGCCCACATCAGGCCCTCAACAGAAGGGCTTTGGAGGGGCTCTTCAGATGTCAGTTTTTATGACTGTCCTTCACAGTGCCTGTGCTATGGGAATCCCTCCCAGACAAACACAGGCCATTTAGAGCTCCTTTACACCACTCAGGCCCCTTTGGCTGTCATAAAAGGGCCAGAGCGGGATTCAGAATCTCATTCCTGATTTTCTGAGGTGCTGAGCACTGAACACAGTGAAGTAACTGGGAACTGTGGATGGGAGCACCTCTGAAAATGAAAACATTATTTAGGTGTCTAAGTAAACAAGCTGGTCAGGAAATGTATTTTATTGTCTGCAAAAAACTTTGAATGAAAATGATTTTCTTTTGCTGAATTTTTTCCTTACTTAAGTTTTAGTTTTTCAGTGAAAAACCAAAACAATTCTATGAAAACTGACATTTTCTCAAGAAAATGTGTCTTGTTATAAAAGGCATTTTGTCATTAAAACTTTTGCCTATAAATATATGGGTCAAGATTTTCTAAAATAACTAGGGGATTTCCCCGATATACTTCAGAAGCACCTGATTTTCAGAAAGTATTGAGCATCCATCTTCTAAGGATCAGCCCCTTTTAACATCTCTCAAGATGGCCACCCAAATTGAGATACTTAAGTCACTACTTACTCTTTGAAATCTTGGCTATTTATGTATATACATTCTATTCAGGTTCTTATACTGCTCTCATCACTGTAGTATCTGAACGTCATCCAGAAGTGCATTAAGTGACATGAATAAATGTATCGTGGTTTATTCTTATCCTTTTCTTTTTCTATTCAACCTTATCCTTTCCCCTGGGAAGAACTGAGTGTTCAGTATAGTATTTTGGTAGGATTCTTTATTTTTACATTTTTGTTTATGTATATACTGCTGTGATCTTATATTAGAGAAGACCGCTTCAAAGAAGCGTGCCTTGTACTTAGAACAGAAAGTGAAGTTTGTTATAGTCCTTGATTCCTGTGGGAGTTTAGTCTGGCATCAGACTGGCCCTCAAAAAAGCTTTGTCTCCAGCAAAGATGAGGTTTACTCTTGGGGAGAAAGTTTCATTGTGCCTCAGGAGAGGACTTTTTGACCGTGGTCTTCATCTCAGAGTTGTTGAGGATCTTTTAGATATCTTGTGTCCAGGCCATTATATGTATACACAGCAGCAAATGGAAAAGTATATACAGTGATACATGCAAAAATATATACAACATTATATTGTTATGTTACCAGAAAAAAATAATTCTTCTTGTACAACTGTTTAATTCTATCCCAAAGCACCATGGAGACAAAAGTTTGAAAAATCTGATAGATTCAGAAAAATGAATGGAATGTGAGAAAACGGAGTTTATCTCAAGCAGTGAACTTGTGAAGGATAAGAATATTATTTGTTAGGCTTAATTTTGAAACCCTTGTGGGTTTCCTTTTTGAGTTATTTGGAGTGGATGTACACTCCTGAGGCCCGTCCAACCAAGTTTGCTGTGTCCAGTGAGCTGTTATGAATTGTTATACTCATTACGAGATCCCCATGAAAAAAGTGGGGAGGGGGTATATAGCTTGGATAAGAGAGAGGTTTAGAGAGACGAAGTTCTGCACAAAAGGGACAGGGCCTCATGGAACAGTGGTTTTATTGTTTTTCCTAATGCTCTCAAAGGCGCTGATAAGTCTAGAGAGTACAGTGAAGCTCTTCTGCTAGAAAGCTTTGCAGTTCTTTTTTGCTGGTAGTCCGGCATGCCAAGGGCTGACAGGACTTTCTCGCTAATATTTGGCCATTTTCCCCCTTGCACCTAGGGGGAACCCATAGTATTCTACCTCTATGGCTCCAGTTAGTTCTTTGATCTGGCTTGTTAGAACTTTATAGTGTCTCACTTTCTCTGCTACAGTGTCTTCAAAGACTTTCTCCTTGTATTCAGATTGGATTGTGACATCCACCACCAGGGCTTTCTCTTCCTTAACAAAAATGAGATCAGGTTTTCTTAGCTCCTTCTTGGTGGTATGCAGGTGAGGGTCTTCATAAATTACCCATTTCAGTTCTTGGGCTTCCTGCTTCAACATACCGCATGGTTTGTTGTGTCTTCTTATGCGGGCTCCTTGAACTGCTGGACATTGCCCTAGAATGTGAGATAGAGACTCATAAGAGGCAGAGCAGTGTCTGCAGTTCACGGTCTTATTAGTCCTGCCATGCCCTCTGTACTCCCTGGTGCAGCACACATTTTCTCTGAGTTTGAGGGCCATAAGGAATTGGCATTCTGAAAACCCACAATGGAATTTCATCCAGTCATTGCTTATTGGGTTGCTGTCAAAATGCTCAACTCCACTGCCTGGGCATGGCAGATTTTTCCAGTGGGCCAGTTCTCTTTCTCTCCAGTTGCTTGGGATTGGGTATATTTTCTTAGGAGCCAGTTTCCCATTCAGTGAGAAGTTCCAGGATCCGCTGTGGTAATCCGTAATTAATAGAGCCTGGATCTGTTGTTCTAGGAATTTCATCCTCCTTCCCACTCACAGTTACCCATAGGTTTTGGAATTCTTCTTCAGTATTGTTTGCCAGTGCAATATACCGAATTGTTTCATCTTCAGAGGTTGCGATTCTGTGAAACCGCCTTGCCTGAACTGAAGGAATGAGGCTAGCAAGTTTCATCACTCTCAGTCCACCCTCCCTAGTTCTGACATAAATGAAGTTATTGCAAGTGTCAGGTGGAAGATGGAGCCACTGCTTCATGGTGTTTCTGATGTTATAATCTAGTGAAGATAACAAGATCTCTTTGGTATCATCTGTATGGTCAGCCAGGTAGATGATTCTTGGTACTTTATATACGTTTAACATCGTTAGCTTCTGTGAAGGTTTTAGTGGGGCTTCTTTGAGTCTTTCAAGTCAAGTGTCAAGCTTTTCCGACAGTGAAGGTTTGGAAAACCCTATCCATGGGTCGACCTTAAATCCCAGATATTTTTCAGACTCACCTGGTAGGATCATATTCAGACTATCCTCATTAATCTTCCAGGTGTCACAATTATTGATGGCATATGAGTCATGAATAGGGCTTAGGAAGAACTCATAGCATTTTTTGGCTTGCACTTTCAGGCCAGATAGCCTGCAGAAGGCTTCTAGTATCTTGATCTTTGTGTTCATACCCTCTCAAGTGTCACCAAGCATGACCAGATCATCTGCAAAGGCAAGTGATGTTATCTTGTTTGTCCCATAGGAGAATCTCATACCAGCCTTCTCTAATGCTGTGTTTAGAGGATCAAGTGCCAAGTTAAATAGTAGTGGGGACATGGGGCTCCTTGTTTAATGCCAACTTTTATTTCAGTTGGTGAGGTGAGCTCCTTTCCAACTTCCGTATGGGTGTGGATGATCTTATAGGAGTCACTAATTATGTCCAGGCCCCTTTCCTGTAGTACCCACATGATGTGGTAGTGAGATACTGAGTTGAATGCTTCGGCCATGTCCACAAACAGGATTCCTAGAGACTTTTTGCTCTTTATGGCTTGCTTTGATATTGTGTAGAGAATTTTGAGGTTCTCTAAGCAGCCTGGTGTAGCGATAAATCCTCTTTGGCGAGCATTTATTGGACATGCTTTGGTAAGTAAATTTGTTATTATTCTTGAAAAAAGCTGTAGCACAATGGCCCTGATAGTTAGAGGCCTCCACTTCCCCAGATATTTCAGGCCTCAGGGTCCGCTGTTTTGGGGAGTGGCATTCTTTTATACTGTCAGGTATTATGCCTGTGATCAGCCATGTGTTGAATAATTTCTCTAGAGCATTGCCTTTCGGGTCCACTGGGAGTAGGTCTCTCACACTGACCTTGTCTGGTCCTGGAGCCAAGTTTTTGTTCATCTCCCTTTGTTTTTATTATCTCTTTAGCTGAGAGTAGGATTTCAAAGACTGCATTGTCGGCAGTCGCATTAGATTTGTACTGGCCCAGTCCCTCAGAGGGAGTTAAGGTCTCCCATTTGTTCTTGTATGTTTCGAGGACTTCTGCAAGAGGGACTTGGCATTGAAGGTGTTCAGTGCTGTTGAGGATGATGGAAGTGCGCTTACATCTGTCAGTCTCAAATCGATGCTGGTACCTTGTGTAGGTACATTTTTGGGCCACTCTTTCTTCCATACACTTCTTTTTTCTTTCCGCTCTTTTGGTTTTTGTTTGTGGCCATTTTGTTCAACGTCTTCTTTGCTCAGGCACTTCCGTCAGGAAGGTGGAGAGGATATCAGGAGAGGTGAACTAGACAAGGGATCTTATGTTGGAGTCTCCAGCCATCCATGTGTTTGAGTTCCAAGTCAAATTTTATCTGACTCTGGTTGACTAGGTTTTCATTTACTTTATATACGTATGTGTCCTTAAGCCCGGTGATGGAATTGGGGCTGTCAGTCTTTACTTCCAAATGGCATGTGTTTGATACAGGTTCTGGGTCAGCCATTGTCAGTTTGGCATTCTTATTGAGGCCCAGTAATCGCTGCTTGTCGCTTGTTTGGCAGGTTTTGTTTTGATTTGTTCTGCAATCAGAACGTTTGTGTTCCTTTTGCCCCAAAATGTTATTGAAGTCAGTGAGGAGCTGCTGTTCTTCAGCAGTCCAACAGCTGTTGTGTTTGCCATGCTGGGAGTTTGGTTTTGGCTGACTGGCTTCAATAGGCTCTTGGTTCCAAACCGCAGGATGGGCTATTCTCTTATGTTGAGAGAGCTGACTTTTGATGTCAAATCGCTTATTACATATTTCACAAGCCCAGTCACCCGCTGGTTCTTCGGTTATTTTCCCTTTGCATTTAGGAATGTGCCATATGATGCTGTGTACTTTTGGGTAGTTTTGTAACACAGGGAACATTGGAATGCCACATCTTTTCCACCATGGTTTCACTTGAGGTGGACACTCAGAGCACTTGGCTTGCCGATGTAATCACCACAGAAAGGACATGCTGAGTTGTCATTAGGCAGCTGTATTCGAGTCTTTTCTTGTGCTCCATTTGCAATTGTTCCCACTGCCTCCTCAGCAGAGGTCCCCTCAACAATGGGAGTTTTGTGTGCTTCGTTTGTCCCTGCTTTTGGGCCTTCAGCATCCAATTCCTCTTCATCAGAGGTGTTTAAGGAGAGGTCAAGGTTTGGCAAGTAGCTGGATTCAGCAGTCTCTTTGAATGCACTGTTTATGATTTCTGTTGTGAGGACTGGGCAGATCCTCAGTTAGGCTTAACATAAGTGAATGGACATTTTCTCCAACACCTCAATAATAGCTGAGAAACATGTTAGGTCAAATTCAGGGAGCTCTGACATCATTGCTATTTCGACCAAATACAAAAGATGTCTGCTAAAGGGTTAGATCCTTTAGACCTCACTCAAAGTTCCCAATAACTTGAGAGCAAAGTCCAAAATGAGCTACCAGCAGGATGATGCAAATTTTTGGGTTTTGATTTCAGGGTATTAATGAGCTGGCTGAAAGTTGAAAATTCCACAGAGCTCTTCAGTTGCTTTCTCATATGGTCTCAGCAATCAGAAAAATGCTTCTAACAGACATATGCTGCTTCAAATGCCAACAATGTCAACTTATTCTATTTGCCTGGCATTAAATATGTGTTTTTGCTCTAGTACCTCTTGCAGCATATGAAAGGAAGACTTTGTGGTGCAACTTTGACATTAATCTGACCCCCATAAAAATTTAGTTAAAATTTTAGTTAAGTTTGCTCAGGTGCATTTTCTATCAAAGCTGTCATTAATCAATACATTTCTGTGACTAATTCTTGCCAAAAATGCTGTAAGTAGGGTGACCTGAGGTCCCAACTTTAATGGGACAATCCCTGTTTTTGGATCTTTTCTTTATTTAGGCTCCTGTTACTCCTTACCCCCATCCCAATTTTTCACACTTGCTGTCTGGTCACCCGAGCTGTAAGGAAGATGCTGACACACTTATTGATCTGAATAGGAAATCTACAGCAGTTTTACTGGATATAAAATAAAGAATAGATTTTGTGCCAAGGGAAAGCTCCACCCAGTCTCTTCATCGTAGACTTCCTCTTGTAACAGTTAGCTGTTAGGAACATCCTAAAGCCTAACCTTTGATCAGTCTATAGTGCTGTCCAATAAGCAAGACCCTGCCCAGAATCCAGGCAACACCTTATTCTCATAAAATATTAATTTCTATATGCATTAGACATACAATGAGCTGGATATTCAGCAAAATTGTTTTAACTCTTTTCACTGTGGAAAAGAATGCACAATTGGACAGTATCATGTTTTGGCAGCTGAATTACCAAGTTCCTGAAATAAGAAAAAAAAATGGAGGGGAGGTTGGAGACATGGTATAAATTGCAGGGAATGCATTCCTTTATTAACGTTGATGGTGTTTCTATGATTTTTTCCAGCTCTATGTTTTGCAGTGATCTTCAATGGAAGCAGGGTTTGGCTCTGTACAATAGAATTTTGTAGAAGTGAGCCCCTTAGCAATCCAGTACTCCTTCAAAAATGCTGCTTAATGTATGGCAAGGAACAGAGATGTGGGGTAGAGCTAGCTGTGAATTGCCATAGGTCCACTGAAATTAATGGAGCTATGACAATTTACATCAGCTGAAGATTTGTCTCCTGATATTCATAGTGACAATCAGGATGGAGAGATCAAGACAACACACTGTCAGTAAGAGCATAGTTACATTTGCCCATGTGCTGTAAATGTGTTGTCTCAAATTATCTTTAAGATATACATATACATTTAGAAGAAACTGGGAATAGTGAACATATTAGCAGCATAGGGATGCAAAAATTATCAAACTGTTTCTTGAATTCAATGTCCATTTATAAATAGCAAATTTCTGTAAAATAAAAGTCTGAAGTATGCATCAGTTGTCAGAAAAGGTTAGATAAATCAAAACAGCCTTTAACACTGAAAGCATAGATTACATACTTTAATTGAAGCACAAAATTCTGGCAAATGGGGAAATATTTTTAAAGTCTTTACACTTTTAAAGATTAAGATTTTTGTGCCCTCAATAAAATGTAGTTGTTAAATTGTGGATGCAACTGATGTCATTGTCATTTTTATGCAAACTTATGTCTAAGCATTTGATTGTCCCTGTAAATGGGGATAGCTAAATACTATAATGTAAGAATAAAGGCAAGGCTGAGGACTCTTTAACAATATATCTCCTTTTTATGCTTTCTACCTTTTAAGCCAGTAGTTTTAATATGCAGTAGTGAAGGCAAAATGCTACACAAGCAGTGATCCTACCCCTTTTAATAAGCAGGGATTTGGGAACAGTTTGATAAAGAAATGTTAATGGGGCTTTCACATTAGCTGACAAAATGCGATACCAAAGATGTGGTATCTTGTTTTAACTACCTGTGCAATTTGGGAATCTGAACCAGATGCATATGAAATTATTCTTGCTTCTAAAGATTTCCAGCCACCAGTAAAGAAAGAACAATAGATTTGGTGATTAATGAGGCTACTAATCTCTTAATGACAAAGGAAGCTTTATCCTGATTTGTTTATTTACTTATTGTAAGCAGTTTTCTATTTCTAGTACAATTCCACTGAGCTTACAGTATGATTTAACATTGTGTGAACTCTTTCGTTGAAAGGTTTCTATAAAATGAGTTCTGCAGCATTATAAATGGCCCATCTCTGGCTCAACTTTATGCATAATTCAGAACCATTAGCACAGACTGAGAACCAGGTCACTTCTTCATTAATGCTTTAACAGAACCCTAGTGGACTGTATTCTTCTTTTGAACAGGTGATCAGTGGGATCTTTATTAGATGTAGACAGGAGGAATCTGATGAGATGAAGTTTACGTAAGCTTACTAACAAGCTACATTTTCCAAGGGAAAGCACCTCATTGTTTCCCATACCTACCTGTCTCATTTTGATATGCAGAATATTTACTATAGGTGATAGTATGCAGGTTGCAAGTCCTATTATCAAGTTTGCTTGATGTTTTCCCTTGCCAGGCTTACTTTTCAGTTGCTTATAACCTTGCACTGCAATTTTTCATGATTAGTTCTATCTAAGGCAGATTTTTTAAAAAGAAAATTTCAGTAAAAATGGGTCAGCTGTTTCTCGGAATGAGGTATGGGGAAAATACCTTGATTTGTCCATGTTAAAAACGTTCTTCGTGTTTGAAGTAGGAACATGAAATTTGGCCTGGGGGAAGAGAAGGGTGTTAGGGATCAGCCTTTTTTCAGGAAAATCCAGCTAGATTTGGCCAAGTTGTGAACCTCAGAAAACTGCTGCTTGCATATAGACTCATAGACTTTAAAGTCAGAAGGGACTATTATAATCATCTAGGATGACCTCCTGCACAATGCAGGCCACAGAATCTCACCCACTGACTCCTGTAATAAAACCCTAACCTATATCTGAGATATTGTAGTTCACAAATCGTGGTTTAAAGACTTCAAAGTGCAGCAAATCCTCCAGCAAGTGACTCGTGACTCTATGCTGCAGAGGAAGGTGAAAAAACCCCAGGGCCTCTGCCAGTCTGCCCTGGAGGAAAATTCCTCCCTGAACCCAAATATGGCAATCGGCTAAATCCTGAGCATGTGAGCAAGACTCACCAGCCAGACATCCAGGAAAGCATTCTCTGTAGTAACTCAGATCACGCCATCTAACATCCCCTTACAGGCCATTGGGCATATTTACTGTTAATAGTCCAAGATCAATTAACTGCCAAAATTAGGCTATCCTGTCATACCAACCCTCCATAAACTCCATATCAGTTGAGATTTGTCAGAGTGTGGCAACTAAATTCTACAAAGATTCCATCTGCATTGAGCACTCTCAATCCTGCTACAGCTTCTCTGGACTGACCAAACCCTGCATGATCCATCCCCCTACAGAGTGACTCCACATCCCCCATGCTGCAGTGACTGACCAGAATTTTCCCTGTGATTGCTCCTCCTGGCAATGAGGACTGTGATGCTAGGCACAGGAACTGAAAACAAAGAGACTGTCCTGTGCTCTCAGTGACTCCCTGCTGTCACTGAGAAGGTTCAGAAGGAAAAAGCCTGGTTCAAATCCACAAGTTGAAGATTTGGCTAGGGACTGGGACATGGAGCCAAGGAGGAGAAGGGGGAACTGATATGGGACTAATGGAGAGCGTGGGCAGGGACAGAGGTATGAAGCCAAAGAGGTTGGGTGGGGGATCGGGGACTGGGCTAAGGACACATGGCAGAGCAGAAGGGTCTAGGCTTGATGAGGGGGACAGAAAGTCTGTAACCACCACAGCACATTCCCCTCAGCAACTGGAGTAGAACCCAGGATTCTTAAGTCTGAACAGTGCTCTGCTATGAAACCAAATGTTGGCCTCATTTTCCTCTAGTGGCAAGCCCACATAGCGAATGATAACCACCTGCTACTATCAGTTCTCCATTAGCTCAAGTGGGAGAGGTCTATGCTGTGGATCTAAAGTTTCTGAACATGTTAGTGACCCGGAGGGAGGTGAGGTCAGTATGGTTCCATATGATAGGATTTTTTCAATTTACTTTTTTAAAACCTTAGAAATTACATACAAAAAATAATAATGTTAATATTATGAAGACAAGCACTCAGAAGTTAGGAAATGCCAGAATTGAGACAGCCTCAGAGTTTTGTAAAGTTCTCAAATGATTAATGCCTTTGGTTTCACTGGGAGTACATGCATGGGCAAAATTAGCAAGATTTGGCCTTGAATGTTACATAGATATGCTGGAACAGATTAATCCCTGGAGTAAACCCACTGAAGTTGATGAAGATTCATCAAGGATGAATATGGCTCATTAGCGTGTGTGTGAGATTAATTTTCCTCTTTTATGAATGCATTGTAAACAAAATCTGTAATGCTTAATGCTTGAAACCTGGCTAACTGGAACGCAATAGTATATTTGCTGTATATAATTTTAGCCTTTAAAAACAAAAGCTTTTCACTCAATTCATTAAAACATCAAGGGCTGAAGCTTGCTTGTTTTATACACACAAGAAGAACAAACAGGATTTGGTCCATCACTATGGAATTATTGGCTAGAGACCCTTTCCTCACCCACTGAAAGCAATAGGAACAGGATTGGGACTTCTGTCAAACATCTAAAATGCCATATTCAAACGTAAGTCCAGCTGAGTGTTAACAGAGTCTGAAGTAGCATAGCTTGAACCTTCTTACTGTAAATGTCAGAAGTTCATTAGGATTTTCGGAAAAAACTCACAGGGACACTAATAGCAATCTAACAATTTGTTTCTTTATTAAGGGGTGGGGAAATGGGTGAACTCAACAACTAATTACACTAATTACCTATTGAACAAATTTATCAAACAGGTGAGTATTAAGCAATTCTAATAAACAGGTTCCTATTACAAAACAGAAACTACTATTACTCCCAGAGGGACATAACTATTTACATAAGAGACATGAGATATTTTGATAACATTTACAACAAGGGAAAACAATTGCGGGAAAGGACACCTTAGTGACACCTCAGACTCTGAGGGGAACACTCACAGAAATGGGGAACACAAGTAACAATGCAATTCCTGAGGTAAAATTCACAATAATGAAAAGGAAAAGATACACAAATAACTCGTCAGAATTTGTGGTGAACACTTGCGTAAACAAAACACACAAACAGCATTATGAACTCGAACTCAACTGGCACAGGTTTCGCGCTCCAGGGAGATTCGGGAGCGGAGGAGTTGTCTGGGTTGATCAGGCCTGGACCGTGAGACACCTCTGAGGCTTTTGGCACCAATTCTAGAAATAAAAAGCTAAGGGGAAACACACCCTAGTGCCTGTTTGGGCAGATGTAACTGAGGCGCTGTCACTAGGCAGATTTAGAGTAGGGGGTTCTGTCACTAGGCAGAATTATCCGCCTGCCTGGCCAGTGTGCTTATCCAAGGCATAGGTGATGCCCCTGTGGCTCTATTTCCACCAGAATGTCAGAATTTCACAGCTTAGCTGACACAGCTGGAAAAAAGGTGGGAAACACAGATCCGAGCGGCCAGGACAAACATGGAGTCAGATACATGCAGGGAAGCCATCTTTAACACTTACAAGCCCTTTATTCTGTAAATTACTCTGTAATTTACTCTGTAAATCTTAAACTCAAGATTCCCTTTCACTTTGTAGTGTCATCAGCTCTTTCATTCATGTCAGATTTTTAGCCATCCACAATTAGGGTGACCAGACAGCAAATTTAAAAAATCAGGATGGGGGTACGGGGTAATAGGAGCCTATATAACCAAAAAAACCCCCAAAATCGGCGTCCTCTGTCACCCTATCCACAATACACCCTGGTCTTTTCCAGTTCCTGGTTACCTAGCCCAGACCCATGGCTTATAGAGCATGTCACAGATCTGCTTCACTGCCCCCTGCAGGGCACCCGCCAGATTGCTGTGAAAAGATCCAGCTGCTGGGTCCCTGGGTCCTTTAAGCCACTGTCCAAGTTTTGAGATCCTTAGGCACACCTTTGGGGCACAGAAGGTTCATCTAGCATCTAGAAATAAAATGAGATTGATATTCAGCAAAGTTGTTTTCTCTGTCTTTTCACCCCATCCAGAGAACTAGAAGCTGCTGTTTGCTTGTCTAGCCTCTGTTCTCAATGCTGACCCTTCAGACCGCGCCCCTCATCACTTAAGCCTCATCCGCACCTAAAACTTAGCTATGTCACTCAGAGTTGTGAGACAGATTCCCCCATTCCTCACTGTTAGGAAGGCTGGTCCACTAGCTAGAGAGCTAGCTTGGGTCTCAGATTTGGGTTCAATGCTTAGGTCTTGCACAGACTTCCTGTGTGGTCTCAGGCAAGCAGTTTTACCAATGGAAAATTGAGGAACCTAAGCACTTTACAAATCTGGCCTTAGTCTCTCTCTACCTCATTTTCCCATTTGTAAAATGGGGATACTAGAATTCCCTACCTGACAAAGTGTTGTGAAGAGAAATACATTTGAGATTGTGAGGCACTTGGGTTCTATGGTAATGGAGTCTAGATAAGTTGCCTTTCTGTAACAGAAGTTCTGGCTCTCACTGTTCCCTGTGTGTGTCATTCTTAGACTTGCTGAGCAACACCTCCCACTCACAGCTGTGTGGCTGCATTTCCCTTCAGATCTGAAGATGATGATATACTAAAGCATTTGAAAGGAACTAAAGTTTCCACATTCCCGGTGATTCCTTTCCATTTGTAAAAGTGAAAGATATTTCAAAACTTTATTTCAAGACAACATCCATCTCCAAGCTTTCATTATAAAATTACTCGGGAACACAGAGTAATCTTAAAATCTCCCCAAAATGTGGACTTCTTTATTTCTAAAAAAATTCAGTATTAGTTATCATGTTCTTTTTCAGAAAACCATTCACAGTGTTGGGAAGCAGGGATCTATTGAGATGGAGATGTCACACTAGCAGTGCTCAGACATGGCATGTGGCATCTTGGCCTTTGCCTAAGCAGAACACAAAATAACTTGACACAGGTAATTGTAAGATAACAGCACATACATCTTTGTTTCTCAGAAACCCCGTCTCCATTTAGATTGAAGTCATTTTTTATCTCTCATTTTAATCTGAGGTTCAGAAGATGGATGATTGCTTCGTGGGCCTTAAAGCACAGTCACCTTCATGTCACTTTTTCTTGGTGAAAGTTACAATATCAGACTGCTGTTTTCCTATCACCTTTCAGATTTATCTCCTGATCACTGCTATTCTGTGAAGGTATCATGCTTTCATTTCAGTACAGAAAAAAAATACTTTAAGTGGCCAAGGGATAATTTATTGAAAGCATTCCTTCCAGTTACCCTCTTGTAATCTCTTTTCCAGAGCCACTACCTCCTCTCCTTATTTGATTATATTTTCAGTTGTTCACTGTTGTCATGTTTGTCCTCAATGATGTATTTTAGGAATCTGTTCCAAAGGTTTATTTACAACAGACTTTAGCCATCCCCCTACTAACCATTTAGTCAGTTTCATTTCCACTACACAATCTACATGGTATAGACATGAATGTATTGCTCACAGATTATGTTTAACGTTAATGGGAAAACTGTCACACTGGAGGATTTCCTTATGGTTTTGCTTGTCAGGTAAGACTGACGCTCCTTGAATCATTGCTTTTAGTGCAGATACTTCATTGACAAGACAAGTAGCCAATTTATCTCTTACCACAAGCCCCTTTCTTAAAGTCTTTGGAAGGCTTAGTGGCATCCACCTTTCTTAAATGCTGTCTTTTACTCAATTTATTTCCAGTTATACACTGTTGTCTCGGAATTGCTTTCTGGCACTGATATACTACTAAGGTAGAGAATAAAGTGGTGAATAGCCTTTATACAGTGGTCATTACATTTTTTTTTCCTGGAGCTGTTTGTTCTGCATAAATGGGTATATATTTGACTGATACTATATACAGAACTGACAGCAGGCATATGGTACCATAACAGCAGCAAAAGAAGCATTGGCAGCATAGTCTTTAAATTTTCATGGCACATTTTGTTTGCCAAAATGGAAAGCCTAATATGTACTGGAGCAGCAGCGGATGTTTTCTATTATTTTGTTTTATTTCTTTGCAACTAGACTTATTGTAGGAAAGCCAGAAGGGGGAGAAAATAACAAAAATAAGGTGTAATCTTTTTTTCCTTGTATTTTACAACAAATAGACGTCAGGCCCTGAATCTGTTTTTTCTGCTGTTTTTCCTGAGTTATCTTTTCTTGTCTCTCTCACTTTCTGCCACTTTTTTTTATAAAAGTGCCTTTATACCCAGGGTCTATTGCATTTACAGTTCTCTATGGCATGTACATTTTTCTGGGGAAGCTAATTCCATGAATCATTTTTCTTTCTGTAATATGCGTGATCCTGATACTTCTCCCCTACCCCTTCCTCACATATATATCTGAACCACTTCTTCCCATACAGCATCCTAAAAACAAATCGTACACTTAACAATGATATACCCTTGAGAATTGATCTTTAGCTTTGTTACCTTATAGTTAATATTTTTAAGTGTAAACTGAAGAACAGGTGGTAGAATGAGTGAGAGAATGATAATATGATAAAGAAACATACCATTTTAGCGGCAAGATTATGGCTTTGAGCCACTGTCTGTGTTGAAGGAGAGGCTGCCCATCCAGAGGCAGGTACAATGCCTAAGAGTATTGGAACAGCATGACTCTGAGCCTTAGGGACAGGGTGTGTGCTTTCCACACTGGACCAGCTATGTTGCCAGTGTGGAGACAGTAAGCCAATGCTGTGTTCTTGCCTCAGAGTTCAAGACTGGGATTGTCCCTTGCAGGGATGTACATTCTCCCCAGCCGGCCCCTTCTAGCACACCTGGGTAGAAGCAAGCACAATCTAGCTCGGAGTGTACAATATCTGTGATGTATGTTAGGGCTTTCTTTGCTTCCCCCCTCTTTAAAAAGAGAGATTGTACTGGTGCTTTGAGTAAACTTCTACAGGGGAAGTCAGGAACACACAGTTATTAAACCCACATGTCTACATTATCTAAAAAATATTACAGTAGCACGTAGCTGTGGTACTGTGCCTGTCCCCTACTCCAAAAGCCATTGGAGTAGGGGACCTGTATCCTAGGTTTCTCACCTGGGTGCTCTGATCACCAGGCTGTGAATTGTTCTCACGCTTGCATGCTCTTTTTGTGGCCCAATGAGTCTTTATTTATATATTCACAGTCCAACAACTTCACCAGGGAGAATGAGGGAGCCCGCATATCATAGCCCACTTGTTAGAGCACTCCCCTAAGAGGTCCCTGTTCAAATCTCCTCATGTGGAGAGGGGACTTGAACTGGGTGTCTCCCACATTCCAGGTGATTGGAGGTGGTCCCGCCAAGCCTGGACTTAGGCACCCATCTGTCCTGTAGGCATGGAACTAAGGAGCATAGTATTTAATTTGTCTCTGTATAAAGAACAGCAAAATGTTTAGAATGGTGGGTATTATGGGCTTTATTTCCATGAAGTGAATGAAACACTTCCAGTGACTTCAATGGTCTTTGGATCAGGCCTGGTATTTATAAACACCCCACAGTAGGGGAACATTTTTCTATAGGTTTATCCTTCCTCTTCACAGTGTAGCATGGGAAATGACCTTTTTCTGTATAGGTAACTTCAGCTAGTTTGCATGCATATGTCAAATATCTTTTTTATTAAGTATAACCAATTAATGCTATTTGATATTTAGAAAACAAATGGAGCAGAGAATTAAATCAACATATTATACCTTGCTATTGTAACTCTAAGCAAAACGTCTTGTTTGAAATTAAGATTAATTCAGCAAACAATTGATGGAATGTATGTTGGACTCATAAAATGAAGAAAGAAGGAATAAATTAAAATGATAATTTCTGAATGCTGGGGAATATGGTTCAGTAATATAAATGAATTAGTCAATCTCAAGAGTTTCTTTTAAATTAGTTGAAATAATGGATATTTGTTAGAATGTATGGTCTCTGATTTCAGATAGAATATTTTACATTAATTTCATACTAAGTCCACTATGTTGCTTAGAAATACAAAACTTCTGTATGGCAATATAATTTAGCATTTGCCTACAATTTTCAGACCTCTCCTTCCTTCTTTTTTGATACAATTGTATTTATAGTTTTGTTATGAATTTCTGTATTGATATTAACTGTGCTTAGGTATATCGTCTTAGTCATTTGATTTTTATAGGAAAATCTAAAATAAGTTACACATTGTAGGAATGGAAAGTTGCAGGGCAGGTAATAATGCACAGCATACACTTCACACCTCCTTAGAAAGACTGGCTTTCTAGTTTTACGTATACACATTGGAAATATTTTCTGTTTAGTGTTATGTTAATATAAAGAATGAATACTGAAGAAAAACCTGAACCCATTTCATAATTCCACCTTCAGTGTTTACCTCATTACTGCCTTCAGTAATTTATTCATTGAGTGAAACATTTTCCTGCCATTGTAGGCTTCAGGCACTCATGCACCTCGGTCCCTTTTTTTTTCTGTCTGTAGCACATAACATGGTTTGTAATACTTTAGCTGTTGGTTTTAGTGTTTTGGGTACTGGGTGGTGTTGCTGGCCTGCGATATAAAGGAGGTCAAACTAGATGATCCAGAAGGTCCCTTCCGGCCTTAATCTCTGACTGAAGCCATTCCTGAGGTGGCCTTCCCAAGCCAACATCACCAGTTTTGGGCATTGTGATGATCAGATGTGTGCTCCCACTAGAGCAATGGTTGTATTACCTTAACCCCTATTTGCAAGGATATTTTGCCATTGGGGAAGTGCCATGAGTTATACTGGCAGAATCCAGTGTAAACCCAGGCACAACCAGGCCATCCGTTAGGTGAATAAGCCATACTGTGATGACCCTATCCCCCCAGTTTCCACGCAACTAAAGGAAACCTCCTCTGAGTGAGGATTTTGGGGGAGCAAGAGCTAGTGCAGTTGTATATGGAAGTAAGGAATCAGTACAAAATGTGCTGCCATGGGAATTAAGGGAGCAAGGTAACAGTTGTCAGGGCCCTTTAGCAATGTCCTTGACCTCTACATATCTCAACTTATATAGCTTATGAATAAACCACAAGTCAGTGCCATTGAATTTGTGTGTATGAATTCCTTGTTTCCTGGAGTGAACTATCGAGCAGAAATTGCAATTCCAAACTTAGTTGACGGGAGAAAACAGATAGAGGTGACTTCCTCCTAGATTTGATAAATATAAAAGACATGTTTTCACATTTTCAGCCTGGAATGCACATGGATACCTGAAGAATACTGATCATATCTACTTGTAGTGTTAGTCACATACACTCCTCATATTCTGTTCCCTCCTGTACCCATTCACCATTATCCTTCTTTGTCTCCATTGATACCTGATTTCCCAGGTTTTTGCCCAATTTATTGTGAACAAATTTGCTATCTGCAGAAAACTTAGCCCAACTTTTTTCTTTTCTGTGTTTTTTCTCCATCATTGTCTTCATGTTTCCTTTCTCCTCTTCTTTTCCTTATACTACATTCTGATGAGATCTCCCTTCTTATTATCCTGGCATGTCATACCACTTGTTCTTTCAACTATTTGCCTGCTTATATCTCTTCCTTTGTCCTTCCTGCCATCTGTTGTCATAGTCTACTCCAGACTTTGCATTCCATACTTGTCTCCATCCTTCCTTCAAAACTCTTCTCTCCCTTATTCTTAACCTTCCTTCACCCTTTGATCTAGCTTTCTGTTCTAATCATCACTCCACTTCCTCCTTCTGCTATTCCTGTATAGAAATCTTGGAGCAGGCTGTCTATTCACCCCTCCTTTATGCAACATTCTATTTTTGATTTTTCCAATCCATTTTTAGTTTGGTCATTCTACTGAGACAGCCCTCACTGGGGTTATTAATGACTTGCTTGTGGCTAAATCCAAAAGTCTCACTTCTATTCTTATCTCACTTGACTTATCAGCTGCTTTTGACACTGTGGATCACTCTTTCCCTTCATTGCCTCAGCATGTATGGATTTTCTGACTCTCTACTTAAAGGTCGTTCATCTTCTCAAAGTCTTCTTAACATAATTCATTCTTCTTCTTTTCACTTTCTGAATATTGAGCTCCCTTTGAGTTCCAATTCTTTGGACGTCTCTTCACTTCTCATTTTAAATTTTGTAGCAAATTATTTCATTTAATCATTTAATAGCAGATTTATTGTTGTGGTTGATTATAATTAATGTGTGATGGATATATTTTGGTAAAACAGGATCACAGAAGTATAAGGTTGGTACACATTTTTTAGGGATGTGTGTGAAGTATGTATGTAAGCAAAGTAAGTTTGTAATGCAAGGCCTACAGGTTGAGCCCTGTAAAATTTCAGCTAACTATACTCGGCTTTAGGCCTAAGGAGGGTTGACATAAGTAGGTGCCCAGGAATAACCCTGTACCAGTAAAGTTAGAAATTTACTATAAAGAATGAGCCATGGGTGATATTCAGGAAAATATGTCACAATGTAGCCATCTAGACTGCAAGACACCTGACTGTAACATCACCAAAAATTCTGTAGTAAGCATGGTTTACCACAGAGACTTGTTTACATAGGTTATCCTCATTAGCATCTATGAAAAGTGAAGCACCCCAATGTTTGTGACGTGTGGCTGTGCAAATTAGGAAGAAGGGGGTGACACTCTTTTACATATTTCTGAGTCTTAGTAGGCATAAGCATAACTCAGGATAAAAGGTGTTGCTGGACTCTGCTGTGGGAGGGGGAGAAGAAACACTTGGGGAGAAGTCAGGATGAAAACCATGGGTAGTGATGACAAGGAGAATAATGACTGACAGTCCAGGATCCCCCAGAAGGAGATATGGGTGATGCTGATCTAGTACAAAGTGTTTGGCCTTATCTCTCTATCTGTTGTTGCATTTTTAGTATTTATAGGATTGTCTATCTGCTTAGTGAATTTATTAAAGAAACTTTTAAGAAACTGGAATTGTTTCTCATGTTCTCCTGGGGCCTCTTGACAATAATAATATGCCTGACTCAGTAGCCCTCAAGGGACTGAATCTTTAATCAATGCAGTCTAAGAGATCAATTAATAATCAATACACCGATTCATTAATAAGGCTACAATTTCACCCCACAACCTCTCTCTCTGCTTCTTAATGCTACTTCTCATACTTTCATGTCTCTTACTCTTGCATGACCAGTCTTTTGATCCCTCTGTAGTCCACCAGTTGTTCACTAGCTTTTGTTATTGTTTATTATTATTGGCTTATTGCTGTTTCCTTCTATTACTCTTTCCCCAATACACTGGATCAGTTAGCCTATATAAAGAAGTAATGTAGTTTCACGTGCAAAGCTTGAATTTACACATATAAAGTAGGTAACTGTACATGCAAACAGGTATTTGCAAGCACACACACCCATTTGTTTGTTCTGGTAGAAAAATGACAATGAAAGACAAAATGGCTTGGAGACTGAAGAATGTAGGAGTGAGCACAGGGAACTGAGCAGACAGATCCAAAGGCAGACTAGACAAGAACAAATACATAAGGGTAAAGTGCATGGAACTTGAGAATAACAAAGAGTAATAATAAAAATTGTACATTCACTGGTGATCAGGCTTACCAAAAATTTTCTCTTGCAATTTTTGAACAAAATACAAAACCATGATGGCAGAGTTCTCACTGAAGGTGGTATTATCAAAAGCCAAACTGCATGCCTCAGCAGAGTCACTCACAATACTGGAAGCTGAAAAGTAGACTAGAGAGCCAGAGCCATCCATCCTGTGAGAGGAAGTAGAGAGTGCTATTATGAAAATGAAATGAAAGCCGGGGAAAAGATAATAATAAAGATAGATAATGTGCCAACAGAATTGTTAAGAGATTGGAGACAACCATATTAGTTTTGTGGAAAATTTACAATGGTGTATGGAGGATTACAAATTGGCCAGAGGACTGAAAATAAGGTTTCTGCCCTTATCAAATAAAGGAAACATAACACAATATAGTAACAATCATATTGTCTCCCTGATATCACATGTGAGCAAAATTCTGCTCTCCATAATCCAGGAGAGCATCAAGTGAATGACAGAAACATAACTACCACTGCAATAAACTGGCTTTGGAGAGGGTTGAGGAATGTGATCAAATCACAAAAATTCATCACATCATTGAAAAATGCAGAAAATACAATCACACTGATTATGTTTCATTGACAATTTGAAAGTGTTGATATCATCCAACATGAGCACCTTTGGAGAATACTGGCAGACATGGGAATTCTAAAGCATCTCATTGAACAAATCACGAGTCTCTAGCATAAATAACAGACCACAATGCAAATATTAACAAGCAACAGAAAGTGGTTTTTCGTTGGGCATGGAGTGAGACCAGGGTGTATTCTATTCTCAAACCTTTTCAACATGTAAGCAGAATTTATTATGAGACAAGCCCTACAAGGTTTTGACAATGTGGAAAGAGCTGAGATATCCATTGTTGGACACCTCTTATCTGTCCTCAGACATGCTGATAGCATGACTCTCTTTGCCACAACCACTGATGCAATGCAACAAATATTAGACTCTAAAAACAGTTAGGGATGAATCTGGACTATTGCTGAATGTGCTGAAAATGAAATGCATGCACGTTAACACGATTAACAATAACAGCATGCAAACAGACATCATGATTAAAGGTCAAGTTGTAGAGGCAGCTCGTGAATTCAATTTTCTGGGATCCTACATATCCAACAAAGGAAGCTGTTCCAAAGAAATCGGAAGAAGGCTAGGAATGGCTCACTCAGTCATTGCTTCTCTTATGAAAGTTTGCAAAAACTAAAGCATCTCAAAATGTAACGTGCTTTCACTAGTGAAAAGCTTTATTTTTCCACGGTAACTTATGGTTGTGAATCATGGGGAGTTAATGCTGCTGACAAGAAGAGAAATGAAGCCTTTGAGATTGGTGCTGGTGAAGATTCTTCCATATCTTGATGAAAAAGACAAATGATTCTGTTAGAAATATTACTGGACAGAAGCAGATCCTGCTATCAGAAATCAACAGGTGCAGATCTATGTATTGTGATCACACTAGTCACATCAGTCATAGAGATGGAATAACTCCCAAAAAGTCGTTAGGAAAGGAATGGTAGTGGATCATTGTGGTAGGGGATGATCAGCAAGGTGATATATAGATGGTGGCAGATCACTGGGAAGTCAGCTGCTAAGTGCTTAAAGCTGGCAGTGGATCAAGAAGGCTTATGAAAATTCTTTGATGTCACAAACAGACATGCAAACATGGATTTTACTTAGTTACACCAATTTATATCTGTGATACCATGCAATCAGTGCACAAAATAAAGGTTTTGCAGGCACAATTACCACCATGCACACTTTCAATCACATGACTCTTAATTGCCCTTATGTTCTATGAGGTCTGTGTGTTCCAGCCACATAAGACTCCTTTAAAGCTCTGCTACTTGTATTACAGTCACATACCTGATTCTACATTTAGGTAGGGACCTTGTTTCATCCTGATATATGTATTGGATTACAGATGAGCAAAAACCTTTACAATTTTAATTTGATATTTGTTTGCATAAAAATTGAATTCTGTCTTCATGCAGAGTTTGCCAGAAACAGTGAGGTGTAAAGGTGTATTAGACTTACACACTTAAAAAAGGGAGTTTCTCATCCATTGGCAATTTAAGCAAAGCTTTTAATGTTACTTTTAACATATTACTGATGAATGCAATAGGTTAAAATGCTCCTTCATCTGATATATAACTTCAAAAAAAATTCTGCACAAAAGTATGCAATAGGTTTAAAAGCCATGCATAGTTTTCCTCCTTGGGGTGCTTAATTTTGGAATTCATGCCTGTTTGTACAAAGGAAAAGATTTTCTCTTTCATCTGTGCACTAATTTGCACCAACTTATTTATAGAACTAGATATTCATATTCCCATCCCTTCATATGAGAGAAGTTTCTAATGAGTTTCGTAGAGGTATTTTGGTATAGCATAAAAAAAGTTGAAATAGCTTTTAGTGAACATGGCCCTTTTATTGTTTCTTGACGGGCTGAAGAAGTTTGCAATACATGTACTGTAAGCAGCAAAACCAGAGGCTACAAATTTTTGGCTGATCGTACTCTCAGTGAAGTCAATGGCAAACCTCCTCAACGGCATCAAGATATTAAGATTTTAGTTTTTTATCTATATTCTCCCTAACAATGGTAGCTTTTGTGGCAGCAACCCCCTGTGTGGGATACAGAACTAGGCCAGTTGAGGGGTTCTCCAACAAAAGTTGGCTATGTCATAAAGCAAGACTTTGAGGTTTCACAGTCTTTTGTATGTATGAGGTATGGTTTCAGGGTCATGGACTTTAATCAAAAGTACAATATTTATTATTGGAGTAAAAAAATAGCTATGTCAAGATCTACGTGAGAGCTCCAAGAGCTCTCTGATGTTTTACTCCTGCTGTAAATTGAGCCTCTAGGCCCTTCAGCTGCCATGTGGATCTTTTTCTTGGTGTTTTTGACCTGCAGTGTAGGGGATTATCTTTCTCCCTCAAGGCTTTTGTGCTGGCTGCTTTAGTGTTAAAAGCACAACCAAGCAAGAAAATTAGTAGTTGGGAATTCATGTGTTAGTGTTATTGTCTGGTCTTAATTTGAATGAGTTCTGAATGTGAGTTGGGTGAAGTCACACATGGAATATTTTTATTTATTTAGATTTATAAATCTGACTGCTTTTTTTCTCCAGGAAAATAGTGCCTGCACTTTGAAAGCTCTGAATAGTACCATATGCTCAACCACAAGTTTTACTTGTCAGAGTCTAACATCCGTCTTTCTGTTCTGTCTTAGTACAGAGCCTACCAGAAGTGGGGAAGAGAGGTGTCTTAGTCCAGGATTTTGGTTCCTAGTCCCTACATTAATATAAATTAGTGTGACAACTTTATGGAAAGTTCCATTCTCTTCTGTAATACAATTGAATGGATCATGGAGTGCGATGGAAGAGATCATCATCATCATCAGACATTTACTACTGTTTTGTAAAGTCTACTTTTTAAAAAATAGCAACTGCTAAGGTTCCCATCTTTTCCCTTTGGAGAAGACTAACAGATACTGCTAGGAAGAAGTTTTTTCTGATATCTAAACTATATTTACCTTTTCTTAATTTCATTCAATCACTTCTAATAATACCTTCTTCTAATTCTTCTCCTTTGTTCTATTTATGCCATCCAAGTATCTGTAGAATGCCATACATACATAATTCCTTTAATTTCTTATTACTTTCCCCTGAACTTCCTTTATTGTGGCCCAGAACTACAGGAGGCCTGCCCAGAACTGAATGTAATATTCCAACTATGGTCACAGGAGAGCAAGAGAGGAGAAATGTATAGACGGATGACATGATGCCTCCTTATGCGCAGGCTGGAATTGCATTTATGTCATTTCACAGTACAATTTATATTGATGATAATGTGAAATAATGGCTCCCTAATCCTGGTCCTCATCAATTTTCCAATCAAGCTTTTATCCCAATCGCATGTTCTGGCACTGTCATTGGCAGTTCAACCAAAAGAAATACTCAGGTTAGAAAATTTACATAGCTGAACAATTATTTAACTGTTGAAATGACAATTCAGTTCAAAACTGCCTTCCCGGACAATGCTAACTTATAGCTAACCCTTTTTCTTTTATACATGCACACACGATGTCACACATTAGCCTCATCTCTGTTTACAATTATTCAAAGTTGCTTCTAATTTTGCTGGAAATTCCCTTTATGTAGTTAGAAACTTCAGTTCATTTCAAGGTAGACAAGCTCAGGCTATAGACTTGTTCCAGTATCACTGTATTCTTGCCTTAAAAGCTTAAGGGAAAGTTAATTTGCACAGGGCTTATATGTGATAAGCTTTTGGTGGTCAGCCAAAGACTCCAGTTCTGAATCTCCTATCCTGTGCACAAGCTTTTCACTTGTGAGAAGTGATGTATTAAAGATTCAGGTTTCTCATATAGAGTTTTGATGGATAGTCCATTGGCTGGTTCTCTTTTCAAAAAGCTAATGTGACTCAGTTTGTATAAGCTTTGTGGATGTGGGGAAGCAGTCGACATGGTATATCTCGATTTTAGTAATGCTTTGGATACTGGCTCGCATGATCTTCTTATAAATAAATTAGAGAAATGCAACCTAGCTGGAGCTCCTATATGGTGCGTGTAAAACTTGTTGGAAAACCTTTCCCAGAGTGTAGTTATCAGTGGTTCACAGTCATGCTGGAAGGACATATCGAGTGGGGTCCTGAAGAGCTCTATTCTGGGTTCAGTTTTGTTCAATATCTTCATCAGTGATTTAGATAATGGCATAGAGAGTAAACTTATAAGATTTGCTGCTGATACAAGGTTGGGAGGGTCTCAAGTGCTTAAAATGATCTGGACAAACTGGAGAAATGGTCTGAAATAAATAGGATCAAAACCAATATGGACAAATACAAAGTACTCCACTTAAGAAGGAACAATCAGTTACACACATACAGAATGGGAAATGACTGCCTAGAAAGGAGTACTACAGAATGGGATCTGGGGGTCATAGTGGATCGCAAGCTAAATGAGTCAACAGTGTATAGCTGTTACCAAAAAAACAAACATCATTCTGGGATGTATCAGCAGGAGTGTTGTAAGCAAGACCCAGGAAGTAATACTTTCACTCTAATTTGCACTGATTAGGCCTCAACAGCATTTTGTCCAGTTTGGGGCACCACATTTCAGGAAAGATGTGGACAAATTGGAGAGAGTCCAGAGAAGAGTGACAAAAATGATTAAAATGATCTAGAAAATATGAGGGAAGATTGAAAAAATTGGGTTTGCTTAGTCTGGAGAAGAGAAGAGAGAGGCAAGATGCTAACCATTTTCAAGTACTTAAAGGGTTACAACGAGAAGGGAGAAAAATTGTTTTTCTTCTCCTCTGAGGAGAGAATAAGAAGCAATGGGCTTAAATTGCAGCAAAGGAGGCTTAGGTTGGACAGTAGGAAAAACTTCCTAACTGTCAGGGTGGTTAAGCACTGGAAGAAATTGCTGAGGGTGGTTGTGGAATCTACATCATTAGGGATTTTTAAGAGCAGTTTGGACAAACATCTGTCAGGGATGGTGTAGTTAATATTTGGTCCTGCCAGGAGTGCAGGGGACTGCACTAGACGACCTCTCAAGGTCTCTTCCAGTCCTATGATTCTATGATTAATTACACTTCCTGCACAGAGAGGAGGTGATCCAGTAGCTTCATTTATAACCATTTTCACAGGCCGATGAGAAAGCAGGATGACTTCTCTGTGGTTTTGTATTATTATTACCATTATTATGTTTTGTTCCCAGAATCATGTGTGAATGCCTTGGGACATCCCACCCATTTAAATGGTTTAAACAGTAGATAAAAATACCTACTCTGGCCATTTTTTTGGGCACTCTTGCTTTGCCATTTACAGCTCTGCAGTCTTTGCAAAACTTGAATATGCAGGTTGGAATAATTTCCTTTGCACAACTCTGAGTTCCTTTTAATACACCAGTTTCTTTCTTTCTTTCTTTTTATCTTTTTTTTTTTTTTTTTTTTTTTTTTTTTTTTTTTTTTGCGAACTGCATTTTGAAGCTTTCTGGTCTTTACGTAAAGTAATTTTGAGTCATCTTTACTCCTACACTGATAGGTCAACACCAGCAGGGCACCAGTGCACTAATCTAACCTCTGTATCAGTACTTATTGTTCTTAGTTAGCCTTTGATTAATGTGCTTGATTCATTTCATAAATATACTTATGCAATTTTGCAAGCCTCTGTGGGCATTGTTTCACATGGCATGCTTTGTTTGGGATTACTCATACAATACCTTTATTCATTATTTATTAAGTATACTCTTGCATCAAAGTTCTGTGGATGCTATTTCATAACCTGCTTACTATTTAAAGTGAACAGACACTGTTTTGGTACCTTGTGGTTACCATTCCCTACAGTGTTCTTACCAATACTCTTGTCATTCCACAATTCTTTTTTCAACCTCATACTGTTTTTACTGTGTTAGGCCAATATTTTCAAAAAGAAGAACCTAAATCTGGGCTCCTGACAGGGTGAAAGTAATATAAAATTATTACCAGAATAGGGGAAACTCTTTTCTGAGTAACCCGTGGATACTACTGAAGTAAAAAAAAAAAAAAAGAAAAAGTAAAAACTTATTTAAGTCACTAAAATCTCTAAAATAGTTCAGTGTAGTGGAAATGGACAGAGTGTTATTGCTTTGAGGTATCTATATCCTTTAAACTAAATTTCAGATGGCTGGTTAACTCTCTTATTCTCATGAAGGGGCCTGTCAATTGTCAATGACCTGTAAAGCCTTTCTTCATAGTCCTCACAATGAAACATTTTGAAAATCAAACTTAGGGACTGTGTTAGGAGAGAAAATGATCTACTGGAAGAATTCTCTTATCAAGTGTTTTGCAGAATCAAAAAGTTTGAGAACTACTATGTTAATTAACTGATACAATGAATGCATAAAGAGAATTATATCTTATTTGCTGTTGGCTCCATTTGCCAAGGACCCCAATTAGACCTCCCAATAATATGTCTCCTTGATAAAAAAAAATGAATAAAATTCTTCTTTATGGCTGTTGATTTCTCAGTTAAAACTTAAATGAAAATGCATACTGTGCAATGGAAAAGTACAGAGTGTATTTTTGCTAATTAACTCCAATACTATACGTATGAAAAGTGTGTTCTGTGATGGGGCAAGGCCAGATGGCTATAGGAAAGTGCTGAAGAACAGATATGTGAGTCTCAGGCTAAACAAATCCCTGGTACCACTGGAACCTTCTAGAAATCAGTAGAAACAGCTAGCCTGATTGAGACACCTGAAGCCAATCAGGGACTGGCTGAAACCAGTTAAAAGCCTCCCAGTTAGGTAGGGGGTGGATGTCAGGAGCTGTGGGAAGAAGTTGTGCTGGGATCTGAAATAATGACTCCCTAATCTTGGTTGGTGAGACTGAGTGATAGACATACCATACGCAAGGAAGGAAGCCCTGAGGTAAGGGTGAGATGGAGTTTGAAGAAGTGGGGACTGCTGTGGGGAAGTAGCCCAGGGAATTGTATTATGTTTTGTGGCTAAAAGGTCAGCCATCTTAGCTGATACTACTAGGGTCCCTGGCGTCGAGCCCAGAGTAGAGGGCAGGCCCGGGCTCCCCCCTTTCTATCTCCTCTAATTAACCACTGAGATTGGGAGACAACCGAGACTGTGCCAGGAAGGATAGCTTCTCCTCACTGGCTTATGATGAAAATGGCTCAATAGGCTGTGACCTTGTCTCTAGAGAGAGAAGGGCCACGTGGAGGGTCACAGTGAGCCTCTGAGGCTAGTGAAATCTGCCAGGAAATGCAGAATCCATGAAGATAAGGACAGAGCTTTGTCACAGTTCATTTACAGTAATATATCTTTAGAGAGACCATGTAACTCACTCATCTGAACTCTGATTTTTGCAAAACATTTTCACTACCTTTTAAAAAAGGGGAGCTAACAAACCTTTGTATTTGCTCACTACCATCTGGGGGGAAAACTAATGTGGCATCCACTTTCCTAGATAGCGGTAAGGATACCACTCACATCCTTTTGTGCACTTCCCCACCCCGCAACCCTCTGATGCTGGACAGTCTCTTTGGCTGTTTATTGTTGCTAGGAGGAAGGATGATTACTGACAGATCCTTACAGGAGTCCAGCTAATCGGTAGGCCCAGATCCATAAAGATACTTAGTGCCTAAGTCCTAGTTTTGGGATCCCCTGCAATCCACAAACTCCCACTCAGCTGACACTTAACTCTGTAGACATCTAAACTTGCTCAGCACCTAAATTACCTCTGTAAAAAATCCCCCCACACCTACATTACTACCTCCAAAAGGATGTGTACTGCTGCCTTGCTCTAAGCACACAGGCACCTAAGCTGCATGACTCCAGGAGAGTGGTTCCCAAATCATGGATGACAAGCAGAGATATGCACCTCCCCAGAACCTGGACTTGGGCATCTATCTTCCTGAGAGTGGCAGGGCTTAGCACGCTCCCTTCTTGTTGGCACCTCCCATTGGCTAGTTTAGGTGGCTCATTACCTAATGTGCTGGCTTTTGTGGATCACATTTTTAAGCACTTACCTCTCCCCATCCATTGTATTGGGAGACTAGGCACATAACTAAGGCTTTGTTGCTCAGTGTTCCTGTGATTTTCTAGGCACCTAGAAGTTAGGCATTGCAACACTTAAGCCCTTTAGTAGATTCAGTCCTAATTTCCTTTGCAGTGTTTCATGGAGCACAGCCCCTTTATAGGAGGATGGGTAGCTTAGGCCTCTTTTTATGCCAGGTAGTACATGGGCATTCAGGAACACATTCTCTACCTCTCATGTTTACAGGTGGCTTTAGGAAAGGACATTTCTTCATCCCCTTTTATGAAACTTGATTAGTTTGTGACACAAGAGATAGGATAAAGCTATTCATTGATTGCATATTGCTTCTGGCATCAACATATGTGATCATATGGAATCAAATATTTGGCCTTAATTTGGCATTGTTTGCAAACAAATGTTTTCTAATAGGTGAGATGGTATGGTAGAAACCACATTTCTGACATTTGCTGTAAGTCCTTCAGCATTTTCATTCTCTCAGGCTCAGGCCAGATGACACATGCATTGTAATAGAGTTTGCTACAGTATCATGCAGACCTTGCCAACCTTCGCTGCAGGATTCCCCAAGGACGGAGTACTCTTTCCTGTTTTTAGTGTACAGTATTTTCTGCATTTGCTGCCTTCTAAATTCATCATGGGCTGGTATCTGTGCCCAAATTGAAATTGACATAACACCATGTGAGTGGGCAGAATGCCACAGTAACAGATGGGCACAAATGCAGTCATGCTAGTGGACAAGTTATGTGCATCAATTTTGATTAGCATGGGCAAGAGTTCTGTAAAATCAGTCAGTGTAGAGCTTGTGCCTTTTATTACAAAATGAGCCATCATTGCTATATAGCTGAGAGCCACAACTTTGAAAATCCCAGAATAGCTTGTGTGGCCATGTAAAGTTAGCTTTTCTGTTCTGGTGAATCAGAATTATAATGAGAGAGATGATTAAAAAAAAAAAGTCTTCAAATCTTTGCACACTTCCAGAGGTTGTCATGGTGCTTCAGAAGAATGTTTCATATGGCCTGCAAAACCTGTGAACCCCATAAGTTCATGGAGCGGTTTTCCTCATTACAGCCCTCATAATCAATGCAGCAATTTTTTTAAAAACTGTCATGTCTGTATCCTTTTGAAAAACTCAAGCCACAGTATCATTATTTCCTAGATGGCAGGTTCTACAGATTATACTGCAGATATTAAACATTTTTTCCTAAACAGATTTAATATTCTCAATATTTAATTGTATCTTCTGCTCTTCCTGTTTTAATGACAGACAATAAAATTGTAATAAGAGTTTTTTAAATCAGTATCTGTTAACCAGGAAGTCTATTTTTGCATATAATTGTGGATGAGGGACCACTGAGAAAGTTATTGTCTACGGTGTTTGTTTCTATTGAAAGATTTATGCTTTATGGGCACCCACATGGGTACACTATATTGTGAATTATTTTAATCTAGAATAGCTAAGCTTGAACTGTCAAAATAAACTTCATTTTCAAAGACAAGCTTTTATTCAAAACACATTGCATACTGGGAATGACCTTTATGCTCAGTTTTGATGTTTTAATTTCACATTGCCAGTTCTTTGCTTCACTAAACAGATATAATCTGTACCAGCAGTTTTATTTTTATAATTGTAATATATAGAGTAAAAATATGCTAGGGAAGTGTCTTTTGAGTTGTTATGATAGACAATGTATTGAAGCCAGCTGTAGGCAACTTTACATTTTTGGAAACAAAAGGGAAGTAAAAACTCTGCTCTTTTAATTATGGTAACACTGGAAATTGTAGATAAGTATCTAAATCCTCAGTCATTTTTTCAGGAACATTAAGATGATTAATAAGTCCATTATCATGATGGAGCATGAAAGCACTGTAGAATATTGTCATTTGTACTTCCTCCTATTGTCTTTGAGAGCCTTTATTTCAAAAGGTGGAAGCTAGCCAATGAGGAGGGATTAGCATATAGAAGCAGATTTAATGCTACATTATTGATATGTCTCAAAGTGACGTGCATGCATTAGTCAATGATATTTCAAGTTCTAATGAAAGTTTATAGTTATCTAACTACCAGTTAGGGCCCAGTCTTGTGTTCCTTGTTCACCCTCTCATTGACTTCCCCTTCCCCTTTTCAGGATCAGGCTCTCAAATTAATTACTATTGTTTTCCTTTGGGTAGCTTTTAATATTGTTCCAGAGTGTTGAAGGTTCTTAAATAGTGAAAATGTTTCTTTAACATGTAACCAAACTAATTAACAAATCACATAATTATTACAGCCACAATGGCAATTTTATATTAGTTCCTGGTATTAGAGTGTATTGAACCCTGTATGGAATTCAAGATATGAGAATAATTAGAGGAATTTCATCAGAAGGGGATCTAACATACTAGCTGTATTATTCAAATATTTTATGAAAGTTCTCTTAAAGTTTTAAGGAGAAACAGCTGGACTTAACCAGCTTTATATAAGAAGAGGCCGAGTTCTGAAAAGGGCTGATCACCCTTAACTCCTAGTAAAATAACGGAAGTCAATGGGAGATGAGTGCTTCGCATCTTACAGGATTGGCTTCTTATTAGGACAAACTGCAGTTAAAAAGCAAATACACTTGTGATGTGCAGAAGTTACAAAAGCAAACTTGTTTCTAAAAAATAAGCTTCAAAAGGAAAATGGAATCAGTGGGAAAATGAAGCATTTAATTCCAGAATCCTCTGTATTTGGCAGCTGATGGAGGGCACTGCAGAAGAATCAAATAAAGCCTTTTTTTAAAATAAAACCACTCAAACTGACAGAAGACCCTGTTAACAAAGAAACCACAACAGCTCCACAAAAGTCCTACATGCTGAGCTGCAATCAAAAATAACACAAACACCTTTTCTGGGGAAGATCTTTAATGGAAAAGCCAATGAGTTAGCACAATGCATTTCAAGAAGGCAGACTTTAGCAAACTCAGGGAGCTAGTAGGTAAGATCTCATGGGAAGCAAGTCTAAGGAGAAAAACAATTCAAGAGAGTTGGCAGTTTTTCAAAGACATTAAGGGGAAAAGGGCAAATTATCCCACTGGGTAGGAAAGATAGGAAGCATGTCACGAGGCCATCCTGGCTTAACCAGGAGATCTTCAATGATCTGAAACTCAAAAAGAGTCCTATGAAAAGTAGAAAGTAGGTCAAATTACAAAGGATGAATATAAACAAATAACACTACCAGTATGCAGTGACAAAATTAGAAAGGCCAAAGCACAGAATGAGATTAAACTATTCAGAGCCAAAGCGTAACAAGAAAACATTCTACAATACTTTAGATCAAGAGGAAGACAAAGGACAGGCTAGGCCCATTATTTAATGGGGGTGCAGGGAGGGGACAATAACAATAATTGAATAAGGACAAATGCAAAGTACTTAGGAAGGAACAATCAGCTGCATACCTACAAAATGGGAAATGATTACCTAAGAAGCAGTACTAAAGAAAGGGATCTAGGGGTCATAGTGGAGCACAAATGAAATACGAGTCCATGTAATACCGTTGTAAAAAAACCAAACATTTTGGGATGTATTAACAGAAGCATTGTACGTGTAAGCAGTGTCAGGATGAGCTCTACCCTGACATCTGGTGGTGAATTGAGGGAATTGCAGTGAGTTGTGGAAAAGAACTTCGGGGCTGATCTTATTTGCATAGGCACACCCACCGTGCCTAGTCTGAGCTCACAGCAGCCCAAATGGTCACTTCGGCTGCTGTGGGACCCCCAGTTTCTCCATTATTGGGGCAGAAATGATAAAGTATTGTTACCCTGATTATGTGAATCGAGGACTGTGGACAGGTACTTGTTATGTACTTCTTTGTTATGATGGAAGGACTCACCATCATCGAGGTAGCACTCACTGGGCAAGGGACAGGGGTTCAAAAACTCACTGAATTTGAGAGAGGCTATGGGCAGGCACCTATATCTTTTGGTAAGGGTCTTGTCTAAGTACCCTACAGGCCTATTATACCTTGTCTTTCTCCACTATGGAATGTCAGAACTAATTTTTGACTCCATGAGAAGTCTAGTTTCAGCCTGCTGAGCTGAATTCACTTTGAGTCTAGTGGTGCACCTGCATTAAGTCCCCCCACCACTTAAAAGCTGAAATCGCTGATCACTGTGTTAAATAGGGAAGCCTGAAGGTCTATTGCTGAACAGCTAGCTGAGCAGTTCCTGAAAATATTGTGGAGCAGCACAATTTGTGTGTCGGCTGGCAGGGTGGCTAGCAGAGTGACTAGTGAGCAGAGCAGTTTGTAGAGTGGAACCCAGCTGCTGGCAGAGCGGTTGGCAGAGCAACTGGCAGAGCAGAGCAGTTCAGGGGACATCTGGCAGAGCAGAGTGGCTTGCGGTGAGGGCTGCAGCAGAACCCCATGGAGAGGCGGCGCAGTTGGCCTCGGACCACGTAAAGTGCCCCTTAAGCTGCCCTCCATTTCCACCCAGGCTGGGAGGTAAGACTCTGCAGATTGACTTTTGAACTCTGCACTGACCAGGAACAGAGACTCTTGGGCTGTTGGACTTTTGGGACTATTGGGTGATTTTGGGGGTTGTGGGACTCAAGAGCCAAAGGGAAGGACACAGCCTATTTGCTGGGAGCGGGGCTTCTGGTTCATGGTTTGTTTTATGAATTCTCTTTGTGGTGTTTCCCCAATATAATGCCACATTGTTTCTCTCTGTTATAAAAAGGCTTTTGGTACACTCAGACTCTGTGCTTGAGAGAGGGGCAGTATTGTCTCTTAGAGGAGCCCAGAGGGGTTGTATATGGTTGTCCCAGGTTACCGGGGGGGGGGCGAGAGGGGCTCGAGCCGGTTTTGTATTGTGTTATTGGAATGGAACCCCTGGATACTGAACCCGGCCCTTGTTGCTGCCAACTCTGATGGGCAGAAGGGTTACATAAGCAAGACATGAAAAGTAATTCTTGCACTCCACTGTACACTGATAAGGCCTCAGCTGGAGTATTATGCCCAGTTCTGGGCACCACATTTCAGGAAACACGTGGATAAATTAGAGAAAGTCCAAAGAAGAGCAACAAAAGTGATTTAGGATATAGAAAACATGATGGAAAAGAGGAAGGATTGACAAAAATGGGTTTATTTAGTCTGGAGAAGAGAAGACTATAGGGGGGCATGTGTTTTCAAATACATAAAAGGTTGTGTGGCAAAGTGCCTTCTCTGACTCACCAGGCTCCAGTCCTTTAAGCTCTGGCGAGGCAAGTGCTTCCCAGGCAAACTGCCTAGAAAGCCGAAGGGCAGGCTTTTCCCTTCCCCTATTCACTCCTTTTTGGCTGGGTCTTTTACCCTTTATCCAGGGAAAGCAGTCTCTCGGCTTGGAGAGGCTCCCTGTCCTGCTGCCCCCAACCTGCTGGCAGCCTTACTTCCTCTATCTCTCTCCCCCGCTTCCTAGCCGGGGTGGGTTTAAAAAAGACTCTGGCAGTCTTTTAATTGGGCTCAGCTGATCCTGCTTGGGCCACTGGCAGCCTGACTCAGCTGAACCCAATTAACCTGTAGTTACTTCCCTTACCACCATCCCCTCTGGCAGCAGTCTACTCCGGGTTTACGACAGTTGTTAGAAGGAGAAGGCTGAAAAATTGTTTTAACCTCTGAGAACAGGACAAGAAGCTATGGGCTTAAATTGCAGCAAAGGAAGTTTCCTAACTGTTCCACTTCTTAACTATGCTGACAAATTGCTGAGGGAGCTTAGGAATCCCCATCATTGGAGGTTTTTAAGAACAGGTTAGACAAACACCTGTCAGGAATAGTCTAGTTATTATGTAGTCCTGTCTTGAGTGTAGGGGAATGGACTAACTGACTTTTTGAGATCCTTGCCACTCCTACACTTCTGAGTCTATGATTAAAATCCACTTCTCCCTTAAAATAGAAGCAGCAACGGCAAGTTATGAGAATGCAAATACTGAAAATCAGAGAAAAATTACTAGGTTAGTAATATCACACAATAGTCTAACTCTAGGACATAGAATAAAGGCCATACTTACATAATAGGGGATTCTATCCTGTGAAGCAATGACCTTGAAAAAGATTTGGAGGTTATGGTGACTGAACAGAAGCTTCCAGCGCGATACTGTGCTAAAAAGGACTAATGTAATCCTTCAATGCACAAAAAGGAGAATCTCAAGTAGGAATACAGCAGTTATGTTATCTCTGTATATGGCACTGGTACAACCACTGCTGAATACTGTGTTCAGTTCTGGGGTCCACAATTCAAGAAGGATGTTGATAAATTGGAAAGGGTTCAGAGAAGAGCCACAACAGTGACAGAAAGGATTAAAAAACATGTTTTATGGTGATAAACTCAAGGAGCTCAATCCACTTAGCTTAACAAAGAGAAGATTAATGGATGACTGGATTACAATCTACATGAGGAACAAATATTTAATAATGGGCAATTCCTCTGTTTTGTTTGGGTTCAGTTTCAGCCAGCTGTTGTTCATCCATGAGCTGATCTTGCCCAAAGACTGGGACATCCCAGTGATAGTGCTGTGGTCATATGTGAAGAAGGATAAATAGAGCTGCATACCACCTACATATTTCTGGGACTTGAATCCATGTTTTCTGACTAGTTCACCTAATGGTTGTTTGTAGATATCGAAAAGGACTGGAGAGAGAATTAATCCTTGTGCAAATCGTCAGGTGAGGAGTCTAGTGGTGGGGATGCTGTTTCCCATCATTACTTTTTGAGTGCATCCCTCGAGGAAGGACTCAAACCATTTTCCTGCATTACCCTGGACTCCCACAGTCTCTCTCATGGTCAACTGGTCAACTGTGTCAAATGTTGCAGAGGTCCAGGAGGATGAGACCAGATTTCTATCCTCTATCAACTGACAGGAGGAGATTATCCATCAGTGCCACTAAAACAGTTTCAGTTCCATGTTTTGGCTTGAATCTGAACTGTGCTGGGTCTAAAATGTTAGTTTCAATTAGATGAGTTTGAAGTTGGTGTTTTCCTAGCTTCTCTGTGAACTTGCTCAGAACTGAGAGGTTTAATGCTGGAAAATAAATAAAACTGAAGTATACAGGCTGGATTTCTTCAGTGTTGGTCAGACTACTGCATGTTTTGAAGGAGGAAAGGAAAATTCCTTCTCAAAATGAGGAGTTGGCTATTTCCATCAGGAGTGGCTCCAGTTCATGACCCTCTCTCATAAGCCCACAACAGCATGGGTCAGAGTCACAAGTTTTGGGTCAGGACTCTTAAGTGTTCAGAACTTCTTGATGAAGTGAGTGACTGAACTCAAGGAATGCAGATATTGTTGGTTAGACATACTGAAAGTACACCTTAAAAGGGAGCCATCAACCTAACAAAATGGGAGGACATGGTGCAGAACAGAACCTAGTGGTGCCACAGCATACACCAGGTCACAGCTCACTTTGTGGGGAACACACATGTTCATGAGACAGTGAAGCCACAAAGGAGGAAAGAAAGGGCACAACAGTCCAGCCAACAACTGTGTCTCCTCCAAGATTACACCTGCCACTTCTGTGGGAAAATCTGCAGGGCATAAATTGGGTTCCTCAGCCACCTAAAAACCCACCAATGAACCCCTTTGACAGACTTCATCCTCACATTAAGAGACAGCTGAAGAAGAAGGGTGCAGGTGGGACAGATGCATGCTATTTGAGAAGGCTTCTCAAATATGTGCTATCCTTTACGTGAAGTAGGATGGTAGTTCCTTGAGGTAGGATTTAGCAGCCTGAGTCAGAGGCTGATAGGTTCTCTTGGCCTATAATACAGTCTCAGTGTAGGCTTTGAGGAATTCATTGTTTCCTTACTTTAGGCAAAACTTTATCTGAATACCCTTGAGAGAAGCTGTCTAATAGAGGTGACAGTCATAAATCTCTTCCTGATACTTAGCTAAGCTTTTCCTTTTTAAAATTTCATCCCATTATTTCTGCAGTTATCTTTTTGTATTACCCAAAATAATTCCATTCCTGCTACATGGTGCCTACAGTCTTCAAACATGCATAGACTATTATCAAGGTCACCACCACATTAGAGTCATTCTTGAGTCTGGCTTTACATATGTTCTTATATTCTTTCCTGGTAAATCATCCCCTCCAATAATAAGTGGAGTTCTCTGAACTTCAACTAATCAGAACATTTTCCTCTCTGCTGAAATCTATTGTTACTTTACAGATATAAAACAAGAACCACAGCAACTTAAGCACATATAGGTAATAATGTTTTGTATAAAAACATGAATGGTATTGTTATACATGAAAACTAGAATTTCAATACATTCTGCTATTATGAAAACTCTTAGGAAGGCAAACATTAGCATCTAGCTTATTCATTGCAATGTGAATGGATGCCTGCCAGACTAACAATCATATATTCAATTGAAATGCAATAGCTACAAAACTGCTTTAGGTAAATCAGACAATATTACCATGTAACCAACACTAAATTCCTCAAACATCAAACCAAACAAAAAGCAGAAACCCCATCTGAGGCCTCTTTATTTCAAGTCTGCCTCACTGTTTTCTCCTCTAAACTTAAATAGCAGCAATTATAAAACGAGAAATATAAAGAGCCCTAAGTCTGAGTATTATCTTTCCCTGTTATCTGGCCCAGAGGTCTTACTTTTGAACTATACGGCTGATCTTTAAGCTAACCAGCCAGAGCTAGGCAAATTTACCAGTTTGTACAGCTTGTAAGATTAACCAGGCTCAACTGCCAAAAATCCCTGGTGACCCTGGGTAAACCACTGTCATAGGCAAAAAGCAGTTGAGTTTCCTCCCAGAGACCAACTTTACTGAGGACAAAGAAAATATACAGCAGGAGCTAGAGAGACTATTAAGGTATCCTCCTAATAGAGCTGCCACACACTTGCCCCTGAGAAAGGCATTGTCCTCTGTGCAGAGGCAAGAAACATGACCCAGGTGGAACCTTGTGGAGGCTCTCAAAGAGTAGAAGTCTGGCAGGCAATTACAGGGTGAAATCCTGGCCACACTGAAATAAATGGCAAACCTCCCCATTTGAGGGCCAAAATTTCAATCTCCATTTAAGGAAACAATTGTACCATGATAACAAGCTTTGTTCTCCTCTCTCCATCTTTTCCTTCAAAATGCCTTTATTGGTACACCAAGGGTAGCCCAGGTACACTAATGGCAGCAATACTTATAATCTAAGGGTAAGGCATATTGTGGTAGAAAAGGCCAATTTGTATTTTGAAATGTATACATAGAGGTGTCACACCAATGGAAAGGGAAGATACAGTTCTTAATACTATATTGTTCTAATGTGACCTGGAATATTGTATCACGTTCTATGTCAAGTATTTCATTACTTAATGAATTGACAAGATGGAGTGAGTTCAGAAAAGAGGAACAAAAAGGATTAGGAGCCTAGAGGGACTGACTATTTTTAATCTTCTCACACCAAATATAATAGCTTGATTAAGGGACAGATGTGGGGGATGTATGATATGGTCTCCAGCTATTTGAAGACATAAACACCAAGGAGGCAGAGGAGCTACTTAGCATAATGAAAGGGGGGGTATGTAGGCATAAGGGTATGAAATTTAGAAAGGGGGGAAATTAAGCTTCTCAGAAGTACCTCTTGACAATGATGTATTAGCCTAGATAATTTCATAAGAGAAGCAATGAAGCTTCATCATTTGGCAGATTAAAAAAAATAGATTGGGCCAGCCAGTGGTTAAAGTACACTAGGAAACAATCCTGCACTGGTAGGAAGATGGGCTAGGTGATCTAACAAGACATTTTTTCCATCTTTTAACTAGGGCTGTCAATTAATCATGATTAATCAAGCTATTAAACAATAATAGAATACCATTTAAATATTTTGGATGTTTTCTATATTTCAAAACTGATTTCAGTTACAACACAGAATACAAAATGTACAGTGCTCACTTTATATTTGTTTTTATTACAAATTTTTTCACTGTACAAAACAATAGTATTTCATTTTCCCCATTACAAGTACTGTATTGCAATCTCTTTATCATGAAAATTGAACTTACAAAATGTAGAATTATGTAAAAAAAACCCTGCATTCAAAAACAAAACAATGTAAAACTTTAGAAACTACAAGTGCACTCCGTCCTACTTCTTGCTCAGACAAAGTTTGTTGACATTTGCAAAAGATAATACTGCCTGCTTCTTCTTTACAATATCACTTGAAAGTGAGAACAGGTGTTCACATGGCAGTCTGTAGCTGGCGTCACAAGATAAACTGCTCTACAGCCAAAATGCTTCTGAAATAAATGTAGTCAAACTTTACTAATTCTGGGTCACTGAGAAAGAAAATGATGCTTAAAATTGTTGATTGGTTCTAGTTTTCAAGATATGCTATTGGGTCAGTATATACGACCCCTGACATGGGAATGGCGCAGGATAAGTGAGTTATAAAGGGAAGGGATCTCAATTTAAACCAGAAATGACTAAAATACATCTTTGACTGTATCTATGAATAAATCTATGACTGGGTTTGGACAGTACTTGCTTTTTAGGCAAAACAATGAATGATGCAATCTGAAGCTGGTATTGAGTCATACATGATATGAATTGCATCAAGTTATTCCTAGAAGTCATGGATAATGCAATCATAACGAAGCTTACATCACTCTGCTGAACAAATTGCCCTATATCAGCTCTAGTAATCATACAGTGTCATGCTCTCTTATTTGTCAGTGTTTGATTTTACAAAGGGACACATTTCTGTTTAGCCAAAGTGAGCAGAGATGCCTTGTACTTGTGTGAACAGTGCAGATAACTTCTGCTATGTTTGTGGTGAAGTGACTTTTGCATCACAAAAGCGCAGTATAACCACTATGGTTAAGAAAACCTATCACCTTTATTTTGGCTGCAAAATTGGAGATCAGGACAAGAGGTGGGCCCTACACAGATGCTGCAACACTTGTGCAACAAATCTTCGCCAGTGGTTGAACAGGAAAAGGAAATCTATGGCTTTTGCAGTGCCAATGATTTGGAGAGAGCCAACAGATCATACCAGCAATTGTTACTCCTGCATGGTGCCTCCAGTTGGGAAAGGTGTGTCAAAGAAGAAAAAGTGGACTGTGCATTATCCAAACATTCCATCAGCTATACGCCCAATATCCCACGGAGAAGGACTGCCGGTTCCTGATGCACCAGAATCATTCTCACTTGAGTCAGACGAGGAAGAGGAAGAGGATGAAACTTCTGGTCCTGAACCATCAGTGTCACAGGACCCACATTTTCTCCCATCCTCCTCCTCTGAACCACACCTCATAACACAAGCTGAACTGAATGACCTTGTCAGGGATTTGGAACTACCCAAGAGTAAAGCAGAGCTGTTGGGCTCCAGATTACAGCAGTGGAATCTCCTGGCAGGTGATGTTAGGGTTTCCATGTTCCGTGACCGTCAAAAGAATCTTGACACATTCTTCTTCATGGAAGGTGATCTTGTAGCCTGCAACAACATTGATGGTGTGATGGCAGCCCTCAACATCGTTCACAATCCAGATGAGTGGAGACTCTTCATTGATTCATCGAAGACGAGTCTTAAAGCTGTTTTGCTGCATAATGGCAATGTTTTGCCATCAATTCCAGTTGGTTATGCAGTCCATAGGAAGGAAACCTATGACAACATGAAACAACTTTTGAGGTGCATGAACTATGACCAACATCAGTGGCAGCTTGGTGGCGATTTGAAGGTTGTTGCTCTCTTGCTTGGTCTGCAGACTGGATACACAAAGTACTGCTATTTTCTCTGTGAATGGGATAGTCGTGCAAGAGATTCCCACTACATCAAGAAAGATTGGCCACTTCGACAGTCATTGGAGCTTGGGAGGAAAAGTGTTCAGCATCCACCACTTGTTGAATCAAGGAAGATTTTGTTACCACCCTTACACATCAAGCTGGGTCTGATGAAGAACTCTGTCAAGGCCATTGACAAAACACAAGCAGCTTTCAAGAACCTCCATGGAAAATTTCCAAGGTTAAGTGAAGCTAAAATAAAGGAAGGTGTCTTTGTTGGTCCTTAGATTCGTGAACTTCTTCGAGATGATGCATTTGACCATGCACTGCGTGGCAAGGAAAAGACGGCATGGAAAGCCTTCCAGTCAGTGGCAATACATTTTCTCGGAAACAACAAGGCACACAATTACAGGTTGTTGGTGGAAAACCTCCTCAAGGCATACAAAAGCCTTGGTTGCAACATGTCACTAAAGATACCTTTTTTGCACTCTCATCTAGATTTTTTTCCACCGAACTGCGGAGCAGTGAGCGACGAGCACGGCGAGCGATTTCACCAGGACATTGCAACAATGGAGAAATGCTATCAGGGCAAATGGAGACCATCAATGCTTGCAGACTATTGCTGGACAGTGACAAGAGATGCTCCATTTAATGAATACAAGAGACAAGCCAAGAAGCGCCGAGTAGACACTGAATAGGACTAAACTATGTACATAATAGTTTTTTGCCTTTTGTTTCATAATACATTTTATTGATATAACCCTTTTGCTGATTTTTAAAGTGTTACATAAACAGGACAGGTGAACTATTGTCATGTAAAGCAACCATAAACACATGAAAAGACCTAGGTTTACAATTTATGATTAAAACTCTACTATCTACACAATATACATAGACATAAAATGTAAAAACTTAAATATCTTAGAAACAGTAGCCAATCAGTTGTTTTAATTGTCACATTTGAATTCAGCACATCAAAATACATAATAAATATCACATTTTATCTCTGAAGCAGACGACTTCTAAAAAATTGTAGACCAGTGATATTTGTGCTAAATGCACTAAAGATTCAAATGTCTCTTCATGCTTCAAACACCATTCCAGAGAACATGCTTCCTTGCTGAAGACTGTTTCTGCTCGATAACTTTCTAAAGCAGTGTGGACCGAAGGATGTTCATTTTCATCATCTCAGTCGGATGCCACCAGGAGAAGGTTGATTTTCTTTTTTGGTGGTTTGGGTTCTATAGTTTCTGCATTGGAGTGTTGCTCTTTTAAGACTTCTGAAAGCATGCTCCGCATCTCATCCCACTCAGATTTTGGAAGGCAGGTCAGATTCTTACACCTTGGGTCGAGTGCTATATCTATCTTTAGATATCTCACATTGGCACCTACTTTGAGTTTTGTCAAATCTGCAGTGAAAGAGTTCTTAAAATTGAACAACATGTGCTGGGTCATCAGCCAAGACTGCTATAACATGAAATATATGGCAGTATGTGGATAAAATAGAGCAGCTGACATACAATTCTCCCAAGGAATTCAGTCAAAATTAAAATTTTTTTAAACAGGCATCATCAGCATGGAAGCATGTCCTCTGGAATGATAGCTGAAGTATGAAGAGGCCTGTGAACGGTTAGCATATCTGGCACGTAAATACCTTGCAATGCTAGCTACAAAAGTGCCATGCAAATGCCTGTTTTCACTTTCTTTTCATAAGAAGTGAGCATCATTATCTCCCATTAATGTAAACAAACTTGTTTGTCTTAGCAATTGGCTGAACAAGAAGTAGGACTGAGTGGACTTGTAAGCTCTAAAGTTTTACATAGTTTTGTTTTTGTGTGCAGTCATGTACCAAAACAATTTACATTTGTAAATTGTACTTTCATGATAAAGGGATTGCACTATAATACTTGTAATGGGGGAACTAAAATACCATTTCTTTTATTTATAATTTTTACAGTGGAAATATTTGTAATGGAAAATATTAAGTGAATACTGTACCCTTTCTGTGTTGTAACTGAAATCAATATATTTGAAAAAGTAGAAAAGCATCCAAAATATTTAATAAATTTCAAATGGTATTCTATTGTTTAGCAGTGCGATTAATTTTTTTGAGTTAATTACGTGAATTAACTGCGCTTAATTGACACCCTTGGCATGAACAATATTACCTCCACAGAAGCATGACACAAAGAAGGACAAAGGAAAAGTCAAAATTTGACTTAATAATTAATCATTTTAATTTGAAAGGACTCTGGGCTAATACTTTGTTTAAAATTAATTAAAAAGATGGACAAATAAAAGTGAAAGCAATGTTGGGATTTTTTACCAAAGTTGCCTATTATAATAACAAAAGCAAAATCAACTGAAATATATTTTTGCCTTAATTGTTGGAATCCTTTCACTTTATGTCCATTTAAATTAAATAACAAGCTTTTATCAATATGCTTCCTCAGAAGCATCACAAATAATCTCCACAGAAATTGGCATAATTTGTAATCTCTGTCGGCTGGAATGAAAATTAATTCAACACTTTCTTAGACAATATTTCTTTAAGGAAGCTGTTCAAATGATATGATGGGCATAGCACAGCTGATTAAATTTGCAGCTGCTTACTTTGTATCTGGCCTTATTTTAGAAATTTTACTATCACTATGCCTTAAAAAATTAAAAAGCTATAATAAAACTCCTCCTCCATCCTTCAGAAAAAGCTCTCTTATGTTTCTAATCTATTCATCTTTATAACGCTCTGCTCGTATTCCCATTCAAGTGCATGATAAAATGCTATGAATATCACTGGGGCACGTTCAGAAGAGAGCACCCTAATAGCTGATGTGAATGAGGGATAGATGAGCCAGTGTGAAAACCAAGAACTAGCCCAAACTTTATACTGCAATCAAATCTTTCATGGCAAGTGCCCTTCTTTTTTGGCTCAGAATGCTTTATCAGATGCGATTGGTAAAGAATCACAGAGCGAATATTTTTTTTAAAGGTGAAAATAACTTAATTAGAACAATGTAACAGGGCGCACGCACTTCCCTCTTGTGAGTGCACCATTGGCTGAGTGCAAAACCTGCACACTCACTCTCTCTGATTGTCTCCAGAGAAGGGCCAATGTCTTCACCCTCTTGGAGTTTCCAGGCTACAGCTCTCCAGCCAGGCCACTACAGTTCAATTCCCCTCTCTGGGGTACCTAAGTGGGTCTAGACCACTTCCCCAGTGACTAGTGGAGGTTAGTGGTGACTAGTGGAGGCTGGGCCCACCCATTACTCCAGGTCCCAGTCCAAGATCCCTGTAGATAGTAGCGATCTGCTGTGTCCCTTTATCTAAGTCACTCTGCTGCTCTAATTCCCTGGGCCACTTCCCCATCGCCCTGTGCTGTCTTCACCCTTAACACAGGGCCTCATCCAGATGGAGACCCCGCAACCAGCCCAGGGCTCCTTCTTGCTCTCCTTGGCTTCTGGTGACATTACCTTATCCAAGGTCCTATAGCGCTGACAGCCAACCACACAGCATCCACACTCCTTCAGCTCCATCAGAAAATGAACTCCCTATGGCCTGCAGCTCTTCTTATACTAAGCTGCTTGGCCCTGATTGGCTGTATCCCACACAGCCACTCTGGCAGCTTGGACAACTACTCCACAGCCCTTTTTTGGAGCAGGGTGTGGTAAGGCCTCAAGGCCTCAGCAGGTCTGGTATGCTCCATCACATACCTCCCACACACAGAAAGTATTGGGGTGGGGGCATCTCTCCGAAAACAGAGTCAACCCCTATTGAGGAGAAGAAATCTGCATTCTCATGCTGGGAGCCCGGATGAAGTCTATTTATGAAGTGATGAAGTTGCAATGCTAGATACCATCGTGTAATCTGGGGGGTTGTGTCTCTCGTGGGTTGCATTCCCTTCAAAGGAACGTGATCTGGGAGGAGTTGGAGTAGGGCTCCCAGTAAGTAGTAACGCAGCACCACCACTGCCAGGCAGGATAGGCAAGCACTTTGGGTTTGGGTAGACCTCCCCAAAAGTTCAGATTTCAGTATTGGATATATCTCATCCAGTTTTGGGGGTATCAGTTCAGCTGGAGTAGGAGGTCTGGATTGTGACGCAGCAAAGAGGGGAACTGTTTCCAGTCTCTCCCAGATATAACCTTCCATCGAAGGCATTTTCATACGTGAACCTGAATTTTTGCCCACCTTCAGTTGTACCCAAGCTGTGGGGTAGGAGTGGACATCCCAATGCACGCACATCACCTTCAAGGGGTGGTCATATTGGAGAGGGCTAAGGTCAAACAGGGACTCTCAAATCAGGATTTGGGAGCACCCTGATTCCACTAGCCCGGGCATAGTGCACCATCCCACGGTGATTTGGTTCACATAGGCCTTTATGCTGCTGGTCAAGCCTGGGCTCAGAGGTGCTACATGTTTTGGTGACCTCAGAGTCTAAGAAGTCACATTGCATGACAGGAAAAGATCGTCTGAAGTGTCCTGGCCTCCCAAAGCAAAAGCATACCAGCGGGACACTAATAGGCTCTAGCTGACCCCCTCTCTTTGGGGGTTTGGGGTGCAACTCTGGGAAGGGAGGGGAGGCAGGCACCAGTCATGATCAGTGATCTGAGGCAGGATCCAGAGGGACTTTCCTCCTGATTGGTTTGGGTCTCTTGGGTGCTCGCTTTGGCAACTGGGCAGAGTCCTCTGGGCCCTGGGCCTGCTAGGTGTAAGGCTCCAGTGGGGTATATTTGCCAGGCCAGGCACTGAGAAAATAGTCTTCTATAATCTAGACTACAACAGCAAACAAGTCAGGGCTATGCCACTGAGCCCATGTTTGAATTGGCATTGGTACAGCTCTAAGACTATCGAGTCTAAGATCTCCACCTTCATGGCCACCATTGGGTGGCCCAGTTGTTAAGGCATAGGGATATGGCCCGGGGGTGAGCCCCTAAGGCAAAAAGTTCTGAGCAGAACCTGCACCAGTAGGCTTCTGGGGATGCTCCCAGACAGTCAAGTTTAGCAGCCTTCACTGTCTGATAATCTTTCACCGCTTCATCATCCATGGCCCGGTAAGCCTCCTGAGCTTCCCCGGGCAGGAATAGGGCCAGGCGAGTGGCCCAGTTGTCTTTATCTGGTTGACTAAGTAGGCCTCTGGATCATGATGCAGCATAAGTTTGGCCAGTGGTATCCCCAGCCCATAGTTTAACTGGTTTGAGGAAGCTGAGCTAGTTAGTTGCTGCAGTAATGCCTGCTGGAATTGCTGCTGCCACTGCTGCTGGAACTGAAGCACATCTGAGAGTACAGGCTGCTGTTGAGCAGCCCTCTGTTTCTCATGTTGCTCTTCAACAAGTGCCTTCTGGGTTTCAGCACTGCTGTGTTGCTGCTGGGCCAGTCTTAACCTCCATTGTCCCCTGGTGTCAGGGAGTCGGTCCCGAATCCCCACTTCTGGTCCCAGGGTAACGGGTCCACTCAACTCTTGTGAGCTCCCCTTTGGGATAAATAAATAGGACTACCATGTCTTCTGAACAATTATGCAGTTTGTAATTGTATATCAGCAATAGGCTAATTTTAATTATCAGCTTTAATTTCTATGACACTGATGTGAATGGGATTATATGCCTAACTAAATGCTATGCAATTCACAGAGTTTAAGGCCAGAAGGAACCATTAGATCATGGCCCTTAATTTTCACCGAATTTACTCTGATTTGTCCCAATACCAGAGCTTGACTAAAGGATGACATGTTTGGCTAGGGCATAATTTCTAGAAAGGCATTCAATCTTGAAATGAAAACAGCAAGAAATGAAGTGTGAAGCACTTCCCTTCGTGGTTTGTTCCAATGGTTAATCACCCTCACAATTAGATTTTTGGTCTTTATTTACAATTTGAGTTTGTCTGGGTTCTGCTTCCAGCCTGGGTCCTTCATATGTCTTTATCCATTAGATTAGAGAGATTGTAGTATTAGTGGTTAGTATTTTCTCTCTATGAAGTCACCTCTCAATCTTTTTTTCTTTGAAATAAACTGAACAGATTGATCTGCATACTACTTCTCTCACCACAAAGCATTTTCTCCAGCTTTCAAAATATTTTGGGGCTTTTCCCTGCACCCACTCTAATTTTTCAACATCCTTTAAAAAATGTCTGCAGAACTATATGCAGTATTCTAGTATCTGTCTTATTTATGCCATATATAAAGGCAAAATCACTTCCCTACTGTTACATACTATTCCCCTGTTTATACATCTAAGGGTCACATTTGCTCTGTTTGCCACAGTATCAAACTGGGAGCTCATATTCTGATGCATATCCAGCATGATCTCTAGATTCTTTTCAGAGACATTGCTTTCCACAATATACTCCCCATTCTTTAGTTATGGCCTGCATTCCTTGTTCCTATATGTATGACTTCGCATTTGGCAGTATTCAAATGTGTTTTCTTTCTTACCAAGTGATGCAGATCACTCTGTATGACTGCCCTCTCTTCCCCATTATTTATCATTTTTGAGTCATCTGCAAATTTAATCAGCAGTGATTTTATATAACATCCAGATCAATGAGGAAAATGTTTAATAGCATCACGGCTAGTCTCAGTAGAGGGACACAATGATGACCACTACTTTTTCAGATCTGTCAGTCTGAGTAAGATTTGTAGAAACTGGCCCTTATGATTTTATAAATATGGTAGATTTAATCTACCTGGATTTCAGTAAAGCATTTGATGCATTTCCATATGGGAAATTGTTAGTTAAATTGGAGAAGATGGGGATTAATATGACAATGGAAAGCTGAGTAAGGAACTGGTTAAGGGGAAACTACAGTGAGTCATGCTGAAGGGTGAACTGTCAGGCTGAAGGAAGGTTAGTAGTGGAGTTCAAGGATCAGGCTTGGGACTAACATTTGATTAACATTTTCATTCATGACTTTGGCACAAAAAGGGGGAATTTATTGATAAAATTTGCAGATGACAAACGTGGGAGATATTGCCAATACAGAGAAAGACAAGAATATCATAGAAGAAGATCTGTATGACCTTAAAAACTGAAATAATAGAAATGGTATGAAATTTCATAGTGCAAAGTCATGCACTTAGGGACTAACAAGAAGAATTTTTGTTGTAAGCTAGGGACATATCTGTTGGAAGTCATAGAGGAGGAGTAAGACATGGGTGTATTGGTTGATTACAGGATGAGTATGAATCACCAATGTGGTGCAACCATGAAAAAGGTCACTACAGCCATAAGCAGCATTGGGTGATATATTTCCAATAGAGATATTGAAGTGTTATTACCATTATACAAGGCACTGTGAGACATCATCTGGAATAGTGTGTGCAATTCTGGCCTCCCATGTTTAAGAAAGATGAATTCAAACTGGAACAGGTGCAGAGAAGGGCTACGGGGATGTTCAGAGGAATGGAAAACCTGTTTTACTAGAGAAGATTTAAGGATCTTCTTTTATTTAGCCTACCAAAATGGAGGATGAGGGCAGATATGATTGCTCTCTATAAATACATCAGAGGGCTAAACACCAGGGAGGGAGAGGAATTATTTAAGTTAAGGGCCATTGCTGGCTCAAGAACACATGGATATAAACTGGCTATCGATAAATTTAGGGTTGAAATTAGATGAATGTTTCTAGCCATCAGAGGAGTGAAGTTCTGGAACAGCCTTCCAAGGGGAATAGTGGGGGCAAAAAAAATCTTGTTTTAAGACTGCACTTGATATATTTATAGAGAGGATGGTATGATGAGACTGCCTTCGATGGTATATGCCCCCTCTGCAACTGCTATTAGCAGATGTATCCAATGGCCAGAGGTGGAAAACTAGAGTGTTTTCTGAGTTAGTACCGCAAATTCTTTCCCAGGTGTCTGACTGGTGGGCCTTGCCCACATGCTCAAGGTCTAATATGCCTTGCCACATACTCAAGATCGGCATATTTGGGGTCAGGAAGGAATTTTCCTCCTGGTCAGATTGGCAGAGACCTTAGGATTTTTTTGGCCTCCTCTGCCGCATGGGGCACAGGTCACTTGCTGGTTTGAACTAGAGTAAATGGTAGATTCTTTGTAACTTGAAGTCTTTAATTTAGGATTTGAGAACTTCAGTAACTTTTCCTGAGGTTATGGGTCTACTAAGGAGGGGTGGATGAGGTACTGTGACATGCAACGTGCAGGAGTTCAGACTAGATGATTATGATGGTCCCTTCTGGCCTTAAAGTCTATGATTTTTTTAAAAAGTCATACATGTTATTAAGAACAGGAAAACCAGACTGGCTATTTTTGGTTAGTGCTGTAGCAGAGAGTCTGACTTTAGGGCTACAGACATGGCTGACAGTCAAAAGGAAGAAATGATCACACATCCTGAAAGAGTTTCTCAATCTGATGTTATCAAGATCATCATCAAATTTAATCACATTAGCTGATGCAGTTACATTTTCACAGCCTGACAACATTTTTGTGTCTGCTCAATATGAAATGTTATTTTCTATACCCAAAATGATCAGCTTTTGAAATTTGCTGGTGTGATGTTTGAAAAGCCAGGCTTTCAGGCTTAGTATGGAACAGATTTATAGCTGACAGAGTGAAAAGCGATAATGACTCTGCTTGTACAAACAGGTTATAAATTTCATCTTGTCAAATCTTCCAGTTTGACAGATCTGTGTTCACTGCCGAAAAATTTTTCATAGGGATTTCATTTTTTTAACTTGGAAAAATAGTGTGTTGCCATTTGAGATTTTGCTATTTAACTAAGTTTTGTTTGGTTCATTTTTGTAATGTACAGTAATTTTTCTTTTCAGTTGGATGCTTTTCCAACAAATGATTTCTTTTCATATAAGCATAATATTTGAGGTGCAGTGTAATGAGAGAGTTCTTGTCAGGGCCAGATTCTGCATAAAATCCTGGTCTTTCTGCTGCCTGACTGAGACTTTTAAAATGCAATAAAATTAATAACAGTTGACAAATAATGAATAACAAGTAATGAATGTTCTTGTTCATGCACAGATTCCTTGTTAGCATGTTTGTTTCCAGAACAGCCATTCCTCAAACACTTTCTATCATTCACGGTGATGGGTTTTCATTCAGACTGATATTTGGGAAATGGCTGTTCCTCACAGAAATGTGAAAATAAAGAATCAATGTGTAAAAGAGAATTAATTTCTCTCATCTTTAAAATTTTTCAGTTATCCACTCCCAGAGCAGGAGGACTACCAGGTGGCTACTGAGATATCACCAATAAAAAAATTCAAAGAACAAGATTCTTCAACCTTACTCATGTTGAGCAGGCATCTAATTCCTCAAGCAGACCCTCTTTTTTTTTGCAGTCAGCCTACCTCACTATGAGTAAGGGTGTTAGAATTTGGCCAAAAGTGAAGTTTGCAAATAATATAGAGTATAAAAGTCAGGTGTACAAAGTACTTGTGGCAAAATTCTGATGCTTATATGACGAGTAGAACTTCACTCCATGATTAAACCTGTTAAAATCAGTGGTTCTTTGCATGAATTGAGATGCTAAACATGTGCCACAAGACTCTTTGTCACTTCTGGAATTCCAGACTAACACGGCTACCTCTCTGATTCCTGGTGGTACAATCTCACTCTTGGTGAGTACTTATGAATAAAACATACATGCAGAGAAAATGAGGATCAGTCTAAAAACAGGAAAAAAGGGCCAACATTTGGCTAATTCATTTACAATAAACAGTTCCACCAGATCATATACGGATTAATGTAATCAGAACAAATGTGTATGTCTGAAGAGTAGCTTTTCAGTAGTAAGGTTATTTATTCGCTCCACGTGTCAGTGAGCTTCTGAACAGGTGGCTGTTTAGATATGCCTTGAAGAATCAGGACCTTAGATTACAAAGGAAAAAGCAACATCTATGTAAATCATTGTCATTGGGAAGAAAAAGACACAGCAGGAATTAACCGTAAGACAGAAGTGAATAACTCACAATTCCCAGAACCTTGTCCTACAAAAGGCCTGAGCATTGGAGGGTTATCCCTGTGGAAGCCCTAAAAAGGCAGGACTGACAGAAATTCTGGTATAACCTCAATGTTAAAATCAAAATATATACCTTGAGAATTCCTGAGGGCTGTAATATTTGTTTGAAAGACTGGATTTTTTTTTCATTTCACTTTTTCAGAATAATTGTCTTGTTTGTTTTAACCTGTTCACTGCTGCCTCCAGGGCCGGCCCACAACATTTTGGCACCTGAGGCGGGGAGCTCAAATGATGCTCCTTGGCTTGGGCCAAAACTTTAAAAGGTCTCAATTCTGCCTTCTTCCTTTTCTACTTTTCTCGTGATACTGCTCTGCTACCTACTAACTACAACTTAAAATGCCTTGTTCAACAATTTTCAGGAACATTTAACTTTCAAAAAGAAGGAGTTCTTTTAGACACTAATGCGTTTATTTAGGCATAAGCTTTTGTGGGCTAAAACCCACAACATCAGATGTACAGAGTGAAACATATATTCCTAATGTGTATATATACAGAGAACATGAAAAAAGGGGTTTGCCATCCCAACTCTAAGAGGCTAATTAATTAAGGTGAGCTATTATCAGCAGGAGAAAAAAAACCTTTTGTAGTGATAATGAGGATGGCCCATTTCAAACACTGGACAAGAAGGTGTGAGTAACAGTAGGGGAAAATTATCATGGGGAAATAGATTTCAGTGTGTGTAATGACCCAGCCACTTCCAGTCTTTATTCAAGCCTAATTTAATGGTATCCAGTTTGCAAATTAATTCCAGTTCAGCAGTTTCTCATTGGAGTCTGTTTTTGAAGTTTTTTTGTTGGAGATTTGCCACTTTTAGGTTGGTTACTGAGTGGCCCGTACAGTTAAACAAGAAACTGCTGAACTGGAATTTCGTTCATGACTGCTGTTCTGTGCCAGCTATAGTGGCTCTCAACACTCAATTGAAAGGCACAACTAAGCAGGCTGGTAGCGGGTCCTGAGTGTCTTAAGGGCCTAACTGCTCCTACTACGTCAGTTGACTGCTTGTTCTCCTCAAGTGGGTTCAGGGAAGCAGCAGGAAACGGGAAGCTCCCTGAGAAACTGGTGTTAATCAGTCCAGGCTCCTGCGGGTGCTACAGAGGTACATAAGACACTCCCTCTCCCTGCAGCTCCTGCTTTCTGTTATTCCCTCTCACCTTTTTTCCTGCTTGCCTGCTGTGTTTCTTGTGCCGTCTTTCCTCCAACACAGCACTTCACTATCTCTGTGCATCTAGAGCAGACACAATTTTCTACACTCTGGGTCCTAGTGCCACCTACCTCTCCCACAGTCTGGCACTTGAAGCACCCACCTCAGTTCGCCTCACGGTATGGCCAGCCCTGTCTGCCTCCTTTCAGCAGCATGGTTAAATACTGATCAATAGTAGTTGCTAATGTCTGTTTTACTGAGTGATGATTTTTTAAGTAGTGGCCAGATTACAGAGTGGTATAGGGCACAAGGTGGTAGATATTCTTTCACAGGAGAGGTAGTGACAATATCAGAATTCAGATATTCTTTACTCTTTATTGCTAGTGAAGAAGGGCATGGATCAGAGGCACAGGTGGTGGGTCATTTTTGCTGTTGACATCTAGGTTCCCTGAAATCTATAATACTATAAATGCATCTATTTTCATCAGCTGGACACATTCAATCAATTTAGAAAACAAAGCTAAACCCAAACATCTATCTGTGAAAGGCTAAGTTTGAACTGACATCAGTTACTAAATATATCAATTACTACACTCTCCCACAAATACACAGAGAAAATATAATGTCTATGTATGAGAGAGAATGGATTAAATCTGAAATAGCTGCTAAGCAGTAACTTCCCCACCACCTTTCTTAAAGTGCAAATTTATAGAAAATTAAATAAAGGTGTTAGTCAATCAGAAAATGTATTTTAAAAAATCCTAATATAAGGTGAAATAATATGGTTTTCAATACAGTGACACATTAAAGCTTTAGCTGTAGTGTCTTCTGAAACAGCATAGGAATGACACCAGTTAGTTTTCAAAGATGATGGCTTCTTAAACCAGGAATATATCAGAAAAAAAATCATTGAACTGGCTATTGGGAATGAATAACTGTAGAAACACCAGCATGGACAGATAAGAACCTACTAAATGAGTTCAGCAGTAAACAAGAATGCTGATTTCAACAACAAAAAGGATTTGAACTGTACATTTTAATGTGTCTAAAAAGAACATTGCAGTTGAAGGGTTCCCCCCTCCCGCCCTCTCATAACCTCTTAAAACTGAATAAATTGTCATATAATACTGAAAGGCAGTTCTCCTGGAGATAAAGTTGACTAATCATTTAACTTTAGAAAGAGTAAAGTTAATGTAAAGAGTAAAGACTAACTCACACAAGTGCAGTATTTATTACCAGCTTTATTTTGCTGCAGCACTAGTAACTTTCTGATACTGGGAGGAAATAGTTCATAAAAAATGGTTAAATGGCAAACAAAGCCTGACAGGAATTTGCAGTCTGGCCAGTAGCACACTTTGAATTCCGCTCAGGAAGTCACAGTAACACAGCAGGGTATGTTTGTGCCCTTGTGAATATAAGACAGAGTATTATTCTGCTGGAAGGATACATGTGCTTTTAATGTTTTCCACTTAGTTGCCCTGACACAAAAAGCTAGTTTCTCTACAAAATACATCTGCAGAGTACAGTGTTAGCTTGATGGCAAAATGAAGCTAGGACGATAAGAAAATCAAGCCACAGTTGCATGAACATAGTCTGTATTTTGACACAGAATCTCTCTAGAGTGTATTTGTAGCAAAATACTGTCTTACTCTTTGCTTGAGCTGGGAGTAGGGAAGGGTTGATAGCTTCCCTCTCACACTCAGATTCTGTAATTTTTCCTCTGGCTTTTGAAATTCTTTTTCCCAACCAGCAGTGATGAGAAATAGGCATACACTACAACCACTCACACCTATATGCTAATTTGAGTACTGCTCTGGTGATCATGTTCCCAAATGTATAAGCAAAACGGATGCAGCAATTAGCTCAGAATTACCAGCTGTAATTCAAAATTGTACATTTTTGCGATGTGTTCGCTTGAGAAGTGCCTCAAACTGTCTGTACCTCAGGGTTGCTGGTCTAAGGAAATGGAAGGGATTTGTTTGAAAGAGCTACTAAATTCTGGAAAGCGACTCTGTGAAAATGGCACAGAGGAGTTCCATTGATGTTGTGTCTCAATGGCTTCTACAGCAAGTTTGTTCATTTTGGATCAGATTGAGCAGTACCTTGCTGCATGAGCAGCGCAACTGATTTCAGTAGGAATTAGATGTACAGTAAAAACTATTAAATGTGTAAAATGGTATCATAACCTGGCCTTTTACATGTAAAAGATTTGTTTTCTTAAATGCTAGATCTACACACTCAACCTAGGATCTGAACGTCAAGCTGAGTCCTTTCTGTCTTGCTCAGAACCCAGAAATAAAGTCTACAAAGTATGTTCTTCCCTCCATAGCTGTGTGACCCTATTGTTGATGATGAACTGACCAGAATCCATCTCACTTCTACACAGTTGTATTGTTTTTGCAGCTGTGTCAGGATTTAGAAGTAGAAAAGCAATGAATAGCTATAAATCTAGATATACCCAAAGAGCAGATTGGTTGAGTGGGACTATTTTTACATGGCCTCTTTTCAAAACAGAACCACATTTGTTTGAAATGAACATTTTCATCTGATGTTAAAGATCATATTATAAAACTTTGGTTAAAGAATTAAGGCTGCCTTTGGGAACACCCCCATACATCATGAAATCATGAAACTAAGACATTAAAGGAAAAACCTCCAATATTCTTTGCCCCTTTTGCATAGCCTACAAAGGAAATGATCACACACTCCATCTGGCAAACATTTCTATCTGCAATGGATTCTGAAAACTTGTGCACTAATGCAAACCTTAATAGCAACTGCATATCAGCAAATCTAATTGTTATGCAGAGTAGCCTATAGATCTAACTTTCACATTTTATTTTACTTAGCACTAACACAAGGAATCTACAGGCCTGTATCCTGTAAGACATTAGCTTAAGCAATTAGCATAGGCATCAGTTAGCATAAGACTTTAAGGCCAATGACTTTTGGCTTCTTTCTTTTCAGTGCTCTTTGTGGATAACATTGAAGCTTATCAGCAACAAGCACAGGATATTGCCAACTGAAGAGTCCATCCAAACCACAAATTGTATGCCCCTAGAAAGAAATGTGGCTTGGATCTTTTTGGAATCTAAGCCTCATTTGAGGTCACTAACAGGACTGTTTGGTACAGGAATGTCAATTAGGAATGGGGTGGATGTTGAGAAAATTCTAAGACACCTTAGTTGTGTTGCAGGAGAATGCAAACCAAGTGATTAATCCAGCATTACAGGGGATAAGGGGATTGTCACAGGAAGAAAGATTTACATAACATAACCCATTAATTCAGTAAGACTCAATTTAAAATCAACCAACTGGTCAGCCTAAACAATGGTCAGCTAAGGGACCAATAAATAGGAAAGGAAATAATTTGTTCTGTGTAGGGAGAATATGTCATAAACACCATCACTAATGAATTGCAATTTTTAGAATTAGAAAAGGTCCCAGATTTAAACAAAGATGAACAGTTGTTAAATTAGTATTGTCCACTATTTTTTTCAGAACCATAAAAATGAGGGATCCATTTTGTTTGCATTCATGCCTACAATTATCACTATGAGCATATGGGATCTGTGACACCTTACCCTAATCGAGATACTTGCTATTTAACTAAAATTTGTATGACAGCAAAGTCCTTATTTGTCTCATTCACAGTCTTCATGCCTGTGTTCGACCCAAATAAAGATGTGTATAGCCAACTGGCTGCTGTCCATTCCATAGGGCACCTCAAAGACACTTCCTACGAGGAATGCATCAGCATGCCTTCCTTGGTGGTCTATTACAGAGAAACCCAAATCTGGAAAGTCCCACAGAGGACCTGTTACTCTGCAAAGGTGCATCAATAGACTTGTAGACGTAATGTCTTTGATGTGAATACCATGTTGTGTGGAGCGCAGGGACAGGATCAACTAACAACCAACTGTCTTCTTGCCTGGTCAGGCTGACCAAATTGAAGACACCAATGGAGAGGGTGACCTATGATGGAAATGGCCAGTATTGTGTGGCAACCAGTCATCAAAAATATCTGTGTGGTCAATTGGAGTGTCAGGTCATAGGTCCAAATTTCTGTTTTACCCCCCAAAACTATACCTTAATAGGGCACATAATGATTTATCCTGTCTCCTATTTTTGAAAACACAACTATTATTATATCTGACCTAACTTATCAGGACCAAACTGTCCATAGCACACCAACAATTATTATTTATATTCCCCCACTAAATTTACAGTTAAGAAATTAATGGATCAGAAGACAAACACGTTATTCAAATTACCAATAACATCAATGAGGCAGAGTAATCTAATGCTCATTTGATGGATGGAGGTGATGAGGTCCTAGCAGCATTCTTCTGAATAGAAATTGGGTTAAAGGTGTGGATTGTTATTCAAGGAATTGCAATAGTGATTATTTTCATTGTATTGGGTGCATGCAGTGTAAAATCAGGAGATTAAGTAGAAAAGGTCAAGTGACTCAACAACAATTTTAGGAGATAGCAGATGATGAATTTGGCCAATATGTAATCATGAGGCCTACAACAGAGATATATAGGTGCTGGAGCATCCCTATGATACAGTTATAACTACACAACCAGAATCAATCCATCAGGTCCCTCAACCTCCATCTCAGGAGCCTGGGATTGACTCTGCAACCTTCCTTTCAGTAATCAACCAGTTATATTGTAATATTGTATTGGGTTAATTAGAAATCACCCCATCAAAGAGGGGATTTGTAGCCCTTAAATCTAGCTTTAGCATTCTGTTTTACTCAGCAGTAATGCAAGGAACCTAAGGCCTTAAGTAGTTAGCATATGACATAAATTAGTATAAGGATTTGAGGTCTACAATCTTTTCAATAGAAAAATTACCTGACCATTACTCTGAGTTTTGGGGAACTAGGGATAGCATGCTTAAGGAGAGAGTTTGTGCATAATAATACTAGATAACTGCAATAACATTGAGCTAACACTAGGCTTGGATATTTTAGGATAAAATGTTGGCAAACACTTAACCATGAACTTGCCTTGACAAAGAATTGACACATATGATAATTTTGTTGAAATTATTAGTATACTAACCCAAAGGATAATGATACCCTAATATTATTGAAGTGAGAAAGTTAGATGAAGGAGGCTAGGCATTTGAATGAATACTCATGAATGGCCCCACAATAGTCAAGACAACCTTGTAAGGTGTGTGTGGGGAATGGAGGAGGGAAGAATGTTGCTGATTGATTCTGGATCTTACTCATTTGACTTGTTTGGCAGCAGCTATGTACTGCTTCCCTTAATAGTTGCTGCTGCATTCCCTGGTCTGCTTCCCATTCAGTCCCATCAATCACCTTCACCCATTACCTTCGGGTTACAGTTCTTTGGTTCTCTCTGTCATATCCCTGCTTGAGCAAGGTCTCTCTCAAGCCTCCTTTCCTGGAGAGTTTCTCAGTCTTCTAGCCCTTCCTCACCCTTCTGCTCCCAGCCTTGTGTGATGCTATATGATTGAAGATGACCATTTGTATCATTGCTGTTACCATTGTTATGCAGTTGCAACAAATCTTATACAAAGTGTATCATGTTGGGTGTCAATGGAAAAGGTATAATCCGTCAAGTATGATTATCCTGGTTAAATCCATGTATCATCTTTGTATATTAAATTATGAATATTGCTATGCATTTGTATCTCAAATGTGTTTTGTTCTTGGGATGACACCCACAAAGTACTTTACATCCAGTCTCTCCAGCCCACTGTGAATGGACTCTTCAAGCCTGATGGTCCATTAAGAAGAATCAGCTTTCCAGATTGCTCTTCCTGAGGATGCCTCAGTCAACAAGAGGCCAAAAGCCACCTCTATGATTGAACAAAACATGTAAGGGCATGCGATGTGGACATGTGACTCCAGACTCCATCTTCATCAGTAACTTTCCATACACAGGGTCTGTGGCAATTGCTTGGGACAGTAACTTTCCATGCACATGGCAGAGGCTATAAAAGACACCTGAGACATCTCCATTTTGCCTCATTCTTGCTCCAATTCTCTGGACTCTGGATTGACAACTAAAAGGAGTATTTTGAACTGTGATCTGAGAACCTTCCAATCTTTGGGAAGTTACCAGAGAGACTTTTGCAAGCCAGCAGTCTATTCCACCACTGCTATGATCTTGATCTATGAACACTGAAAATCACTTGTATGTGTGTGATTCTTTAACCATTAAATAAGTCTCTTCTTTTCTTTTATTAATAAATCTTTAGTTGGTTTTATTACAGATTGGCTGATAGTGTGAAATTTGGGTAAGATCTGAGATGTATATTGACCCAGGTAAGTGTCCGATCCTTTGGGATTGGTAGAAACTCAGATATGGTGAAGTGGGTTTTCAGTAACCTCTCACTATATTACATGAGTTTGTCTGGATGGGAACCTAAAGGGGACTGTGTTCAGTTTCTTGTTAATCAGTGTGATGCTGTAGAAGCTCTTTTGCTATGTCTGCCCTGTTTCTTGCAGTCTGCGCTGAGTGTGGCATTCTCAGTGTGGCCCATCCCAGGCACCCGGTCACAGCAGCAAATGATCTGCTTAGGACCTGTAGATCCTTTTATCTGAGCCTTCTGATCTCTGATTGGCTGCTTCCCTGCAGCCTTTCTAGTAAGGTTTGAAGGACCTACCTTCATGCTCCTTTCCTGTGGTGGGATAGGGTGTGATCAGGAGGCCTTCAGCAGCGGGCTTCAAAGGGATGGCTACACCCCATCACAGGGTCTGATGTCAGATTTTGGTCTTTTATCTAACCAGCTGCTCTAGGAATGTCTACACTGCAGCTGGGAGCGTGAATCCCAACTCACGCAGACAGACATGGCTTTGATCACCCTACTGTGCTAAAAATAACAGTGTAGCTGGGGGTAGCATGGGCAGCAGCTTGGGCTAGATGACTCAATACAAACCTGATCAGATCCCCCTAGGTACAAACTTGGGCGGCTAGTCTGAGCCCAGCCACCACCCAGGCTATTCCTGACTATGCTGATGTTTTTATTACGCTTGCTTGAACAGAACTAGCATGCATCTGTCCACTCAAGTATATCTGCAGTGTAGATGTACCCTTCGTTATGAAATGCAGCTGCTTAATAACAACTAGAAGATTTGCACACATTAAACATCTGCTAACGGAACTGTATGGGCAATGAGAAAGCGAACAGATAAATGGGCTTCCCTGGGAGGATCCCAGATGGCCCATTTGGAGAAAAATACTTCCTTGCTGTGAACAGACCTAAGGCTCTGAAAGGTTAAATAACTTATACTTACTTGATTGGGATGAAGGGTATTCAATTGCAAGGAAGTAGCCTCATCAACATGTGGCAGTTGTAGGCTGTTGAGCTTCATAAGACATTTACTCATCATTTCTGAGGAAAAGCAATATGGTGTGGGGTCTTTTGAAACTCTTGCAACACACGAAACTGAACTGTGTTTGTTTAATTATTATTTAGATAACAGCTTGAGACTTTGTGGAAATTATCTGCACCAACTGACACTGAAGCTGACACTAAATATGTATGTACATTTAAAACTATAATATATACATATATTTCTAATGTTACAAAGTCAAGCACCGCAGCATTAAGAAATGCCAGAATGCCCAGGCCATGAGATGGAGGCTGATTTTTTTTAATGTCTGTGCAGAAGCAAATAACACTAAGGGTAAGCACTTTGTCAGTGCTAGATATAGTAGATGCATCCGAACCTGCAATACTCTGAACAACGAGGACTAGAGAAAACTCACTCATGACTGAAAGACATTCACATGTGATTTTTTTGTGCAATTCTCATAACTTGGTGAAATTCCTTATGCCTTTTAAGTTGCCTGAATAGTATCTATGTTTTCTCAAAAAAACATACATGGTATTTTCCATTGTCGGTAGCACTGCTGATTATTGAAGCACAGAAAATCAGCATTTGCTGTTGTAATAGCAAACTAAAGCTAAACCCCTTATAATTCCAGCAGCTGTTTGCAGTTAAACAGGGTATCCAACTGGGAAAAAAATCTGAAGAAAGAAATATCAAGACAGGGATGCCACAAGGCTTAGAGCCATAGACGCTCCCACTACTACCCCCAGTCTCCAATCTTCTTCCTTCCCCACTCCCCCACAAAAAGTACCACTACACAGTCCTCTTTGGTTATTTCAGTATTTCTAATCAACATTCATTTATAGTGTTTCTTTTCATAGAATCATATAATATAAGGGTTGGAAAAGACCTCAGGAGGTCATCTAGTCCAACCTCCTGCTCAAAACAGGACCAACCCCAACTAAATCATCCCATCCAGGGCTTTCTCAAGCAGGGCCTTAAAAACCTCTAAGGATGGAGATTCTACCACCTCCCTAGGTAACCCATTCCAATGTTTCACCACCCTCCTAGTGAAATAGTTTTTCCTAATATCCAGCCTAGACCTCCCCCACTGCAATATGAGACCATTGCTTCTTGTTCTGTCATCTGCCACCATTGAGAACAACCTAGCTCCGTTCTCTTCGGAACCTCCCTTCAGGTAGTTGAAGGCTTCTATCAAATCCCTCCCCTGCACACACTCTTCTCTTTGCAGATTAAATAATCCCAGTTCCTTCAGACTCTCCTCATAGGTCATGTGCCCCAGCCCCCTAATAATTTTCCAGCCCCCTCTGCTGGACTCTCTCCAATGTATCTACATCCTTTCTGTAGTGGGGGCCCAAAACTGGATCCAGTACTCCAGTTGTGGCTTCACCAGTGCTGAATAGTGGGGAATAATTACATTCCTTGATCTGCTGGCAATGTTCCTACTACTGCAGCCCAATATGCCATTAGCCCTCTTGGCAACAAGGGCACACTGTACTCATATCCAGCTTCTCATCCACTGTAATCCCTGGATCCTTTTCTGCAGAACTGCTGCTAAGCCAGTCAGACCCCAGCTTGTAGCTCTGCATGGGATTCTTCTGTCCTAAGTGCAGGACTCTGTACTTGTCCTTGTTGAACCTCATGAAATTTCTTTTGGCCCAATCCTCCAATTTGTCTAGGTCACTCTGGACCCTGTCCCTATCCTCCAGGGTATCTACCTCTCCCCCCACTTTAGTGTCATCCATGAATTTGCTGAGGGTACAATCCATTCAGATCATTGAAGATGTTGAACAAAACCCTCCACAGGACCAACCCCTGTGTCGTTCTCCTTGATACCAGATGCCAAGTAGACATCGAGCCATTAATCACTACCCATTGAGCTCGACAGTCTAGCCAGCTTTCTATCCACCATTCATCCAGTCCATACTTCTTTAACTTGCTGGCAAGTTTAAATATAGTAAGTCATCCGGAAGTCCCCATTTCCCAAAACAAAATCCTATCTGGGTCCCTGTGTCAGAGATGAAATGGTTAAATCAAGTCTAAAATGCATAGAATGTGTTAAAATGTGTTTGCCATAAGTATGTATTTATATAATATATGAAGCACAAATACAACATTTGCACAACATAATTTAAGTTATTTATGTTTTCTGGATCACTCACTTAAGCATTTGATTATGAAGTCTGAAATAAAATAAGATCTTTGAAACATCAAATGATTGCTGGTGGCTATGTTATTTTCTGGGAAAATTAAATGGGTAAAGCTATCTCCTCCACATGCTGACCAAACAAAAATATAATATTGACATATTTTGCAGTAAAACCTTCCAGATTAAAAAAAAATTCTGTGTATGGGTTTGTGTCACATTTTCCACCCCATATAGCTGGTATTCTTTATATGCCTACTGTATTTAGCCGCATATTAGCAGATAAATCTACAACTGATAAAACCTAATAATATATTTTAATGAGTGATGGGGTTATGTGTTTTTTTTTAAAAAGCCATCAGGCATTTGTTTGAATTAAAAGACTCCCATTTTATTGTTTGATTCAGAATGTTAATAATTTGAACAGCATAAAAATTTGCTCAATTGCTTTTTCATTATTTATGCAGAGAGTCTAAACAAGAGGTCTTTCCTGCCAGTGTCAGCGGAATGTCCTGAACAATTCTTACCACTTGTGGGACAAATCCTACCTACTACAGCTCCTATCTTAATACTTAGAGCCAGGTCCTGGTTTATGGTTAGGAACGTCTGTGATTTATGTCAGCTTCCCTCTCCTCTGAGCAACTCCATGGGTTCCAACTGCAGAACAGGTTCAGGGCCTCCTTTTCACTGATCTCTTCAGGCTCTGATTAGCATATAGTAGGACCTACTTACATGATGGCAGTTGGCTACTGCAGATTTTGCTACTGCTTCCCATAGGTCAGACATTGGCTTTAAGTCCTTACTTAAAAAAGAGTCCCATTCAACTTCAAAGCAAGAGGACTTGCACCAGAGCAAGGGCTTCTGGAATAGGGGCAGTAATGGCAAGGGATGAGAAAACCAGACAATGAGTGAAATCCGGCTGCAGAGAAAGCACCACAATATTCTATGTCCTGGAACGATAAATTAAAGGGGATAAAGAGACAAAGATTACTGAATGACTTTCCACAGAGAGTCTCCAGAAGGAATATACCACATTCTTCCTCTCCGCATTTACCATGGATTTATATAGTGGCAATATGATATTTTCTAGCCTATCTATCCCTTTCTTAATGATTCCCAACATTCTGTTAGATTTTTTAACTGTCGCTGCATATTGAGTGGATGTTTTCAAAAAACTATCCACAATGACTCCAAAATCTGTTTCCTGAGTGGTGACAGCTAATTTAGACCCCATCATTTTATGCATATAGCTAGGATTATGTTTTCCAATGTGCATTACTTTGCATTTATCAACAGACCCCACTATTTACCTCTCTCCATTTTGAAAATTGACTATTTATGCCTACCTTTTGTTTCCTATCTCTTAACGAGTTACCAGTCCATGAGAGGACCTCCTCCTTATCCCACCCCAGCTTACTTTATTTAAGAGTCTTTGGTGAGGGACCTTGTCAAAGGCATTCTGAAAATCTAAATTCACTATATCCACTGGATCCCCCTGGTCTACATGCTTGTTGACCCCTCAAAGAATTCTAGTAGAAAAGCTTTTTGTTCATCAAATAAAAGCACACCACTCATATTTTAATATCAGTAATGTTGCCTTTCTAATGTGATGGATGTGCCCACTCTCCCTCGGCGCAGCAGCCCCCGAGCTGGGGCTGGGAAGGAGTGAGGTCTCTCCCCAGCAGTCACAGCGCTGGAGATGGGGAAAGTTACCTCTTTCTGTCTGCCACAGCCCTGCTTGTCCCAAATTCCCCCAACCCCTTCTTCTCATCCCTCTTCCCCCTCTCACCTATCCCCTATTCCCCCCAAGGCCACCACCTCACCTTACATGTGCGTCTTCTCCAGGATCCTTGTACCTAATTAGGTGGATGGCCCTTCATTCTCTTGTGTGTGGCCACCCAGGTGCACACCTTAGAGGGAACTATCCATGGATCACCTTCATGGAGCTCATGGACCACTGGTGGTCTGCAGACCACAGTTTGAGAATCTCTGACATAGATAATCTCCATTAATATATCCTCTCCATTAGGGATATCTCTGTCTGAACCATGTACTCTTCTGCATCTGCTGGCTTTCCCCCAGCCCTTAGTTTAAAAACTGTTCTACAACCTTTTTAATTTTAAGTGCCAGCAATTTGGTTCCATCTTGGTTTAGGTGGAGCCCATCCTTCCTGTATAGGCTCCCCCTTTCCCAAAAGTTTTCTCAGTTCTTAATAAATCTAACCCCCTTCTCCCTACATCATCATCTCATCTACACATTGAGACCCTGAAGTTCTGCCTGTCTAACTGGCCCTGTGTGTGGAACTGGAAACATTTCAGAGAATGCTACCATTGAGATCCTGGACTTCAATCTCTTCCTTGCAGCCTAAATTTGGGCTCCAGGACCTCTCTCCTATGCTTAACTATGTCACTGGTACCTATGTGTACCACAACTACTGGCTCCTCCCCAGCGCTACACATAAGTCTATCTAGCTGTCTCGAGAGATCCACAATCTTTGCACCAGGCAGGAAAGTTCTCCCAGTTATCACAAATCCAGCTATCTATGTTTCTAATGATCAAATCCCCCATAACTAATACCTGTCTCTTCCTAATAACAGGAGTTCTTTTCCCCAGAGAGGTATCCTCAGTGAAAGAAGATACTACAACATCCCAAGGAGAGTTCCAACTATGGGATAATTTCCCTCTGCTCCCATTGAATATTCTCCTTCCCTGAGATCTTTATAATCTGCAACAGCATAAAGGTTGTCCAACTGGGGATGGGACCATTATACAGTGTCCCTGAAAGTCTCATTTATGTACCTCTCATCTCCCTTAGCTCCTCCAGTTCAGCCACTCTGGTCCCCAAAGCCCATACATAGTCTCTGAGGGTGAGGAGCTCCTTGCACCAAATGCACACATATGCCACCTGCCTATAGGGCAGGTAATCATACATGGTGCATTGGGTGCAATAAACTGGATAGCCCCCACTCTGTTTCTGGTCTTCTGCCAGCATTATCTTTTTTACTCCTGAATCTCATTCCTTTGTCATTGTTTTGTTTTTATCAGGGTTTTATTTTGGCTTTAAGTTTAAAGAACGTTAAGTGTATCTAGAACCCCTTCTCATATTCCTTCTCTAAAATCCCTTGTAAAACTCCACAGGCCGCTAGGCTTAGCACATGATCCCCCAAAGAAATAGACCACAAAGTATATTTCAGTCAAGCAGCACACACAGTACAGACAACAAACAAGGGTCATGTAATTGCTCCATCACCTGGAGAACTCCCTTGCAAAATTCCCCTGTTAGCGAGCTGCTCCTCCTTCATTCTCTCTCTGATTTAAACCCCAAACTTCCTAGAATGTTTATACAGAACTGAAACAAGATACCACATAGATAAATATATCACTTCAGAGGGTGAAGGCTGTTTTCAAGTAAAAACTACACTTGCCTGCATCGTTCTTTCAATCTTTGCTTGTTTGTTGTGGGTTTTAATCTTTATTAATTTATTTATTTTACTTCTGACTGCTCATTTGTAGGGAAAAGTCTCTTTGATGTTGGGCTGTTAGAGTTAGATTAAGCGAAACAATGCATTCCTTATATGCTAATATCTAAATCGTGAGTCAACAAGAATATCTTTCCTCAGGAAAATAGATAATTAAATTACCCTTTCATCAAGTAAACAGAGTTTTTGATCAAGGCAGGCTTGTTGCAAGAGTCTTTGATATAACTAGTGCATTGTCTCATACTAAGCTGTCAATGTTGTTGATGAATCCTCATACTAATGAGACTTTCTGATGGAGTTAATTTAGCTTATTGTTCAGTTGGATTTATGGATAACTGTTTAGTAAAGATATGAAGGTCTGTCACAAAAACAGTGTGACTCAGCATCAGGTACTTTTTCATTTCTTTCATTTTTATTTGTCTGGTTTTTTTGGAGTGAATTTAGTGCTTATTCAAAGGGACAGATTACAGTACTGGAGACTGAAATCCTCTATTTAAAGAATAGTATCAAAACTGGCTTCCCCAGAAAGTGTCTCGTTCTTGAACAAAGGCGTAGCAAGGGGGCAAGATAGTAGATAGGTACTACTTCATAAGGGTGTAAGAATCAGCGCTCTTCTTTCTCTCCAAATTCTTTCTTGGGGCAAGGTGGAAGGTGGGAGTCTGCAACTCTGTTCTTTAGATATTTCTTTCCATTTATTAGGAGATCATATTGTTGGGATGGTACCAAATTATTATGAATTGTTGTGATTGATATGAATGTGGTGAACTTGAGTTTGGTATGGCTTGGTATGTCTGAATTTACTAGAGGATTCTGGGAGCAGGATTCTCTTAGTATCAAGTTGTTAATATGGAAATTTACTGAGAGTGCTGAGAGTGAACTTGAATGGTTAATTGAGACAATCCGTGGGTGTTTCAATATGAAACTTTGGAACATATCAGCCGATAATCAGCTCATCAAGTAAAGAGAATGCAAAAAAACGCCATCAATGAGCTTGCCACAGGCTGACCGACTCAAAATGACCCTTTTGGATAACACTCAGCTAAAAGCTCAGGTGATAGACTGATGAGAGGGTAAAGACCAATTGATCTTTGCTCTGTGTCTGTTTGCAGCACCCTTCTAAAATATTAATTAGAAAAACCAGTAATAAAACTCTCACCGGGCATATTTTTGGGACATTTGACTCCTTTGAGAACAAAAGGTATCAATACTAAGCAAGGTGAGTTAGTTAGTTCCCCAATTAACATCTGAAAAGGCTTGTGACAATGTAAGACAGAGGGCCTCAGGGTAACCAAGACCCTGCATCGGGACACCTTTGACAGACCAAGTATTTGAGAGGAGAAGAGAAGAGAAGAAGTCTCCATCTAGGATTGGTAGCTATACCTGCTTTGTTTGCCAATCAGGATACTGTGTAAGGCCAACACAGTAACTGAGGGTTTGTGCTTGGGGAATTGAGGCTTATTAAAGAGACATCATATAATCTTTCACTGCTCTTGTGATTCTTTCTCAAATAAAAAGCTTTTAATTGAACAAACTGAATTTGATTTTCATTGATACCAGTAACAATCTGCCTAGCTATGGGCCATTAAAGTTCCATTTCAACATTGGTAGCAGAGGATGGTTTCCATGCTAGTGCATGAGTTGCCTGTTTCTGAACTGGTCAACAAAAATATTGTTTTGAGACATTGTACTGTACTGGGTAACTGGGGAATTGAATATAGCTTGGAGCCTGAATACTGAGAGAGAGGTATGCAGGGTTATATAGCAAGGCAGGTCCACCTCGGAGCACAAGGGGGATATCCCGAAACCTTCAGGTCTTGCTAATAAGTCCCTATTAAGATAGGTGTTGGATGGATCACTTGGTGATTACCTGTTCTGTTCATTCCCTCTGGAGCACCTGGAATTGGCCACTGTCGGAAGACAGAATACTGGCCTAGATGGACCTTTGTTCTGACCCAGTATGGCCATTATGTTCTGATGTGTTTAAAAGCTTGGGATCAGACCCAAGGCTGGATGATCCTGTCCCCACACAATATAGGAAAGGTTTGGATAATCTGTTGTCAGGGTATCAAGAGGGTTACATTTCTAAGAAGGAGCAAATGATGAATGCTGCTGTTTGAGCTATGTATCATGCTGTAAATAAGCTTGTAAAAGAGCATGATGCATAGGAATAGGAACTGGAAAAACTAAAATTGCAAAATGAAAACCTAAAATATGACTTGCAAGTCCTGAAGCACAGAATGTAACTAATGCTCAGCAGATAACAGCTTTAACACAGACATGTCAGGACTTAGAGGAGAAAATAAATATACAGGTAGAAGAGGAGCCCCTTCCAGCCTGTAATGGTAGTACAGATGCTCAGTCTGCATGGCAAATACAATAGGAAGTAATTTGCCCTCTGACTGGAATTAAAAAAACAGACTAAACCATTGGGTTTTTTGACTAAGAAAATGTATTTGTCTTGGCTGTGGGGCTATATGGATATAAAACATCTAGATCTTGGAGATTTAAGAGAATTGATAATAACATGTGATGGCCCTAAGGAAGGAACTGCATTGTTAGCAGAAATTGAGGCAGTGTTAAGCAAAGATGACAGAAAAGGTGCTGTACAGAAAATAACTAGATATTTTCTGACCCCACCTGAATTAAGGTCAGTTTTGTTGATGCATCAGGAGAAAAGGGATTCTGTTATGGCTTATTGTTCTGTTGTTGGTATGCTCTCTGGCTGAAATTGAGGAGAAACAGATGACAGATTTAATCTGTGATGGTTTAAAGGAATCTACTAAGGTGTTCATAGGCTCTTGGATGGATTTAGATCAAGCTGAATTGATTAAAGCGGCTCGGGAAGCAGAAAGGGTAGTAAATCAAACAAGTAGTTCTTCTCAGAAAGTGGCCCAGGGCTTACTGGAAGGGGCTTTCAGAGAGAAGGCATTGGAACAGGGACAGAAGTGGAGTTTGGAAAGTATTGAACTTGGAACTTCCAGACAAATCACTGCTGAGCATTACTGCAGCCACAAGCCATTATTTCCAATTATCCTGATGTTTAGTTACCAGATCTCATGACATATATGGAGTTAACTCCTGTCAGAAGTGTGTATAGTGTAATAAGTGTATACACTGTCTGTCTTCTCATTTCCATGACTGTTGTTAAAGCTATTTAATGCAAATTAACTTGCTATGACTTTACTTCTTGGTTTCCAAGAATTTCCTTGCAGAAGGCAAGTGGTATATAACCAAAGTTCAGTCTTATCATTAATTAAACCTTCTGATAAAATGAACTCAAAAATAGAATTAGTAACACACATGTGTGCATGTAAGTTTGCTGCCCAGCTGATCTTAGCAGGGAAATAGATTTAGGGATAGACAGGGTGACCTGAATTCCCATTTTTAAAGGAACAGTCCCATATTTACACCCTCCTGCAAGTGTTCAGACTTTTATTACAAATGGGCAAATCCTCCTGTATTTTCTGTCTCCTCCCACCCCCATCAGTACTGGCATATCCTGCTGGTGGTTGGATATTTGCTCACCAGCCACCCGCTCACCAGTGGTGAGTGGTGAAGACCAGTAGCCAATGATGGGGATAGGTGTGCAAAGTTGCAATGTACGGGACCAGGTGCTCCCCTCCGCTGGTCCATCAGCACAGCTCCTACATGTGCTGGTTCTTGGCCAGCACGGCCTTGCCCCTGTGCCATTTCTGGCCAGCATGGCTGCGAGGTCTGGAGACCAGTGTGTGAGGTCAGGTGCCAGACAGCAGCCGGTTACATGTCGCCTCTGCTGCCCACCCGTCGGCTCTTTACGTGCTCCTCCTCTCATCGTACTCTCCCTACTTTGCCCCTTCCTGCCCCTCTCCCCACAGTCCCACTGCTCCTCCATATTCTCCCTGGCAGGGCGCGTCCTGCTCCCAGTGCTGTTCAGGGAACCATCCCCTTGTCAGAGCACTCAGCTCACCAACAGTCTAGCCAGCAGGTTCCTTCCTTCCCTCTCTGCCTTTGGCTGGGCTGGTGCCCCAGGAAAGCCCAAGGCCCTCCAGCCCAGGTGCTGGCCAGGAGCCCCGTGAGTGCCCAAAGCCATGCTCAGCACTGAGACAGGGAAGCCTCTCTGCCTCTTTGCTAAGCTCTGGAATGGCGGGGGAGGGGAAAGTGGGAGGGAGCTATTTCCAGCCTGTTCATGCCCCGACCCTGTAGGCTCCACAGCAGCCCCCTGGACAGGGGCTCAGCACCTTCCTCACCCACCCACCCCCCTGTCATTGGTCCTGCCTCCAGGGAGCACGGGGATGTTCCTTCCCCTAGGCACCCTTCCCTGCTGAGTCATCTCTCCTGTCAGATTTGCTGAAGCCTTTGCAGTCAGGTTCCCTGAGCCCCAGTGCACAATACATCCTTAGGGCTTAACGCCTTTTCTGCCCGCGCTGTAGCTGGGAGATAGGATGGGTCTGGGTTATGTCAGTGGCCAGCAACAGCATGGAGGTATTAGCTGCCTTTTGACACTGTGTGGGCATTAAGGAACAAGCTGTTTCCCATCACAGGGGGGATGGAGGGGAGGAAAAGGAGATGAGCTCATCCAGTTACCTGGGATGGAAGTACTATTTCTCAATATTGTCACCCACTGTTCAGATTGCCACCTATATGTCTGCATTTACATATCAGGAAGATCTAAATAAAGCCTGCTTGACTTTCACTTACTCCACCTGTTGCAACTATTAGGCCAATGTCCTTTCTGCCATAACTAAATTCATACCAGTGATGTTGCACTAGAGATAAGTTTGGCCCACTCTTGCTATGTAATTAAGTTATACAGAAAATCAAGATGTGTATTTTTAGTTTCTCTGTGAAACATCTTTTCTATTTTCCTTTCTTTCCTTTTTCTTAAATGTAAGAATTTTAAGTAGTACACACTTTTTTTTAAAATGAGTAAACAATTATTTTGAAGAAGAATTGAGATCTGGTACACAGCTACGATGAACTTAAGCATGTTGCCACTGATGTGCCTATGTTAATAATGGATCAGTAGCATGCTTGATTATTAATAGGAACATAAGGACCTACATTTATTTTGAAGGATTAAAAAAAGAACAAATACAAAGAAAATTAGTTAAAACAAACAAATAAGTTCCCACTGGAAGTAAAAGTATAAATATTTATTAATTATTTCTAATTAATCAGAACTTAAGGGTATATCTGGGTAATGTCACAGAACCTGGAATTGACATAACTTCAATGGGAGTTAAGCAATTGTGTACATTTTTGTTGAATAAGGCCTTAGGCCCCAGAGGCATGATGGTAGGTCTTTATATATAAATTTAAGCACGAGTAGGCCCACTGAAATTACAGTAGCTTTGCGTATGTTTATGGTGAAGTATGTGCCTAAGCATTTGGAGGATAGTTGCCTTGTAGTATATTTGACTAAATTTGCCATGATGTTGCTTCTATTTTTATAATTTGAAAGTCATTAATGGGACTTGCCATTGTAATTTGATTGTGAATTGTGGTCTTTAGTTTATCTGTATTGTATGTCTTTACTTTATTCCAGAATATATTTAGGATATTACTCTGCCTGATCAGTTGTCACTCAAAAACTAGTTTAAAACTGTTACAGAAACAACTTATAGACCAGTAGCCCTATTAAAGACTGTCAGAGGATTTCCTATGCTCTGGTTTAGGAATACCTGTACACACATGTTTAAGTTCACCATTATTAAGGACAGAACTTTAAAGTGTGTCCTTAAGTCTGCTTGATTTCAATGGGACTTAAGAACACGCTTAAATGCTGTGACAAATGTGGGGATGTTTGATGGTAAACATTGATTTGTATCCCAAAAATGTGGTTTATCAATAGGATTTCTGAGGTGGTGTGTGCTGGAATATTGGAGAGCAGATGGCTTCAACATACTCCTCCACAGTTCCTGGACCAATGATTACAAATCATTAAGGTTGAATGGGTCTGATGAAATAATGGCATTATTTTAGATGTCCTGGTTGGTTGACTGGGAAAAAACAATCTGAGGCAAAAGGAAGACATCACGTGTGGGCCTTATAACACAAACCACTGATCATTATGGTATTTGGGGGACAGAGGCATGGTGGTAGATTTTTGTTTGTTTTTTGAGAAAAGCTAGTTTCCTTGAAAGGAAAAAAAAAGAGAGTGGTAAATAAATTCCTGAAAGACAAATTGGGATGGATCTGGGTACCTGCAGCTTCGTGGCTTCCTGGAAGGATGTAAGCCAGATTCATTCTACTCCTGTAACTTAAGAGGGAAGCCTGTTTAATGTAGTTTATTGTGAAACACAAAATTAAATGGGAATAAATACACATGTAGGCTGTTTGTTGTTTGAATTCATTTTCACTAATGTTTTGTCCTGTTTGCTAATAAACATACTTGAATCTAACTAGACTGTTGGTCGCTATATCACTTCACAAGTCCCCAAAGGGAAGATCAAGCAAGTTCCTGAACCCCATTAGGTCTGTGTGGCAATAACGGGTTGGCACAATAGGGTGTTTCATCCAAATCCTAATCTAAGAGTGAGAGACTTACAAGATGCCACTCCACATTATTAAGAATCAGAGGGGTAGCCATGTTAGTCTGGAATTGCAGAACTGACAAAGAGTCCTGTGGCACCTTAAAGACTATCTAAAGTATTAGAACATAAG
>ML677341.1:35044076-35167590 GCA_007922305.1 Dermatemys mawii | reverse complement strand
TTAGTTAGTCTTTAAGGTGCCACAGGACTCTTTGTCACTTCCACATTATTAAGGATAAGAGCACTATCACCTGAGGCAGTATAATCAGAGAAAACAGAAAGGGAACATAACTAGTCCCATAAACATGACAAATGGTATCCGGAATAGGATATAGGACAAATGGTCTCTGGAACAGGGACTGAATCAGGGCCTTAAATGTTACAAAACTGACATATTGTGTTTCATTTTACCTATATTCGTCATCAGGTTTTCTTTATATATTTAAAGTTTTATCAGGTATCACTAACTCAATGGTGCTTTGCATTAATTTTTGAAGAGGGCAAAGAACAGCTTCTAAAATTTCCTTAAAATAAAATAATCTTATTTGGGGTAATTCATTCAACTCAAGGTCTCCTTTTTCTAGAGCTGGACACACTACACCAAAGTGGAATAAATTTGTGCCAAATCATATGGATGAAAATAGGCAACAGGTGGCATTTTGAAAGCTGACGCAAACTGTCATGCCATGAGGCATACCAGATGCAGCAGGGCTGTGCACATCAGCCCACTCAATAACTGCAAAAAGATTTGGCCAGCAAAGGAATGGAAATGCAACATAACCCATCATGGCACATTGTTGTGCCAGTGTAGTTGATCTGAAGCAATGCTGATTTCACTGGTGAAAAAAACTTATACAATTTCTACCATGTTTCTAAAAACAATTAAATTTTTCCGGTTTACCTGAATATACACAGGAAGTTAAATAGAAGAAATTTTAGAACATTGCTTATTTTGTAGGATTCCATTTTGCTGCTGTAACCTGTGCTATCTTATTCATCACATCTGAAGGGTCATTTAAATAATTTTGTAATACACAGCTGGCTATCTAGGGTCTTGATCCTAGTCCTTTTGATGTTAATGGCAGTTTTGCCACTGAAGATTAATGAAAACTCTATCTGGTCTTAAAAAAACGTCACTCTCCTTCTATTCTTGTGCTTGCATATGGTGACTAAAAGAGAGAACACAAAAACAAACAACCTAAACATATTTCCTTTGGGGTTACCACTTGAGAGCCGTTAATTCAGAGCTATAGAGCACACTTTGTAGTTCAGTGTAGTCCAGGAGATGTGATCAATTTTGTTGCGTGAGCACAAGACTTATTCTTACTAAATTATTACTGTAAGCCAATCTGTGGTGGTTAATAGTGACCTTGGGGTACAGAAGGAATGAATATTGCTAGCAAAATATACAAATGATAAAATGAAAGGTTGGCTTTGCTAATCTCTGATGCCTGCTTAGTGGAAGTTAAGGCCAATGGTAACCAAATTTCAAACCATTACTATACTTTGTTAAAATATTTTAATGATATCAAGCTACATTTAAATGAAGAGAGAATACCATAGACTTTCTTCCCTGTTATTGTGAGCAAAGCAAAATTCTAATTGGAGTACTTATGAGGGAGCAAATATGCATAGAGCCAGACGGATGAACAATCTCTATCAAGAGTAATATAACCATGTCATTAGCTGAATGGCAGCCAATAAAAATTCGCTGTCTTTATGTGGCAAAGAAGCTCTAATTTATTCCTGGTTTCTGATTAATGTTCTGTGAATGGCTCTTTGGCCACTGTGTGTTTTGATCATATGTGGCTATCAGGATCCAACTGTTTGATGGACTTACATATGGATCTCATTAGGAATTGGTGACAGTCTTTATGCGCAAAATAGACAAAGAAACAAAGAAACTAAAAAGATGTCAATGGAAAATGGGTTTCCCAATAGCAACGACAATAATTAGCAGGTATACCCCACATTGAACATAAGTAACTTAGTTTCCCTTCTAATCAAAGAAAATGTTGGAAAAGTGATGGAAATTAAATGTTCCAAGTAGTTAGACACACACCATTGCTCAACAAAAGGCATTTCAGGTCTCAACATGTAATCATGTATCTGCCAAGTACACCTTCTGACTGGCTTCAGTGCAAACATATGTAAGGGGGAAGGACAAAAGGAGATTGCTGAAGAACATCAGCAAGAGCAGAAGGAGGTAAATAAATAGTAGCAAAACTGCACTCCAGTTACCACTGTCCACAGTAACTGCATTGCCCTTCTGGGAAAAACAAAATTGTGCTAATAGAAGTATGCTTTTTTAGGCTGATATGTTTCCTTTAGAGTCTTTTCAAGCAAACTAGATGAAAGTAGCAACTTTTTAATTTTCCATAAAGGGCTTACAGTGTCTACTTAAGCAATGGAGAAGCAAGTAGTAACAAATTCGTCAAGTCATAGCAAACTTCATATTTCTGAAAATAGTATGACAAATGATTCTAGTACTTAATCATTCTTGTGCCTCTTCTCTGAACCTTCTTCATTTTAATCAACATTTCTTCTTGAACAGTGGGACCAGAAGTAGCAAATTAAAGTTCTTGGTCATATCTGCAAATATTGAACAAGTTGCAGTTGCTTGTGAAAATGAAAATAAATAGTGATAAAATTGTTTGTGCAGTGTTGACACAATTACCGCAGTTCTACATCCCATGCTCATGTAGACTAGGATCGTCTGACTTCCTCTTGAAGTCAATGGAATTGTTGTGTGAGTTAGCCCTACTCAGTGTGAGGATAAGGCCTTGGGCTACATTTGCAAGTTGGAGCACAATAAATAAGCCCAGAGCTGGCTCTACCTTTTCTGCTGCCCTGCCCCACACACATGCTTCCTCAGCTGGTGTCTGGAGCCAGTCCTGAATCAGCCCCAGGCACTCTAAATCCTGAGGTGTCCACACTGGCAAGGCACGAAGAGTGCCTGGATTCTGCAGCTGGAGCACTTCTGGTAATCCACCTGCATGAGAGCTTGCTGTGCCCTGGGTGAAATGCCCGGGTGTCAGTGTGGATGATATGTTGCATTACTGCACTGTGATTGGCCTCCAGAAATGTCCCATAATCCCCTGAAGTCAAGTGGCCACTCTGGTCATTGTTTTGAAATCAGCTGTGGGCATGCGGCTATCCCCTTTGAAAGCTCCGTTCCTGACAACCAGCTTGCTTCTCTGCTCTGGGACAAAGCACGCCATCACTGTGGAGTGCTGCTGCTGTGGAGGCAGGATGTGTGTATGGGTTGTGGGGAGTGGGGCTGATGTCAGGGTTTCCCCCTGCTGCTGTCTGAACTTACAAGACAGTATGCTGACACTCTGCCTTCCAAAACACACTGTCTCTCTCCCCCCCCACACATACACACAGCACGCTCCCTGTCACACTCCACCCCACCTCCCACTTCAAAAGCACGCTGCAGCCACTTGCACACTGGGATAGCTACACAATGCACTGCTCTCTGTGGCATTGCAAGAGCTGTGAATGTGGCCGTACCACTGCACTTGCAGCTGACAGTGTAAACACACGGCAGCACATTCCCTGCTGCTGTCTCAGAAGGCTGGTTTAACTCCTGGTGCTCTACATCTGCAAGTGTAGCCATGCCCCAAGGCTGTAATGTAGGTGGTAATATCACCTCCTGAAATGAGTGTCTGAGCTTATTCAATAGCTCATAAAAGTGTCATTGTATCTACTTACCTACAGTTCATTTTTGTAATTGTAATCAGAAATGTGGTAAGGATGGTCACAGTTCCCTGCTCAAGAATCTTAAGCATGTTGGCCTGACCCTACAAGGTGGTGGTGTCGGACTTCACTGAGAATTGAGAGCACTTGCTACCCTCCAAGCGGTGCTCAGCACCTTATAGAATGGGGCCCCGTGGTATTAGCCTAATCCATTAGGACATTGAAGCTTGCAGCAAGTTGTCACAGGGGAATTTTAAATATGTACAATAGTATTGCAATGAGTTTGCTACTTTGGTTTCTTTACCAGTTTTCCATAATATGTTGGTTATAATTAATCTTAAAGGGTTTTTCTTGGGATTGTTTATTTTTACCTCTATCACTTTGTATTAGCATTTCATTTTAGTTTAACAAAACTATAAAATACTTTTTAATTAATATGCATATTATATATCTACATATATATTAATGATTTCTAGACATATATGATTTATTCCCAAGCTATTTCAGAAAGACTATGCATATATAGTGTTTAATATTAATACATCCCAATTGCTGTTGATTACACCATTTATTGTTTTACAATAAGAAAATAAGATTTCTGGTCTCTGAGGAAACAATCAAGATGACTGTTGACTCAAATGAAAAGCTAGTAAAATGTCTTAACGGATGTTCTTTGTATAAAGACGAAAATCCAGGATTATGTATTTCATGATAACGGATAACCTTGTAACATACTTTAAACTTACCAGTCTTGCCTAAGACCAAACAAAATAGGTTCAGATGCACCAGTAATGAAGACTTGATGGGACAGAAAAAATGTCTTTTAGCTCTAAGTAAGCCTTAATTAAGTAAAATGCGTAGGTGTTAAACTATGGAGAGCATTAACAGCAATCATAGATATAACTAGCTTGCTGTCAACCAAAGTTAATTGAATACTTGTGGGAGGGGACTTGGAATAAGAGGGATCATCAAATTGGTTAGGCCTTTAAAATAGACCTTTGAATTCTTAGATGAAATTCTGGTCCTATTAGGTGTTTGTACACTACAATGTAAGCCCAGGGTTAGTGGAACTTGAGTTCAGAGACCCTTTGTTTGCAAGCCCAGGCTTGGGTGTCCACACTTGGTTTAGTAACAAAGAGTCCTGTAGCACCTTAAAGACTAACTAAAGTATTAGAGCATAAGCTTTCGTGGGCTAATACCCACTTCGTTGGATGCCTTCATCGGAGGCATGCATCCGACGAAGTGGGTATTAGCCCACGAAAGCTTATGCGCTAATACTTTAGTTAGTCTTTAAGGTGCCACAGGACTGTTTGTTACTTCTGCAATTCCAGACTAACACGGCTACTCCTCTGATTCTTGACACTTGGCTTAGAATTTCCAAACCTGGGTCTGACACCTGCACTCCAGCATCTCCACTACATTTTGCAGATCTCAGTCAAAACTTCATATCCCGGTTTCCTGTGTCTTCCCCAGCTGTAGACACTCTAGTCATTTGTTCATGGTGCATTGTGGGAAAATTTGATTGTGTTCCCCACAAGTTACAGGAAATTGTAGCAGTCCAGCCAACATATCCTGCAAAACCATATTTTGGGTCTTCATGCTTCCAGCAACCGGAGCCAGCAACATGGAAGAAGCATTGTGTGCCAGAACTTTCACATGAAGAAAACTTTGTGAATAGTTTGATCTGATCCTCCAGCATCACAACACACTCACGAGAGTGGCCATTACTGCTACAGAAGCTGGTTTCTATAACCATCTGGAAGCAACCCAAGACTTCTACCGATCCATTGGTAGCTAGTTGGAAAGTCAAGTGTGGGTAAAGTGGTGGTGGAGGTCTTTGATGCAATCAGGCATGTGGTTTACCCAAAGGTGGTGGACATAAACAAGAACCCAAAGTAATTGTTTGTTTTGAGAGAATGAGGTTTCCAAACTGTGCCAGGGCCATTGATGGGACTCACATGCCCATAGTTTGCCCAACTCAGAGAGCACATAAGTACATAAACCACAAAGGACACTACTCCATTGTTATCCAGGGTCTTGTGGATCACAGAGGCCAATTTGTGGATGCTAGCATGGGCTGAACTGGAAATGTTCATGATTTTCCCCTGATTGGGAGTCTATCTTCCTGGACAGGCAGGAACATATTTCCCAATAAATAACATTGCCAAAAATGGAATTGTTGTTCCCACCATAATTCTAGGGGGCCCCACATGCCCCCTTTTGTTTTGACTTATGAAACCATATCCTGCTTTCAGAGGGTCTGGCAAAAGAAGGTTTAATTACACTCTCGGTATATGTAGAATGATAGTTGAATGTGCATTTGACAGATTGAAATCCTGCTGGTGCTGTTTACAGACCTGTTTGGATTCCAGTATCATTGGTGCTGTTCTCTTCACAATCTTCTTGAAGCCAAAGGTGAGCCATTTCCTCTCAAATGGACCTATGACAGTAATGGATTACTGAACTGGTACACTCAACCAGAAAGTGCTCCTTTCACAGCTGGTGCAGAATGCGCCCAGGCAACAGACATTGGGGTTGCTCTGTTCTCCCATATTATGGACATGTATGCGTCAATAGAAGAGGGAGAACAGCAACGAGTCTGGTGGCCCCTGGAACACTTCTTCAGATTTGAAGAAGTGGGGTTTTTTACGCATGAAAGCTTATGCCCAAATAAATCTGTTAATCTTTAAGGTGCCACCAGACTCCTCATTGTTTTTGTGTGTATAGACTAACATGGCAACCTCTCTGATATTTGGAGAATAGTGAGTTTGCTATTCAAATACATTCATAATGTTAGCCATAAATGAGGTACTGTCATTACACGCAATGAAATGGGGTGGGAATTGATTGTCATGCATTTTAATTATGGATCAGGTGACTGCTTATGAAATGGGTGGGGATGGTACACTGTGTGGTAAAAAATGTGAATTTTTATTATGGATTGATGCAGTCAGATTTATTGTGAAATTTTGTTTGAATATCATTTCCCAGTTGTCCCTTATCATGTGATTATCTTTACTCTTTGCAATACATATGAGATGATGTGATGCAATGATGGTAATAAATTTTCAAAATAAAATAAAAGTCTTTATGTACGAACATGGCTGTATGAAGATATATATATATATTAAAGTCCTGGCAAGCAGGCCAGTTGCCATTAGCACACCAAAACAATAAAATAAACTGCATAAATCAAACACTAAACTGTACCAACAAATAAATAATTTCCCTAATTCTGTGTGTTTCCTGATCCCCACCTCCATTTTCCTTATACTTTCTTGTATGTTTAGCACACACTTGACATTGTTGCATGGAGGCCTACAAGAGCGGAGGAATTTGGGGGACACATTTGCCCTATACGGCTACTGTTACATTCTGCTTCCATGGGCCAGGCAGTCCTAGAATTATTCAAATTTCCTGGTCTGCAGCATATGGTACTGTGAAGGGCACTCAGGATGTGGTTCAGTTGCAGCAGGAGCCTGTACTCTTGCAGCCATAAGTGAAAGCAGCATATCTCACAGATGTTTCTGCAGCTCTCTGTCCTCCTCCCTCAACTGATATTCCTGCTCCAGAAACTGTGCTCCAAGTCTTACCTTGTGTGTTGCAGTTCTGTCCTCACACTTTGCAGCCTGTCTGTGCCTCTCCACTTGTCATGAATTCTTCTCGTTCTCCTTCTGCACCTGCTTATTGACCTGATCCAGCATCTCCCCCCTAAATTCATGGACTGGTCTTTGACAGTTTGGAATCTGGCTGAAAATTTGGATGCTTTTTTTTTTTTTTAAAAAAAAAGGCCAGCTGAGTGGGGAGCCACCTAAACTAGCCAGGAGTGAAATGCTGAAAAGAGGGTCCAGCAGAGGAGAGGGATTTAGGGACTTACGCGGATGGGTCAGAGATAGGTGCCTCCCTCCACTCAAAATCCATAGTTGCAAATCCTCTCCTGGAGTTAGGCACTTAAGCCAAGTCAGTTGCTTAGGTAGCCTATGCTGCAGCAGCTGAAACAGGCTCTCACTCTTCCCCTCGGCTCCCCCCTATCCCCTAAATCAATGGAGAGTCTCTAATTACTTTCAGTGGGGAGTTGTTTCAGTTCTTTCATACATAAGAAGAATCAAGGAGTTCTAATTAGGCATGAGCAAGTGAGAGATAAAACTCACAGTAACGCAGCACAGAATAGAAAGAGGCACTCTCTGTGATGCATTTATAGTCTACTATTCACTATTCCTGATTTTGTCCAATAATAGATGTTCACATTTTCTGGATTGTGGACTCATATTCATTGGCCATAACTCTATGCAGTATAGGTTAGAACACTTCATGAAACAAACTGTCCCTCTCTCTCTGGCACTTGCCTATCACTCAGTCACATTTTGAGAGACAAAAATATTGTGTCTGCTATATATCAGTTTCTTCTCTCTCAGAAGATACAGCAAAACATACAGTTGTCTGTACATAAACACATTTCCCAATATAGGATTTAACTTTCTTCCATACCGATATCTTGATTTAAAGAATTCTCATGTGCAGGTTTGAACTCTTGACCAACAGTATGCACTATCATGAAACAATTATGTGAATCTTCAGTGAAGCTCGGGTTTTTCTATACATCATTGCTACTCACAAGGACCTAGCATTTTTATAGGCCAAACCAGGAATTTAATGAAATATTTCTTTATTTTTGCCCAGCCATTGCAGTACTAACACATCTGCTCAGATATTGAAAACAAAATTTTATAAAGATCCATAAAACAATAAACCAATATGCCTCCCTAGTGATCTCTCTCTCACTTTCACATCTGTTTATAATTGGTCTGTGAGTAGGGCTCCTAGATGCTACAGGAATACAAATAATAATAATTTCATTTAAAATGTGATGATGTTGTCATTAGAGCTGTGCAAAACTTGCTTCAAGTTACAAACCCATCATTTAAATCTGTGGGCCAAATGTTTGCTAAGCCACCATTGAGCCAGGGCTGTTTCAAACAAGCCTGAGGTCTGCATTGTGAAAGCAACAGCCATTTTGGAAAAGAGTTAGTTGTTTAAATAGTCAGGTGAAGCAATTGACTTTGTCCCCTTCTTAGCATTCAAAAATTCACATTTGGGAACTCTGAAGGAGGAAAGGAACAAAATTAGTCCAAAGAGTAATTTATCTACCTAGACTGCAGAGTAGTTAATGCTCCCCTAACGTGGCAGCTTTTACAAGTCTTTTTCTAAGTTAGCTATCTCATGCTGTATGTGAAATGTTTTGGATCAGATAATAAATTACACTTACAACTGTCAATGGTGCATTTTTGTGAATAATACAGTTCCAATTATTTAATCTTTCAAGGGAGGAGGTTTTGCAAAGTCCTGCTTGGAATTTAAGTTGATGTTATTATACAACATTTGCAGTAGTTGGAATAAAGACGTCATTATTTGGATAGCTGAAACATAAAAGGGGAATTATTACAACCCTCTAATGTTCAATGCAGCAATACAGTATGCCTCTTTGTTATGATAATTGTTTTAATTCCTCCTATTGCGAGAATATCACTCTCAGATTACCACATAGTTTTCCTCATATGACACCATCCTTTTCCCCTCATGTTGAAGACTTTGTTACCTACATCACTTGTTGTCTCCCTACTAACATTCAGTGGGAGTGTTTTGGTTGTCTAGATCCTACTACCAAAAGGGGAAGAGTCAATGGGAAATCAGGACTCTGAGACTGACAGTCCTCAGGGGCAATGGGGAGAGGCCAATGCTCCAGGTCAGCCTGATTGACAGGGCGGGCAAGCTAATCAAGGGGTCAGGAGGCTAGGGAGGTCCCATCTTTCAGGTGAGCTGGAATTACCTGGGTCACACAGAGTGGGGTCGAGCTAAGGAGAGGGGCCCAAGCCGAGCTGGGGAACAGAGCTGTGCCAGATCCAAAGGAGCCAGAAAAGCAGCCCAGAGAGGCAGACCCTGTGCTGGGAGCAGAGCTGCAGCCCCAAAGCCAGAGCACAGTCCAGAGAGAGCAGACCTGCACTGGGAGCAGCTGCAGAAACCAGAGCCAGAGAGGCCAGAAAAGCAGCCCACAAAGCAGGTCAGTGCTGGGAGTGGAGTCACAGAAGCCGGCTGCAGAGCAGACCTGTGCTGGGAGCAGAGCTGTAGCAACCAGAGCCAGAGGGAGCAGAGAAGCAGCCCAGGGAGCTGGAGGCAGAGCAGGAGCAGTGCTGAGCAGTTCGGAGCCGGGTGCGGTGAGCAGTTGAGGAGAGTGTGGAGGACGCTAGGCAGTGGGCTCAGCACAGGGAGACGCCTCAACCAAGAGGCTCTGCGGGCCAGACTTGGAGAGGGATCGTAACCCCATCAGGGCAGGGGCAATGCTGGGAAGAAGGGTCCTGCCACCTAAAGCCTGAGAGCATGTGGCCACTGGCAGAGCAAGTGTCCAAGCCACAGCATCCCTGCAGCACAGCCAGAGCCTGAGAAAGAGGCCTGTGACCTACAAGGAACAGACTGTGAACTGCCCTGACATTCCAGATACACTGTGTGTGATGCTCCCTGCCACAGAGCAGTGTGATGTGTTTCCTTTAATCTTTTCCATTTTTCCTTATTCTTTTCCTTATTCTTTTTTAACTAATTGCTGATTAAATAAACTGTATTTGCTTTAAATCATATGTAATGATCAGGGAAGTGTCCAGTGTAGACGGAGTACCCGAGAGTGGGGATATCCTAGCCCCTATCCTAGGTGACCACAGCAAGGCTGGGGGTCGACCCCCCAGGGATCCTGGGCCCAGCCTTGTTGGGGTTACGAGGACTCTGCTAGACAGGAGAGTGCAATGGGAGTCCTCGAGGTCAGGCAGGCCTCTGGGGAAAGGAAGTGGGAACAAGGACTCAGATCCTTCCACTAGCCCATTTCACTGGGGTAGTGCAGAAGCCAGGAAAGTGCCCCACAATACCAAGACCATTCCCTTGCTTACACTTGGAGGGCCACGTTCATCCTTGTGTGATTTGAATGTTAGTGCAATTCTACCAAGGATAAATTTGGCTCAGAAACTTTCGTCTACGTCAGTAATGCGGCAGCAAAAATGACAGTTCAGTTAATAATAAAAATCACACAAGAAAAATTACAGCAGACAAAAATACGCTATCACCCATGAATGAACACCCTTCACAAAGCTATCACATGCTATCTAACCTCTCAATCCTCATTCTCAGAAGAAACCTGGACTACTTAAAAAGACTAGCATGGGAACTTAAATTTATAACATCTTCTGAACACTAAGAAACATGGAGTTAACTCACACACTGATGTTATGGCTAAGGCCCTGGTTACACTGGCACTTTATAGCGCTATAAAGCTGTCATGAGCGTTATAACTCACTACCTGTCCACACTGGCAAGGCACGTAGAGCGCTATAACCTCGGAGTTATAGCACTCCTGGTAATCCACCTCCGCACGGGGAATAAGGGCTGTAGCGCTCCCGCTGTAGCGCTACGGCGAGAATGTGGACACCCACTGCGCTACAAGTGATCTCTTGAGATGCCTGGAGCCATTTAAGGCAATTGACGTCTCTTTCCTTTCTTTTGAATTTGGCTGGAGGACTGCGGAAGTACCTTTTTAGAGTTTCTCTCTTAATTCGGCAGATAAGCAATGCAAATGTTTAAGGAGGGAGCCTGTGTGAAAACAAAGCCAGCTAATCTTCTCTGTGAATGGACACGCGCTGACAGGCTCTCAGAAGGATGGAAAAACCATGGCTCTCTCCCTCCCCGTACACACAACACAATGGCTCTCTCCCTCCCCGTACACACAACACATCCCCCCTCACTCCCCTCATTTGAAAACCACGTTGCACCCAGCTGAATGCTGGGATACCTGCCCTAATGCGCTGCTCCCAGTGCTGCAAATGTGGCCACACTATACCGCTGGTGGGTGTCAGTGTGGCTACACTGTAGCGCTATCTCTATAGCTGTATATGAGGACAGCTATAACCAATATTGCTATAATCCCAAAAGTGTAACCATGGCCATAGTAAAACAATTTGTAATGTGCCCTACTGCCTGCGAAACCTTAATTGCCCATTTCAGATTAAGTGGTCTCCTACAGCAAGTGTGAACCCCTTATGCATAACTATCTGTCCTACCCATGTATTTAGCTTGGGCATACTAATTACCTTCTCCAGACCTGAGGAAGAGCCCTGAGAAGCTCAAAAGCTTGTCCCTTGTATCTCACTTACCTTGTCTCTTTCATATCTCAGGACCAACACAGCTGCAACAACGTTGTAAACAATTTAGGAAACATCAGAATGTTTAAAACACACATAATGCAAAGAAGTTTTAAAAAGTTCAAGGTGTAAGCATCAACTCTTACTAGAAGCCAAAAAAATAAACAAATCCCAGATGTTAGAGATTAGATGATCCAGGCCAACTCTCTGCCAGTGGAGGATTGTTCATTATAGTATATTTTCTAGTTTTAAATACACCAAATGTAGTAGAAAGAGAGAGCACGGAAACATAAGGCCTGGTATAAGAGGACTGAACTAATGTAGTAGTCAGGCCCTGCTAATATAAAGCAGTTAGCAAAAGTCAGGCAAGAACAGGGCTGGCATTATGAAAACACATACATTCACGAGAAGTACTATGCAAAGGACACTCATGCAAACACATTTCAGCAGGGTGGTACCAAAAGACCCTGATCCCAGTTATGGTACAAACACACTTCCCAAAGATAACAGGAACACGTTGACCCTTCTAAAGATGAGGTTAGGATGACAGAGATGTTTTGATTGAATCAACATATACAAGGTAAAGGGTGATAACTAATTATGTCAAAGGGACAATACGTACCTTGTTTGTATCAGTATACAAAGAGGGATCTCAAAGGGAGTATCTTTGGCCCGCTGAGAGGTGAATAGAAAGTCCTGCCATTCACTGAGCTGAGTCCATTGTTATGGGCATACATGTGCTAGTGTAACTGTAGACATTGATCCAAGGAGGTAAGACCATGCTTTATGGACAATGGCCAGGGGGCCTTTGCTACAAGTCAGGTGTAACAATCAGTATGGACATAACTGATCATAGATATTGCTTAAATCTCTATGCTGCACTGATGCAGTGGCTTCTTGAGCAGGAGCCTGTACACAACTGTCCTTGTGGGCAGTTCAGCTGAGGTCTGCTGTGTCAGCTATCTGCGCAGAATTGGGACAGCATACACCGGGAAGACACACATGCTGCCAATGACTAACTACAAGATTTATTTAATCAGATTTTCAAGATAAGAAAAATCAAGGCAAGAAATCCTAGAAAATACTGCCACAGATTTTCTGAGAATAGGCTTAATAGAAGAATGGTCATTAGACAGAACTGAGTACACTAGAAAGAGCTCAATTTACACGGAGCCTCACTGTCTTCAGCACCTTGCATGGTGACAGGTTTCAGAACAGTAGCCGTGTTAGTTTGTCTCCGCAAAAAGAATGAGGAGTACTTGTGGCACCTTAGAGACTAATAAATTTATTTGGGCATAAGCTTCCGTGGGCTAAAACCCACATGTCCCACAAAAGGTTATGCCCAAATACATTTTTTAGTAATTGAGGTGCCACAAGTACTCCTCGTTCTTTTCACTGTCTTCAGTTAGGCCCCTGCAAAGTCCGTTGCAGGACATGGGCCTACGTGTCTTTTATGATCATTGCCCCAGATCCTGAAAGGTACTTAGACACTGTTCTGCTTAGCATTGCAATGTCTCACCCTGAGGTGACCTGCTGCCCTGTGAAATTTTCAGTCCTGACCTTGGCACCCAAGCTCCCTTTACAATTGATGGGGAGCCACAGGTGCACAAGGAAGGGATTTTCAAAAAAAATAAACTAAATAAAAAGATCAGATGAGTGGAGCCACTGCCCATGTATGACTGGGGAATTGGATGTCAGCACCTTTTAGATCAGTATCTGGTGTCAGGAAGGGCCATGTCTTGGGCTCTGCACTCTTTTGTCAGGGATTTCAAAATCCAGGCAATGGATTTCAAAATGCAGCATTTTTTCAGGTCCATAGGCATTAATATTGGTGACCTCTCGCTCAGACCTTGGCTATACTAATGATGTTGTTCTTCTAGTACATAGCCCCTACAGATTTTGTATGGCACTCCAGCAAATGGAGGAGGAGTCAGATAAGACTGACCATCTGTTTCATGGTCAAAGACAAAGCTGCAAAATCCAGGACAGGTCCACCTACGACTGCAATCTCTTTGTTTAACGAAACTGTTGAGGCAGTCTGCAGCTCTTGCTATTTCGGTTCGATATTCATCAGTTCCTCCAACTCTCACACAGAGGTTCTCCATCAGACTGGCATTGCAGCATCTGCCAAGGATCATTTACAATGAATATGAAATCAACATCATCTTAGAACGAGAATCGAGCTGTATCGATAAAGTGGAAAGACCTTATCTGTTGCAAGAATGCCACGAAACGTTCAATTGAATGCCATTTTCTAGGTGGCTTGTAATATCCAGGATAACATTCCACTAACTGAGGTGTGAAGGTGGCCCAGAGGCAGACCTCCTGTTACATGGGTTCTTCAAGTCTGATCCAATGTTGGACTCTCGGACCATCAAACCCTTGTAGCCACACAGGAATCGACCAAATGGTGAATGATCACTATGTCCGACTGTTCAGCTAAGCATTGAACAAGAGAAGAAGCTGAGTGGGGAGCCACCTAAACTAGCCAAGAATGAAATGCTGAGGAGAGGGTCCAGCAGAAGGAGGGATATAGACACTTAAGCTGCTGGACCAAAGATAGGTGCCTTCCTCTACTCGAAATCCATAGTTGCAAACCCTCCCCTGGACTTAGGAACTTAAGACAGGTCAATTGCTTTGGTCGTCTATGCTGCAGCAGCTGAAACAGATACTCTCTCTCTCTCTCCCACCCCCATCATCTCCTGCTCACACTTGACATCACTTTCAAACTTGTTCTACATTTCCCTTTGCCCCACCTCTCTTTTGTGAAGGCATTCTGCTGCCCTTTCATCTATCAGTGGCCTGCCAAGTTACAGTAGCCGGCAGGTAACAGGTGTTAGGTGTGCTCTGAGAATGCCTATAGGATCAGGTCCATCTTGTGCAACAGATGTTCCCCTGCCTAGTTTGAGAATTCCTCTGGGACTTCAACTTGTGTTAGTGCTCTGAACGGCTGGTCAGCTGTGGGATATCATCAGCCCTTAGGTGGATTTACAAATGCCAACCACAGGAAACATAGATGCCTAGGGGACTTAGAAGCCTATGGGCTTGGATAGCAGCTAAATGGCAGCTTTGAAAAGTCATTGGTTCCTATATGATGGATTCAGATGCCTACGTACTTTTAAGGATCTGTGTCATGTGGCTAAAGCAAGAGGAAGATGGAGATGATAAGTTTTCACCCTCTTTAATTCCCCAGAAGGGGGATCAGCTTTGAGGCACAGAGCAGGGTTCTCAACCTTTTTCTTTCAGAGCCCCCCCCCAACATGCTATAAAAACTCTATGGCCCGCCTGTGTCATAACAGCTATTTTTCTGCATCTAAAAGCATATGTGCTGGAACTTGGGTGCTGCTTCATGCTCTGGTTTGAAGTGGTTTCCCTCATATACAAGGTTTGTAGTTTGTTTCAATGGCTCTCAGCACCTCCACTATACAAATTATTCCAGCGCCCTTGTATGAAAGTCAGGACTGGCATTAGAGGGTATCAAGAAGGGCAATTACCTGGGGCCCCATGCCACAGGGGGACTTGCAAAGCTAAACTGCTCAGGTTTCAGCTTCAGCTATCTTTTGTTCAGACAGAAGTGAATGACAGATCAACTTTCACAGACAAGGAAGCAGACAATTGAAGATGCAGGATTATGGTATAGAATTAGGATCTTGTGTTCATGTATGAATCATTAAATATTAGGAAATGTAACAACAAACAGACTAAGGAATTTTAACACCACTTAATCATGATCTTGGGCTACAAGCAGGTTACTATGACATAAGCTTCATCCTAGGGAGAAAAAATTGATTTTGGAACGTTACCAGATCATTTACAGAATTTGTTTTCATCAGTAGTCCCTGATTTGATCTAATACTCACTATGTGATCCAAGCTGTCAAGGATTTGAATCTAGAGTGAGTTCAGCACACATAAGTAATCCTGATCAAAGCAGAGTGTCAGTTGGCTTTGTTAAGTACTAACTATTTTCTTCAGGGGTAATGTGACAAAGCTATCCATTAATAGAGCTAATTCTCAAACAGGACAGGCTAATGGTGGTTAAAAGATGGTCAAATATTTAGTAATTGGATGCCCTCCAAGATTTTGGTTTCAAGGTGGATTCCATTGGAGCTGAGGCTGCACAGGAACAGAATAGTTAGTCAGCCAGAATGGAAACAGAATGGCAACTACTCCTAATATAGATAAACTAAGGGCTATTATAGTTGTATTTTGATTATACATGTTCTCTCAATGATGCAGTAAGTAGTAAGAGAAATGGATGCAGTCAGTGAAGTTCTCCCAATGTTAAGCCTAAATTAAAAAAATATATATAAGTTGCCAATCCATCCATCTCCATGGTCTCTTCTGCTGTATGGCAGATGGATTGTCCTGAGAATGATAAAAATGCTAAGCTATCCTAAGAATAACATTGTAACTGCCACTTACAAAATTAAAATGAAAGGTACAGTACGTAAAAGTGCAGGATTTATGTAATTATTGAAGAGAAGGCATAACTGGAGGTCAGAATGTGAAGCTCAGTGAAAAATAGTTTTCTAGAATAATTAAAGGTGCTCTCAGCTCAGAGAGTTAACAGATTATTTGGAATTAGAAGGTCTGAATTGGCTCACCTTTCACTTTGTGCAGTCATTGGCATCTGTTTGCATACTACACAAGGTACAAAGCACTGGAGCATCGAGCCTTTGGTGTGAGAATAGGGCTATATGCATTTTTGTTGTACTATTCTAGCTTAGTAGAAGGAGCACTAGGAGATTAAGTTCTGGTAAAGACCTAAAATTTAGGTCCACCTAGCTACATTACTCTGGGCTGTGAAAAATTTCATGCCCTTTGTACCATAGTTAGGTTGACCTAACCGAACTGTGGACAGAGTTCTTCTGTCGATCTAACTTCTGCCTCTCAAGGGGATGGATATACTACAACGCTGAAAAAAGAAGCCTTCCATCTCAGTAGTAAGTGTCTCTGCTACAGTGGCATAGCCGCCGTGCTGCAGTTGTGCTGTTGTAGTACTTGTAGTGTAGACATACCCAAGTTTCTTTATGGTCTTTCTCCCTTGCTTAAATTGTGCCCTGTCTGTTTTTAGGTGAACTTTATCTGTTCAATCACTTAATCTCCAGTATTTGTGGAATAGACTTTTTCAACGGGAAACTTCTTATGCTCTTTGAAGGAGAAAAGAGAATATTTTTTCTGTGAACTATATTGACTACTGTTCCAGATAGCCCTTAGATATATTGTAAGGCAGCTTCTAAAGCTAACAAAAGAAGAAAATGAGCCGAATGGAGTTCAGTGGAAGAGTTTTACAAGAAGCACTACATTTCGTTCACCTCAAGATATTTTTGTTAACTGAAAGGTTTGAGTGAATATAAGTTTTTGAAGAATTGAGTGGATTGTGATGTTTTGAAGACTGATTCACTTTAGTGAACTTTGGAGAAAAAATACAATATACTAAAAGATGAAAAAGCCAATCAAGTAATCAAGGCCAAAGCAACTAACAGGAAGAGGCAATAGAATAATAATAATAATGATCCACTTTCTGATCGCTAAATATTTCCTAATGTGTCTTAGAAGTTACACTATAGGAAAGTTTTTGACTTATTTTATAAGAAATATGTATGTGTCTATTGACTGCTTGAAATTTGTCTATGGATGATTATACTCTGAGTGGGTTTAAACCGGTCAGAAATAAATAACAATTCTGAAAAATCCACTTGACAACAGATGGGCCTGATTCTGCTATCTCTTCATTCAATGAGCTCTCATTTAAGTTGGTGCGAGTTCTGTGTACTGTGTATTTGTAAGATCAAATTCATATGGGAGAATAAATTTTTACTAGTTTTCTCACTGAAAACTATAGAAAAAATTGGTGGAATGAGTGCAATGTACAATAATAAATATAGGAGTTGTAACAAGCCTGGGTGTGAGAGCACTGTATGTTCTGCAAATAAAACAAACTATTGGTTGATTAATTATTCATATAAAAGCTTCCTAAGAAGTCCCTATTACAACACATAGAAGATGACAGCAAGGAAAGGAAAAGAGAGATACAGAGAATGACTGAAGTGACATTGGATGATGATAAAAGTTGGCAAGGGACAATAATTCTGCACTAATTTCTTTGTAAAAGGCTTAATGCTCTTTCTCGTTTCCCACGCAATTCCATCCTAGCTGTCTTGGATATTTTGAAGACTAATTGATGCATACAGGGCCAGAAGAGAGAAGCAAAAAGGAGATAGGATGAAAGACAGAGCCATTAAAAAAAAGCAGGGAGTCGATTGGTTCATGTAAACTATAGCCATCCAATGTCATCTCAACAGTCGCAGAAAAATACAGGAAACTGCTATCATCACCTATTATGCTGCTGCCTTCTTGAGGAATTTATAAATGAATAAAATAACTTGGGCACATCAGCTAGGTTAAGACTAGAACATTAATCTAGATTAAATGAACTATGAGTGAATAAAAATAACTTGGGGCACAGCATCACCGACAATTATGTGAAAGTTATGCAAATGCATACAAAATATCCGCTAGGAACACATCCTAAACTTCATTCATTATACATTATTTTAAATTAGGAAAGTGGACTGTCAGATTTGGGCAAGTTCAATTTACTTTCAGTACAGAAGTATTCAGTTCTAGACCTATCCAAAACCTAGTGGGCTTGAGTCACAAAGATTTCATGTGGGCATTTTTCCCCAGTGTGAGTAGATTTGCCCTTCCCTAAGCTCTGCTTTGAAATTTGCAGTTGTATGAACTCAGAGTGAAATTCTTCAATTTGAAAATGTTCCCATTGCCAGTAACAAGTCACAGTTCCCTCCCAGGTCTATACTTGGGTGAGCCCAGCCACTTATTCAGAGCAGACTGGTAACTAACAACGTAGCATACAGTCATTTCTGTAAACTGTGCATCCCCAGTATGGGAACTGGAAAGGCCTATCATATGGAGCAACATTGTATAGCAGTCAGCAAACTTATTTAAATATCAGCCACTCCCCAGTCAATGATCTGTACAATCCAAGTTACGGAACTAATTGTTTTTTTTCATTTTTGGCTCTGTGTCATGTGGGATACATCAGGCAAACACGCATCCAACATCCAAGGCCTTTCAGCGCTGGCACTCTCTCAAAATCCACAGATATCTTTTTCTCCAACACAGCAGCTCCTCCTCTAGTTTAATTCTAATAGCCAAAAGTGAACTCAGGATCTCTGGCATGCTAACTGTGAAGATTGTGTGAAATGTGAGGTTGTATTGGATGCTTTTCTTAGCAGCTGGAGGGAGTTTGGGTTTCTGAAATGTAATTATATGATGGCCTTTCAATCAAATTTATAAACATGACCCCCTGAGGAAAATGTATACTTGTTGTGTTTTGACATCTTATCCCTTCTACTCCCACTTGACCATGTGTAACCGAAACAAAGATTTACCAGGATTAATAATGCACATCTTTGTTGGAATTGCTTTGGAGAGGGAGAAATGGATTAGAGTTTACCAGGCCAACATTCACAATAGAAGATGGTGCTTAGCCAATATCAGAGCCCCTGTTGAAAAGGCTTATTGTTTAATTAAAAAACTCAGTGTTGAAATACCTGGTTCTTAAATACAAATAATAAGACTTTAAGGAGACATATTCGTATGTATCTTTGTTTTATTTGTCTTCTCCTCCTATGAAGTGCTCTAATTTTATTCCTATAGACTGCAGTGATGTTTAATAATGAGTGCAGTGCTGATCACTTTGTGTTTTCCTCCTTTTGTTGTATGCAACAAACCCAGATCCAGCAGATGCTTCTATTGATCAGCCAATGCACATTTTGTAGAATCAATTTGGCTCTCTCCAAAAGCCAAATGCCTCTGTGGTTTAATCCAGAATTAATCCTACAAAGCACAGAAGTAGAATATTAACCCAAGAAGCAGTTCATTCTCTCTTGTCTACAAGCATTCCAAAAGTTCCTGTCATCACTGTATATAACTGCTGTACTTTTGGTTTGGTTTTTGTTCTACCTATAGGCAGGCTGCCAGGTTTTAATTACGTTTTGAGTAGTTGGGAGAATACTTTGCCAAAGAGGTGAATCTTACAGCACAACCTGAAAATGGCATCTGTGCATCTTCAATAGGCACTTTGGCTCTCTGTTAACACATATCCATCAGGGAGAGGGCCCCCGCAGGAGGTGGTATTTGGCGGTGTTGGGAGAGGATATTTGGAGAGTGCTGGAGGGGGTAGCTAGTGGGGGATGGTGTTGTGCTCCCTGTCTTGGTGGCAGAGCAGCTGGTGCAGGCCTGAGATGTACAACCAGTCTGGGAGTCAGCATCTCCCTGTGGGCCTCTCTCACTACCCAAGGCAGGGAGGTGGGACCTAGCCCTGTTATCCTCCCTAGGTAAGTCCCCTCCGTAGGTCAGGTGGCCCAGCTAAGCGCATTTGTCAGCTCTCCTTGCTGCTGTGTACCCTCCAGCCTCCTCCAGCTACCCTAGGAGCCGCTGCCTCTCAGGGCTGCCTTCTTCTTGCCTCCTGCCCACCACCTGGCAGCTCCACTTCACCATCTACTGCCCTACGGGGATGCTGTGCTTCTTGGCCCTGGGCAGGGTTAATTGCCAGATGCCAGTCCACCAACATATACAATTTGGCTCCACATGCTCACCCAACTCTGCCCCTGGCAGACCACCTGAGACTGTATCACGGCTCACCTTTGGGTCACAGCCCACAGTTTGGGAACCCCTACTATAAATAACTGGGGTATGTGTCTCTGGACTCTGAAAAACAGGAGGCACAAACTAAATAACAGAAGACAAGAAAGGTCTAATAATGGGGTCTTTTCTATTTGATGTAAACTGATAGGGTATAAATAAAGGTCAAATGACCTCATACCCTTAGAATTGCAAAGATATAAACTGGAAGCGTGATGCCCAGATTGGGTAAAGTATTAACCCATTCAATCTGTGCTGATTAGTCTATATCTGTTAAAAACTGATTGAGCATGGTTATCTGATGTCTTATTGATTAGTAATAAAAATCTAACCCCTAAGACCTCAAGCCAAAAAAAAAACCCTCTCAAAGGGTAAGAAAACCCCTTTTTACTCAAGGAACTACCTCCTAGATATTCTGCTGGTACCTTGGGACAGCTAAGGGTACTGGGATCATGGCAGATACTAAGTCACCACAGTTTAAGAGCTTTCCCTCATGTCCCTCAATACCTGATCTACCTTGGAAAGAAACACATCACAAAATGATGTTCTGCAAGTTGTTCTTTCTCAAAGTGCACCCAGAGCAGGAGGTGAGACTGAAACTTTTCCTGTTGGAGAAATTAATGTAGGCCTCCTCAAACTCAGAGGGAACTTCAGCAAAACCTCAGTCAGATCAGTATATCTTTCTTAGACCCAGGGAGCCATGCTACCACTCTGAGCTTCCAGAACACTTCATCACAGAGAACCCATTTATCTATGACTACATTGACATTAATGTGAGAAGGAAAGAAAGGAGTACAATTCTAAAGATGAGCCTAGGAACAGGTCACCATCCCTGACACCTAGCAAGAAACAGAAAGGTCAGCATGACTTATCTTAGGTTCACATCTCAGAAGTTAATAAGACTGATAAAACCCATCTGAGCACACTGGTATCAATGTATAGGGCAGCATATATGACACCTTCAAAATCCACAGACAGTGCGAGCCTCAGCAACAACCTCTGCACTAATGCCTGGGTACTCGGTGTGTCCACACCAAGTGCATCTATTATTGTAGCAGTTCCTCCCACCACAATAACCTCTGAATTACCTTCTACCTATGTATCTACTATCTCAGTCTGTAAAACTATATAGTTCCAACTGATTTATCAGTGAGCCTGGTGCCAGAGTCTTCTCTTCTGGGAAGACTTAGAGAGGCGATTTCTTACAGAAGTTATACTTTGTTTTCTCCTTTTCTGCTGAACACAACAGAGAATTATCTCTTGTACATCTAACATTCCTGGGTCACTCAGTGGGAATCAGGGAGGAATTTTACAGAAGAGTCAATGGGGGTAATGGAAAGGGATCTAAACCTCATAGGAACCACCCAACCTGGTATACATTCACATTCTCTTCTCTCCCCCCACCACACCCCCCATAAGCCTTAGCCTTACAGGACTCTCTGGGGTGTATAACCTTACTCCAAGAAGCCAGCTATGTTGACTGTATCTACAGCTACTTTGTCTTGTCCAAAAAGATAGATCAAACCACCTCAAATGCCCCACTTGGTCCAGCCCAAACTACTTGAGGGGTAACATGGATAGAATGAAGAATCACGACTGCTTCAAGAGGAAACACATCCAATCCATGATGCACTGTCCTCATGCTCTCCCGACAAAGTGGTAAATCTACTTACATCAGCCTCAGTGGGTGAATTTAAGGTTTTCCAAGATTTGATAAAATTTATGTTGGACTTCCCTTAACCTTAGACTTCCCAGGTAAAATAGTACAAGATCGAGGCTATTTTAAACTAATCCATACCAGGGAATCGAGCCCTTCCAGTTAATGACTGCCTACTGGACACTTTTCGATCCATCTGACTCACACCTACTTCTATCTCAGACACATCAAAAAGAGCAGACTGGAGGTATCAGCTCCCTACTGTTCTTATCCTTGTGACATTAAAAACAGCCCCAAACAAGCGGATGTTGTTTCCCCACCTGAGAGTTACTTCCAAAGTGTTTTGAAAGACAATGTGAATGTATTTACATATTATCTAAACAGACCCATCAAGCTAACAGGGTGTGGATAGGCAAACCTCCCACTGTCACAGTGGGGGAGGAGATTATCAATCACATGTTTAATATTCAATCAACTGCACCAGAAGGGACAGGAACTAAATAATTTTGCATTTTGGCAGATGGCCAGAGTGGGATAAGAAACAGCAGCAGGACATGTCATCTAAGACTGACTCCATGCTGCACAGCTTACAGCTGGAAATAGGCTTTTATCTGAAGGTATCCAGAAGAACCAATTTCAAAGATTCAATGGACTACAAAAGAAAGGGGTACAGAATACCAAGCTATCTATCTTTCACTTCAGAAGATAAAGGTACCAGCCTTTTGACTTTGGGGGACAGATCCTGAGCCAGGAGTTAGGTCACACATCTTGACGGAAACCTGTGGTGAGGGTTTTACTTTGAACCAAGTCCAGCTTGTTAAGTGTTAGTTACTAGAAAGCATTTTATCTGTATTACTCTTTTAACCATTCCAAGTTTAATCCTTATACTTGTACTCACTTAAAAGCTCTGTCTCTCTTTGAAATTAAGTAAATGTGTTATTCACATTTTAATTCAAACCAATCCAGCACTGTGCTTGAACTGAACAATTTGGTAATTCTAGTTAGATTAACAAACTCTTGGATTTTGGCTCTTTAAAAGAACTACAAACCTTCACATTCCTCTAATTGTTTCAGGACAGGACTTAATGTTTCATAACACATTTTTGAGGGAAGTTAAGGCTAGCAAGAGTGTGGAGTCACCTTACCAATTGTTAAACCAAGGCTGGTGGAGACCAGTGGAAATCCATGGTATTGCAGGCAGGCTCCTAGATCCAAAGCATTGGACCAGGCTGCACAGTAAATAGACATAAATGCACACTTGTTCCTGACTGTGGGCATCCCTGGCAGAAAGCTACAGTAGCAAAGCTTTAAAGCACTTAAGGGTTACAGAATAAGAGGTGACATAACTCTTCACTGGTCTATACTGCATGCCAGAACATACCAATTTTATACCAGGCTTTCTTGTAGTGGCAGCAATTCAGGAGCAAACAAAGCAAGGGAAATCGAACCTTTTAGGATAGATGATGATTTTTTTTGTAAGCCTCCAGTGGCAAATTATCAGGCCCTTCTCTCTAAATACAGTTTTTTTGATTTATGACAAGTGGTCTCAATTCATTAATAAACTCTCCAATGTGCATCAGGAGGTGTGAGGCCCTTAATAGCTTAAGGTCAATTGCCTGCCAATACCTCCCGACCTCTCTGCAGACTGTGATGAATCATCTGACACCATGACACAAACAGTACTCCTGCCATAACCATGAGGAAGTAGTCATTGTTTCTGTTCTCTGGAACCCCTTGAGAGGTTCAGGCAACAATTTAGGATCTCCCATTTGAGGTCAACAAACTCTTCAGCAACAGGACAGAAAGCCCCCCAAACCCTAAAGGATTCAAGAGTAGCTAAGCCCAGGTCTACATTATGACGTTAGGTCGAATTTAGCTGTATTAGGTCAATTTCAAACTCAATGCATCCACACAACCAACCTCATTTTGTCAGCTTAAAGGGTTCTTAAAATCGACTTCTGTATTCCTCCCCGGTAAGGGGATTAGCGCTTAAATCGACCTTGTTAGGTCAAATTTGGGGCAGTGTGGATGTTATTCCATAGTACTGATCTTAGGAAGCTATCCCCGAGTGCTCCATTGTGACTACTCTGGACTGCACTTTCAACTCAGATGCACTAGCCAGGTAGATAGGAAAAGCCCTGAGAACTTTTGAATTTCATTTCCTGTTTGGTCATTGTGGCAAGTTCAGCAGCACAGGTGACCATGCAGTTCCAGAATCGCAAATTAGCTCCAGCATGGACCAAACAGGAGACACTAGACTTGATCACTGTATGGGGAGAAGAACCTGTGCAGGCAGAACTCTGTTTGAAAAGAAGAAATGGCAAAATCTCCCAGGGCATGTCGGACAAAGGCTACAACAGGGACACACAGCAGTGCCACGTGAAAATTGAGGAGCTCAGGCAAGCCTATCAAAAAACTAAGGAGGCAAATGCTTGCTCTGGGTCAGACCCACATACATGCCACTACTATGATGCAATTCTGGTGGGGACCCTACTACTACCCCACCACTGTCCGTGGACACCTGCAAGGGGGGAGTCTCACGCAACAGGGAGGAGGATTTTGTGGATGAGGAAGAGGAGGAGAATGCGCAGCAGGCAAGTGGAGAATCCGTTCTCCCTGGCAGCTAGGAACTTTTCACCACTCTAGAGCCAATACCTTCCCAAGACCCTGAAGCTGGAGAAGGCACCTCTGGTGAGTGCACCTTTGTAAATACCACAGGGTTTAAAAGCAATTGTATTTAATGTGTTTAATTGTGTTAATTTGCCCTAAAGACTTGGGATGCATTCGTGGCCAGTAGAGATACTGAAAAAGTCTGTTAACATGTCTGGGGATGGAGCGGGAATCCTCCAGGGGCATCTCCATGAAGCTTTTCTGGAGGTACCCTGAAAGCCTTTGCAGAAGGTTTCTAGTGAGGGCTGCCTTATTCTGTCCTCTATGGTAGGACACTTTACCATGCCAAGCCAGAAGCAAGTAGCCCGGAATCATTGCAGCAAAAAGCATGGCAATAAATGGTCCTGGGTTTTGGTCACATTCAAGCAACATTCGATCTTTATCTCTCTGTGTTAGCCTCAGAAGAGTGATATCATTCACGGTCACCTGGTTGAAATAGGGGAATTTGTTTAAGGGAACAGTCAGAGGAGCCTGTTCATGGTTAGCTGTTTCCGTTTAAAGGGATCATCCTAGTAATAGCCACACAGTGGGGGATGGAATGAAGGGATCACCCCAGAAAATTGCCATGCGGTGGGGGGAAGATTTGTTCTGCACATCCACCCCTCCTTTTAAATGGCCAACCCAACCGGCATTGCTTGCTATGGAAAAGAGTGCGCCACAGTTTAAAAGCATTCCCACATGTTATGAAGGTGGAAGAAGCCAACTCCACATACCATTTAGTTTACCATGGCTGCCTGGAAACCGAATTCTGTTGCCCAGCCGTGTGTGAAGTCTCACGCCATACTGACAGGCACTCAATATAAAAGGCAAAATGCAACCTTATACCTAAAGCACATGTGCTGTCTGCTGTGAATTGCTTGATTCACCGTGAAAGAGTCTGCCTTTTGTTCTCTGAAATGTATCTTTTTAAATTCTACGTTCCCTTTTTTTCCTCCTGCAGGTGCAAATGTTTCTATACTCCCCTAGCATCTCCATCCCTAGAAGTTATTGCAGATTAGAAGGTGAAAAAAATGCACTCGTGATGACATGTTTTCCAAGCTCATGCAGTCCTCCTGCACTGATAGAGCATGGCTGAATGCATGGAGGCAAACAGCGGCAGAGACCAGGAAAGAATTAAGTGAGCGTGACGAGAGGAGACAGGATGTGATGCTCAGGCTAATGGGGGAGCAAACAGACATGCTCATGAGTCTGGTGGAGCTGCTGCAGGAAAGACAGAAAAAGCACACAGCACCGCTGCAGCCCCTGTGTAACAGCCTGCCCTCCTCCCCAAGTTCCATATCCTCCTCACACATATGCCCAAGATATATGCCCAAGACATGGTGGGAGGCTCCGGGCACCCAGCCACTCCACTCGAGAGGATTGCCCAAGCAACAGAAGGCTGGCATTCAATAAATTTTGATTTGTGGTGCGGCCACAGTAAGCAATGTGGCCTTGTCTTTCCTTCCTCCCTCCTCCCCCACCTTACCTGGGCTACCTTGTGAGTTATCTCCCTTTTGTAATTAATTAATAAAGAATGAACGGTTTAAAAACAATAGTGACTTTATTTCCTTTGCAAACTGTGATTGAAGGGAGGAGGGTGGTTGGCTTGTAGAGAAGAGTTAACAAAGGGGGCGGGTTTGCATCAAGGAGAAACACACACAACTGTCAGACTGTAGCCTAGTCAGTTATGAAACTGGTTTTCAAAGCTTCTCTGATGCACAGCACACCCAGTTGTGCTCTCCTAATCACCCTGAGGCCTGGCTGTGCAAAATCGGCTGCCAGGCGATTTGCCTCAACATCCCCTGCCATAAACATCTCCCCCTTACTCTCACAGATATTATGGAGCACACAGCAAGCAGCAATAACTATAGGAATATTGGTTTCATTGCGGTCTAATCTAAATAGCAAACAGTGCCAGCGAGCTTTTAAACATCCAAATGCACATTCTACCACCATTCTGCACTCGCTTAGCCTGTAGCTCCTTACTAGTGTCCAGGCTGCCTGTGTATGGTTTCATGAGCTATGGGAGCAAGGGGTAGGCTGGGTCTCCAAGGATAACTATTTAAACATCCCCAACAGTAATTTTCTGGTCTGGGACATAAGTCCCTTCGAGCAGCTGTTTAAACAGACCAGAGTTCCTGAAAATGCGAGCATCATGCACTTTTCTTGGCCATTCCACACTGATGTCAGTGAAATATCCTTTGTCATCCACCAGTGCTTGCAGCACCATCGAGAAATACCCCTTGCGGTTAACGTACTGGCTGCCAAGGTGGTCTGGTGCCAAGATAGGGATATGCGTTCTATCACCTCACCACAGTTAGGGAACCTCATTGCAGCAAAGCCATCCACTATGACCTGCACAGTTCCCAGAGTCACTATCCTTGATAGCAGAAGGTTAGTGATTGCGTTGGCTACGTGGATCACAGCAACTCCCACAGTAGATTTGCCCACTCCAAACTGACTGACCAGTAGCATCAGGCGTTGCAAGATTCCACAGGGCTATCGCCACCCAGTTCTCAATTGACAGGGCTGCTCTCATCTTGGTATTCTTGCACTTCAGGGCAGGGTAAAGCAAGTCACTAAGTTCCATGAAAGTGGCCTTATACATGCAAAAGTTTCACAGCCACTGGAATCATCCCATATCTGCAACACTATGTGGGCCCACCAGTCTGCGCCTGTTTGCCAGCCCCAGAAACAGCCCCATTGCCGCCATGATGTGCCAATTGCCACATCCCATGCTTAGAGGGAAGTATGTTTTCATGTCATCATGCTGTCGTTGCCGCCTCATCAGGTTCTGCACATACTGCAGGATAATGTGTGAAGTGTTTACAATGCTCACAACAGCAGCGGTGATCTGAGAGGGCTCCATGCTTGCCATGCTGTGGTGTCTGTATGGGTAACCCAGGAAAAAAGGAGCGAAACAATTGTCTGCCATTGCCTTCACACAGGGAAGGAGAAAGGGAGGGGAGACTGAGGACATCTATCCAAAACCACCCACGACAATGTTTTTGTCCCATCAGGCATTGGGAGTTTAACCCAGAATTCCAATGGGCAGCAGAGATTGCAGGGACTGTGGGATAGCTACCCACAGTGCACCGCTCCGAGAGTTGATGTCGATGCTAGCCATGGTACTGTGGACGTACTCCACTGACTTAATGTGCTTAGTGGGAACACACATAATCGACTGTATAAAATTGCTTCCTAAAAATTGAATTCTATATCGACCTAATTTCATAGTGTAGACATACCCTCGGTGATTGTTGGGGCTCTACATACCGATCCATAGGAAACAGCCACATGTCATATTTTAGACAGCACTCCTTAATCCAGGTTTATAGTCAATCACAGAGGCCTTTAGAGCTGCTGAGAAAGAGGCAGAAATTTCATCGGGGCAACCTCTTCTTTGACTGCCCCACAGTCTGGGAATTCCACCAGGTAGCAGATTTGATATCAATACTGAGAAGATTCTAGGATCACCAGGAGTCATTTTTGTGTTTGTTTACTAAAAAAAGGGTTTTTTAAATGCAGAAATCAAAAATGATCAAATGTTATTCAGTAAGTCAACAAACGGGGCCAAACTCAAACATTGCCCCCCCTCAGTAACTGCAAACTGTATTCTAATAGGTGCTAATGGAGAGGTCAACTACATATCAGTTACATGTATTCCCGTGAAAAATACAATGCTTATTTTATTTCTGCTTCACGTAATAATTGTTTTCCTTCCTTATACTCTGAAAGGATTTTGTTATACTGGCTTCCAGTCATCCATCCAGCTGAATACAGCTTCAGCTTGATTGGTATTGCAGTTTAAATTGAATTTTACTATTTGAAATGTTGGTTTGTTAATTACTGCAAATTGTTGTTGGATTACACTCACATAACTGGGGGGGAGGGAGGAGGAGGTTAGTCAAAAACAGTTGGAATCCTTCTAAAGATTGTTTTAACAGAAGTCTGTTTTCACCCTATGTGAGCCGCTTTAACAGGCGTGAAAATAGATATTTCTATTTTGCACAACGGCCTCTGACTTGCTAGGTGATTTTTTTAATAGCAGTTAGACTATGCAATATTGCAAAACCGAAAGGCACAGCTCTTGTTATGTAAAGCTTTATCTTTTGTAACATTGAAGGTCCTCTCGAAAGTTAATAATGACTCACAAATCAATGCCAAATACATAGTCTAAGTTTCTGCCTCTCCACAGTTTGTGGATTTGCAGACTGTAATTAAACCCTGAACTTTCTTTTAGTTTCCCACTAGAGTACCTCATCATTTGCTGTGCTGCTTCGACATAATTACCATTTTTGCTGGCTTGCCAATATCACCCTGTCCCTCAGGAAATGGTGGGTGTACAAAGGCAAAAGCTTCAAAGAACAAACTGGATCTGGAAACATCACCACAACCACTGCTCAGTATTACTCCAGAGTCTTGCAGAATACTAATACTGACTCAGTGGTGTAATGAATAATTAAACACAATTGGCATTGTTTCAAACAGTTTCCTAATGTCTTCAAATCACATTCGCAGCAGAAAGACAAGTATTGCAGAAACTATGGGGTTTGAAGGGTCTGTATCATGAATACTAGTTGAAAATTACATGCTAAAAATGTGACATCAGAAATGACACCCAAGTTTACAGGACAGAATTAATCTGCATATGTTTTTAGACTGAAAAAGTGTTTTGGTCTCTTCTAGTGATATACTTATATTTTAGCTGGTTGCTTGGCAACACTATATTTAGATGCATGAGAACTGTGCATTTTTGCAAATTAATCTTACAGACATTGTTGCCTTTTCAAATAGCCTCTTTTCAAGAAATTGAAATACAAAATTAATGCAACAGCAATTTCGTCATTGTTTGAAATAATGAGAAGAATTAGAAAAAAAAGAAAAGAAAACAAAAACACTTATTTTACAAACCTGCTCTGGGGCATCATCTGCATGTCGCAACATATCAAAATTTAAAAGTGCAGAAACTGTTAAAATAGTTGAGAGTTATCTGATAAGACTTACTTATTGTGCTGAAACAGCTGCCTAGGATTTTTAAACACACTAATGAATCAAATTTGTATGTGTAATTTTTTTTATTAAAAATATGGTTAAAATGTATTCCTAAATGTAAATCACTGGCCACTGTATGCTTTTAAAATTGGTTTACTTTTAAAAACAGGAATTTATTACTCTCTGGAGCTACTGGAAAATTGAATAAAAATTGATTGAAAGTTTTCAGTGGAACAGTTTTCCATTAGAAAATGCGGCTTCATCAAGTCAAAACATTTCACTGGAACATGTCAGTTTTAACAAAATATTAAATGGGAGAGGGTAAAAAATGAATCTTTTCAACTTCCTCATTTTGATTACATCTAAATATTATATTAATTATACTATTTTATATATTAAAATATTATAATATTTGACATTATTGACACAAAACATTTGACCTTATCAAAGAAATGTTCTGAAGTTTGCAAATCAAAAATTTTTCAGAATTTCCATTCTGTAAAATTAACTGAAAATTTCTGAAGTCAGAAATTCCACTTTCAGACAAGAGGTACTTGTAAAATAATGCCCACAAATTAAAAAATCATTAGAACAAATAGATTTATATTTTAGTTCAGAAATAAAATTTCCATATCTGGATTAGAGAAGTGCAAACCTTTGACAAATTTGCTAACTAGAGTTAAGATTGCTCAAAAAAATTTCCTATCAATGTAATCATAAAAAATTAAGAAAATGCCCAGCTGAAGCAACATTATCACCCAGATGCACCTTAATACTGACATATATCAAATCCCAGTCACCTCACTTCCACAGCTTCCACAAAAAACTTCTTTTCACTTCCGACCTACCTCCTCTACAAAGCACAGATCTGAGTCCGATGTCCTGGTGTACTCTGTTGTTTCATGTGGATGGCCTCTTATTAAAAGTCAAAAATGTTTGTACCACTTTACTTTTATAATATATGTAAGAGTCAAATTATATATATATTAGGGTTCACAATTAATCACAGTTATCTCAAAAAAATTAATCACAATTAATCACGGTTTTAATCACACTGTTAAACATAGAATACCGATTGAAATTTATTAAATATTTTGGATGTTTTTCCTACATTTGCGTATGTATTCTATTTTGTGTTGTAATTGAAATAAAAATGTATATTATTTTTATTACAAATATTTGACTGTAAAAATGATAGACAAAAGAAATAATATTTTTCAGTTCACCTCATAATGTAATGCAATCTCTTTGTCGTGAAAGTGAAACTGCAGCCAGTTCCTTAAGTATTATAGGTGTAACCCTTCTGCCCATCAGAGTTGGCAGCAACAAGGGCCAGGTTCAGTATCCAGGGTTCCATTCCAATAACACAATACAAAACTGGCTCGAGCCCCCACCCAGTGACCTGGGACAACCATATACCACCCCTCTGGGCGCCTCTAAGAGACAATACTTCCCCTCTCGCAAGCACAGAGTCTGGGTGTAACAAAAGCCTTTTAATAAGAGAGAAACAATGTGGCATTATATTGGGGAAACACCACAAACAGGATTAATAAAACAAACCATGAACCAGAAGCCCCCCTCCCAGCAAATAGGCTGTGTCCTTCCCTTTGGCTCTTGAGTCCCACAACCCCAAAAATCACCCAATAGTCCCAAAAGTCCAACAGCCCAAGAGTCTCTGTTCCTGGTCAGTGCAGAGTTCAAAAGTCAATTGGCAGAGTCTTACCTCCCAGCCTGAGTGGAAATGGAGGGCAGGCTAAGGGGCACCTTATGCGGTCCGAGGCCGTCCCACGAACTGCTCTACTCTGCCAGTTGCTCTGCCAGCTGTTCCACTCTGGCAGCCACTCTGCCAGCAGCAGCTCGACTCCGCTCTACCAGACAACACACAAACTGCTCTGCTGCACTAGCCACTTCTCCAGCAGAGCAAACTGCGCTGCTGGCCGCCCTGCCAAACTGCGCTGCTCCAGAAATATTTTCAGGAACTGCTCAGCTCAGTCAGCTGCTCAGCAATAGACCTTCAGGCCTCTCTACTTAACACAGTGCTCAGTGATTTCAGCTCTTAATTGATTTCAGCACTTAAGTGATTTCAGCTTTTTTGTGGGGGGGCTTTAGTGCAGGTGTACCACTGGACCCAAAGTGAATTCAGCTCAGCAGGCTAAATCTAGGCTCCTAACAGAATCTAAAACTAGCTCTGACATTCCACAGTGGAGAGAAGCAAGGTGCAATAGGCCTGTGTGGCCCTTAGACAAGGCCCTCACTAAAAGGTATAAACACCTACCCATGGTTTCTCTCAAATTCAATGACTTTTGAACCCCTGTCCCTTGCCCAGTGAGTGCTACCTAGATGATGGTGAGTCCCTCCATTATAACAAAGAAATACATAACAAGTACATGTCCACAGTCCTCAATCCACATAATCAGGGTAACAACACTTGTAACACTTGCAACACTTGTAACACTTGTAACAACACTGCCCCAATAACAGAGAAACTGGGGAACCCACAGCAGCCGAAGTGACCATTTGGGCTGCTGTGAGCTCAGAGTAGGCGCAGTGGGTGGGCCTATGCAAATAAGATCAGCCCCAAAGTTCTTTTCCACAACTCAGTGCAATTCCCGCAATTCACCACCAGATGTCAGGGTAGAGCTCATCCTGACACTTACACAGGAATATGTTAGGCCCTACTGACTTGAAGATATCCGACTTGTCTGTGTAATTCTTAACTTGTTCTTTTCCCATTTTAGCCTCAGAGCATACTCCATTTACACTGATGTTCACTATGCTAGTCATCCAGTCAGTGATAACTTTTCTGGTGAGCAGTGAAGGAAAAAAAGGCACTTCAGCCATTGCTGAATTTTTTGTTATTGTCTTTCCCTCCTCATTCAGTAATTTTGTTATTGTCTTTCCCTCCTCATTCAGCCATTGCTGAATTTTTTGTTATTGTCTTTCCCTCCTCATTCAGTAATGGGCCCACCCTGCCTATATTCTTCCTCTTGCTTCTCACATATTTGTAAAACGTTTTCTTGTCACCCTTTATGTCTCTAGGTAGTTTAATCTAATTTTGTATCTTGGCCTTTCTAATTTTGTGTTACATTTTAACATGTTAGTCCTTCATAATTTGATATAGTTTCCACTTTTTGTATGACTCATTTTTGAATTTCAGGTCATTAAGTTAAAGTTCTGTCACAAGTTTTCAGTTAAACAGGAGTTTTAAAGCTTTATTTTTTAGAAGTCTTATTAAAATGGCAATTAATGTATAAAGTAAACTTTGAGTACTGTTTGAACCTCTCTTAATGGTTTGATGAAAAACTGTTTGATACAGAAAGAATATTCATTTCCAGAATGATCTTTTTTTGATGTTCTTCACTGAATTATCTCACCTTTTGTTCTGGCATTCTTTGCAAGAAAACTAAAGCATCCTGAAATCTGTGATGGCATACAGAGGCTGCTCTTCATGTCTTGATTCAAACAATATCAGTTATATATAGGTGTTGTTCATCTGTGTGATTATTTTAACTTGTACCTCCATAACTGAGAAAACAGGAACTAAGCCAAACCTGGCATAATAAGGGCGCTGAAGGTAAAATGCCAAAGAGATCTTTACAAAATATCCTTGTAGACTAGGGGAAAGCTCCCTGAAATAGGAAACAGGTGACCATGACTTCAGATTTTGCCAGTACTAATTGTGGTGTATATTCCCCTGCATCTCATCCCCTTATTGTTGATAAAGGCTATGGATCCCAGTCTTAGAAGGGAGTCAAGTATGAGCTGCCAACTCATTTTACAAAAAAATCAATAGATAAGCACAGTCAGGAATAAAACCTAGAACTCTTAACGCAGTAATGGCAAATCTTAGCAACTCAATCACCCTATAGGTCAAAGTTAAATAATTTTAGTTAGCCTGATTCTAACCATTAGACCACACTTATCTCCCAGAAGCAAGCATAAAACTAATAATTTCTTATCTCTAGTGTGCTACTGCTGTCTAGCAAACAGTTATCTAATGAATGGGGAATGGTTGTGTCAAATCCTCCTATTTCATCACACTCGTGTAGCATAACATTTTAACAACGGTCTTGGATAAACAGGTAGCACATCCAATTGTTATACATCCTCTACATTTGGCAAGTTATTCTGCCTTAAGCTGTGTTGGCCTGTTTTGTCAACAGGATTGTAGGCCATTGGAAAGTGGCAAGACATGCAGAAGACTCTCCTCTTCACTTTTATTTCTATGCTTTTCAGGTTTTGAGTTGTTGAGCTGTGTCCTCCTAATGGAAAGTTAACTGTCACTAAACAAAGTTAGACAAGTTTTAATTTAAAAACTCTGTAATCTTATTATCTCCTAAATGATTATGTAATTGGCAAAAAATCTTATGCATGAGAGGGCAACCTTGATGTTTCAGGAAAACAGGAGCTGGTTGGATAGGCAAAGGTGGGGGTGATAAGGATGGAAGAAGGAGATGGTTGGGGCATGAGGGTGCAGATTGTATTCAGAGAAATATGTAAGGTGCTGGGCATAAAGCTGGAAGGGGGAAAAGGAGATGAAGATGAGGGCAATGGTATGGGGAAATAAGGACTTGTAGATTCACAGGGCAACAGAGGCATAGGTAGGAGATGTGGTGGGTACTGAGCAGAAAGATAGGTGACAGCAAATTACACAGGGCTGGTAGGGAAACAGGACATGAGAGCGGAGAGTGGACTAGGAATTGAGGAGCCGGGGTGGTGAGGACATGTGTCTGGGACATGGAAGTTGCTGGATGGTGGTATAGAGAGATCACAAGGTGCATGAGTTTGGGGAGATGACAGAGGCAGATAAAGGGAGCCAAATAAACATTAGACAATTTGGAAACCTCTTACCATTCTAAGGCTTTTAATCTAAAAAAATACCCATAAGAGAGCTCAAGGAGGGATTTGAAGTCAAAGTGGTGGCTCTGTGGATTTGTATAGGGAGTTCTTTTCATGCATAAGAGGCAGCATGAGACAATGTGTGAAGGTGTTTGTTTGCAAATCTGCCAGATGGACAATAAAGGCTGGTATTGTGAAATTATAGTTGAGGGCAGGAATAGAAAATGGAGGGCTTTAAAGTGAATACAAACAGCTTGTGCTTGGTGAAGTGAAGGTGGGAGTCAGAGGGGAAATGCAAAGAGGGGGCTGATGTAGTTAGAGGCAGTGGCCTTCGCAGCAGTGGATGGATTGAGGGAATTTAACTGGAGCAAGATGGCATTTATCAAGCCCAGAGAGAAAAAGTCTGCAGTAGTCAAGACATGAGATGATGAGGGCTTTATTCACCTAGAATAATAGAAAAATAGAATATTAGGGTTAGAAGGGACCTCAGGAGGTCTTCTAGTCCAACCCTCTGCTCAAAGCAGGACCAGTCCCCAGATAAATCATCCAAACCAGGGCTTTGTCAAGCCAGGCACTAAAAACCTCTAAGGGAAGAGTTTCCACAACCTCCCTAGGTAACCCATTTCAGTGCTTCTCCACCCTCCTAGTGAAATAGTGTTTCCTAATATCCAACCTAGACCTCCCCCACTGCAACTTGAGACCATTACTCCTTGTTCTGCCATCTGCCACCACTGAGAAAAACCTAGCTCTATCCTCTTCGGAACCCCCCCCCCCTTGAGGTAGTTGAAGGCTGCTATCAAATCCCTTCCCCCCACCCTTCTCTTTGCAGATTAAATAATCCCAGTTCCCGCAGCCTCTCCTGATAAATTATGTACCCCAGCCCCCTAATAATTTTCGTTGCCTTCCACTGGACTCTCTCCAATTTGTCCAAATCTCTTCGGGGGGGAGGGGACGGGACAAAAACTGGATGCAATACTCCAGATGTGGCCTCACCAGTGCCGAACAGTGGGGAATAATCACTTCCCTCAATCTGCTGGCAATGCTCCTACTAATACAGCCCAATATGCCATTGGCCTTCTTGGCAACAAGGGCACACTGGTGACTCATATCAAGCTTCTCATCCACTATAATCCCCAGGTCCTTTTCAGCAGTACTGATGCTTAACAAGTCAGTCCCCAGCCTGTAGAGGTGCATGGGATTCTTCTTTCGTGAATGCAGGACTTTGCACTTGTCTTTGTTGAACCTCATCAGATTTCTTTTGGCCCAGTCCTCTAATTTGCTTAGATCACTCTGGACCCTATTCCTACTCTCTGGAGTATCTACCTCTCCCCACATCTTAGTGTCATTTGCCAACTTGCTGAGGTGTCAATTCATCCCATCATCCAGATAGTTAATAAAGATGTTGAACAAAACCCGCCCTAGGATCAACCTCTGGGGCACTCCACTTGATACCGGCTGCCAACTAGACATCAAGCCATTGATGATTACCCGTTGAGCCCAACAATCTAGTCAGCTTTCTATCCACCTAATTCAACTTTTATTTTCAAACAAAAGCTTTTTAAGCCTGATCACGTCTTCCATCTGTCTCTGTGTGGATGTGGGTAGGCTAGATCATAATTTAGAAGTCCTTTCTCCTTTACTCTACCATGTAGTTCTAATAGTTACCATTCACTTGGATAATCAAGTTTTTTTGGTCAACTATGATATAGTAAGTCCTGTTTAATTTCACTATTGCAGAATATAGGAACTCCCCACTGAAAGTCTCAGAGACTCACAGACTTTCAGGTCATAAGAGACCATTATGATCATTTAGTCTGACCTCCTGCACAATACACGCCACAGAATCTCACCCACCCACTTCTGTAATAAACCCCTAACCTATGTCTGAGCTACTGAAGTCCTCAAATCATGGTTTACAGACTTCAAGGTGCAGAAAATCCTCCAGCAAGTGAACTGTGCTCCATGCTGCAGAGGAATGTGTCCAGGTTAACGTTGTTTTGTTATTACATTGCTGATCAGTTAGGGATGATGCTTGTTTAAAGTGGCACAATGCTCCCTTATAACATTGTTTGGCAGCCAACTGTTTTGTCCACTGCTTGCAGAAAGAGCAGCCCATTGAAGATAGCTGGTAGGAGCTTGGAACCAGGGTGGACTTGGAACCAGCCCCCCAATAGCTCCCCACTCCTCTAAGTTCCCTGTGCAGCACTTGCCCAGCAAGCTACCAATTGCCGTACCTCCCCCCACAACTGCCATGTGATGCTCCTGGCCTCTGCCTTGGAGCTGCTCCCAGGAGTCTCCTGTTTGTTGTGTAGGGAGGTCAGAGGGGGGCTTATGTCAGGGTGTCCCCTTCCCCCCTGCTCCTGCATCCCTCTTACCCGACCTCCATAGAGCAGGGGAGGGGGCCACGATAGGGCTCAGGATAGAGGGAGCTTGCTGGCAGCAACTTGCTGATCTATTTAAAAAGGCAATGTACTTACAGTGTGGTCAGCATACTTAAAGGGACAATGCGCATGTCTCTCTCTCACACACACATGGTGTGTGTCTCTGTCTCCCTCTGCCATGCTGTCTCCCCTCCTTCCATTCTTGCTGCCTTGTAGAGTGTGAGGCTACGCTAACAACGTGTTAACCCCTGAGGGCTCAGCCGAGTGCTAATTCATCATTCAGCAGCAAGGCATTCCCTGGGAAATATCCCACCCTTTGACTTCACCACCTCAAACAAGTTTCACAATCATCATTGCTGTGTACAGTATTAAATTATTTGTTTAAAACGTTTACTTTGCGTGTATATATACAATATATATTTCTCTTGTGAAAAAAAAATTCCCTGGAGCCTGACTCCACTTTATTTATATTAATTCTTATGGGGAAATTGGATTCACTTAACATCGTTTTGCGTAAAGTTCCATTTTTCACTAACGTAAGTACAACATTGAGTGAGGAGTTCCTGTACAGAACTATCTTGTGCTTTAATTATCTTAGTTTTCACAAACTGAGTAAAGCTGGACTGGTTCATTACTTGAACTGTAAACCTCCAAACTACAGCTAACGGCTGCAGGAAGAGGTGTTTCAGATTTAGCAGGTGGCACTCTTTCCAAAGAATTTCTATTAAGACAATTTGCAGCATGGTGATACAGGGCACTGTGCTACCAGAAGTGTCATCTTGTGGAGGATATGTTAAAACTGTAGTTGACACCTCTAGTCATTAAAACTCCTACACGACTTTTCACAGGGGAAGAGATGGTATCCCTAGCATCTTGCCACATTCAGACTTCACTAATTACCTTCTGCCTATCTAATTTCATCCTGCATTTTCAGTTGGATACAGTTGCCTTAATTCCTTGGCCTAACCTATGGTAGGAAACACAAAGTGTATTTATGCATTTCCACCCAAGAGGAGCAGATGAAAAGGTACATTTACATAGATCATATAAGAGTTTCGCAAAGTTCTTTGGATTCTTTAAGATGAAAAATACTATAAAGTACAAACATAAGTTATCATCACTCTACTATGATTCATGTGTGAGCACTGGAGCCCCTAGCTATCTGGTATGACTTCTGCATTTCGTGAGTATGTGCTGACGTACAGTTTCTAATGGGCAGGGACAGGAGCTTCTAATCCACAGGTCGGCAACCTTTCAGAAGTGGTGTGCCAAGTCTTCATTTATTCACTCTAATTCAAGGTTTCGCGTGCCGATAATACATTTCAATGTTCTTTTAGAAGGTCTCTCTCTCTAAGTCTATATATTATATAACTAAACTATCACCATATTGTAAAATCAACAAGGCTTTCAAAATGTTTAAGAAGCTTCATTTAAAATTAAATTAAAATGCTGAATTTACACCACCAGCCCACTCAGCCTGCTGCCGCTCAGGGGTTCCATCCACTGGCTCAAGGGTTCCATCCACCGGGATCCCGGCTTCCAGACCCGCTCAGCCCCCTGCCGGTCTGGGGTCCTGGCCCTGCCCACACAGTGGGTACCTACCTTCTCCCTAGTTCTGGCCCAATCTCTTCCTCTCTCTCTGCACTGACCTGAGGTTGGGGTGCATAGAGCCCAGGGTCGGTGGTGAAGGAGCAGGCTAGGGACTGGGGTGTAGGGTCTGGCCAGAAGCTAGAATGAGGGATGGGGCTCAGGGTTGGGGCGGGAGGTTTGAGTAAGGAGCGCTTACCTAGGCAACTGCCATTTGGTGCGAGGGGTGCAGGTGGGAATGGAAGGCATGCAGGAGCTCCCATTTGGTGCTCAGGGCGGGGCTGTGGGGGATGCAAGAGTCAAAATGTATGGGGTGGAGGGGCCTGGGTATGTATGGGGGTGCCAGAGTCAGGGCTGGGGTCATGGGGAGGAGGGAGTTGGAGTCAAGCAGAGGGCTGGGTGTGTGTGAGGGGAGTACAGGGGTCAGAGCAGGGGTCTTGGGGGTGTGCAGGGCAGGGGCCTGGGGAGATGTGTGCTGGGCTGCAGGGCTCAGGGCAGAAGTCGCGGGGGGGTGGGGCTCAGGGCACAGGGCTGGGGTCCTGGGGGTACTCCCAGCCCCCTGCCCTGAGCAGCTCACGGAAGAGGACTGGAGGGGATACGCACCGATTCCACCCCCTTCTCCAAGGCCCTGCTCCTGCTTCTTCTCTGGCTTGGCAGGGAGCAGCGAACACGCTGCAGCTCTGTTTCTGTCCCTCCCCTGCAAGGGCCATCTGCCTGCAGGGAGGGAGGGGAGAGGGAGGAGGGGGCAGGAACCTACCACGCTGCAAGAAGAGGCAGGGGAGCGGGGCAGGAGCCCCCTTCCCACAGGAGCGGGCAGGGGGCGCCCTGCCCCAGCGCGGGGTGGGGGAGGGGGCAGAGAAGAGCGAGCCGGCCTGAGAAGGATTTTTAATGGCATGCTGCAACCGTGCCATTAAATAGTGGCTCGCATGCCATCTTTGGCACGCGTGCCATAGGTTGCTGACCCCTGTTCTAATCACTGTCTCTTAGGTACAAGGAAACAGCCATTAAATCTAGGTAGGGCAGATAGATTACACTGGTCTACAATTTTTTAGAAGTCGTCTGCTTCAGAGATAAAATGTGATATCTATTATGTATTTTGATGTGCTGAATTCAAATATGACAATTAAAACAACTGATTGGCTATTGTTTCTAAGATATTTAAGGTTTTACATTTTATGTCTATGTATATTGTGTAGATAGTAGAGTTTTAATCACGAATTGTAAACCTAGGTCTTTTCATGTGTTTATGGTTGCTTTACATGATAATATTTCACCTGTCCTGTTTATGTAACACTTTAAAAATCAGCAAAAGGGTTATATAAATAAAATGTATTATGAAACAAAAGGCAAAAAACTATTATGTACATAGTTTAGTCCTATTCAGTGTCTACTTGGCGCTTCTTGGCTTGTCTCTTGTATTTATTAAATGGAGCATCTCTTGTCACTGTCCAGCAATAGTCTGCAAGCATTGATGGGCTCCATTTGCCCTGATAGTGTTTCTCCATTGTTGCAATGTCCTGGTGAAATTGCTCACCGTGCTCGTCACTCACTGCTCCGCAGTTCAGTGGAAAAAATCTAGATGAGAGTGCAAAAAAAGTATCTTTAGTGATATGTTGCAACCAAGGCTTTTGTATGCCTTGAGGAGGTTTTCCACCAACAACCTGTAGTTGTCTGCCTTGTTGTTTCCGAGAAAATGTATTGCCACTGACTGGAAGGCTTTCCATGCCGTCTTTTCCTTGCCACGCAGTGCATGGCCAAATGCATCATCTCGAAGAAGTCCACGAATCTGAGGACCAACAAAGACACCTTCCATTGTCTTAGCTTCACTTAACCTTGGAAATTTTCCACGGAGGTACTTGAAAGCTGCTTCTGTTTTGTCAGTGGCCTTGACAGAGTTCTTCATCAGACCCAGCTTGATGTGTAAGGGTGGTAACAAAATCTTCCTTGATTCAACAGGTGGTGGATGCTGAACACTTTTCCTCCCAGGCTCCAATGACTGTCGGAGTGGCCAATCTTTCTTGATGTAGTGGGAATCTCTTGCACGACTATCCCATTCACAGAGAAAACAGCAGTACTTTGTCTATCCAGTCTGCAGACCAAGCAAGAGAGCAACAACCTTAAAATCACCACAAAGCTGCCCCTGATGTTGGTCATAGTTTATGCACCTCAAAAGTTGTTTCATGTTATCATAGGTTTCTTTCGTATGGACTGTATGACCAACTGGAATTGATGGCAAAACATTGCCATTATGCAGCAAAACAGCTTTAAGACTCGTCTTCGATGAATCAATGAAGAGTCTCCACTCATCTGGATCGTGAACCATGTTGAGAGCTGCCATCACACCATCGATGTTGTTGCAGGCTACAAGATCACCTTCCATGAAGAAGAATGGAACAAGATTCTTTTGACGGTCACGGAACATGGAAACCCTAACATCGCCTGCCAGGAGATTCCACTGCTGTAGTCTGGAGCCCAACAGCTCTGCCTTACTCTTGGGTAGTTCCAAATCCCTGACAAGGTCATTCAGTTCAGCTTGTGTTATGAGGTGTGGTTCAGAGGAGGAGGATGGGAGAAAATGTGGGTCCTATGACATTGATGGTTCAGGACCAGAAGATTCATCCTCTTCCTCTTCCTCATCTGACTCAAGTGAGAATGATTCTGGTGCATCAGAAACTGGCAGTCCTTCTCCGTGGGGTATTGGGCGTATAGCTAATGGAATGTTTGGATAATGCACAGTCCACTTTTTCTTCTTTGACACGCCTTTCCCAACTGGAGGCACCATGCAGAAGTAACAATTGCTGGTATGATCTGTTGGCTCTCTCCAAATCATTGGCACTGCAAAAGCCATAGATTTCCTTTTCCTGTTCAACCACTGGCGAAGATTTGTTGCACAAGTGTTGCAGCATCTGTGTGGGGCCCACCTCTTGTCCTGATCTCCAATTTTGCAGCCAAAATAAAGGTGATAGGCTTTCTTAACCATAGTGGTTAGACTGCGCTTTTGTGATGCAAAAGTCACTTCACCACAAACATGGCAGAAGTTATCTGCACTGTTCACACAAGTACGAGGCATCTCTGCTCACTTTGGGTAAACAGAAATGTGTCCCTTTGTAAAATCAAACACTGACAAATAAGAGAGCACGACACTGTAGGATTTCTAGAGCTGATATAGGGCAATTTGTTCAGCAGAGTGATGTAAGCTTTGTTATGATTGCATCATCCATGACTTCTAGGAATAACATGATGCAATTCATATCATGTATGATGCAATACCAGCTTCAGATTGCATCATTCATTGTTTTGCCTAAAAAGCAAGTACTGTCCAAACCCAGTCATAGATTTATTCATAGATACAGTCAAAGATGTATTTTTGTCATTTCTGGTTTAAATTGAGATCCCTTCCCTTTATAACTCACTTATCCTTCGCCATTTCCATGTCAAGGGTCGTAGATACTGACCCAATAGCATATCTTGAAAACTACAGCCAATCAACAATTTTAAGCATCATTTTCATTCTCAGTGTCCCAGAATTAGTAAAGTTTGACTACATTTATTTCAGAAGCATTTTGGCTGTAGAGCAGTGTTATAAATGAAATAGTCCTGTGCTGGAAGTAATATAGTACTCCACTATTCCAAAGAAGCTCCAGGAGGTACAATCCCTCTCTCAGCTCCTTAGAACACAAGGAGGCTGGACACTGCACAGTACCATGGCCCTACCACCAAACCCTCCTTAGGGTGGTCAGTGTCATGGGTGTGGATGGAGGAATATAATATAGTCTCCCACCCAGGAAAGAGACTGCCATTATGGTTTGCTCTTAACCTGTGGTCTGGTGATCAACCTGCAAAGCAAGGCCTAGAAAGGAGTATGTTTTCTGAGGGAGACCCCACATTATATTCAACAACTTGAAATTGTAGTCTCACTCCTGTTAGGCTGTAGAAGATTATTCTTTTTCCAAGACTGCTGAAGGGACACTGCCTACTTTACTGCATGCCTATGTAATTTTTATAATATGGGAACAGAAGAGTCAGCCAACTATAAAAACTCATTTCACTATAACTCAGGTCAGACTAGATCTAGGGTCCAATAGGTTAAAAGGAAAACATATATTCATAAAGCTACACAGTTACTTGAAGGACTAATTCAGCATTTCATTAAACTCTGTTTAAATTAGAATTAAAAATAAAACACTTTGAGATAGAGTATATGTCTTATGCACATAGGAGTCTGGAGACAATGAAACTACAGAAGTTATCAATATGTTAAACTGAAGCAGAAAAGAAATGTTTGCATTAAAAAGAGGTGACACCATGACACATTCTGTTGCAAACAACTCTCTTATCTCCATACACATATATCTAGAACAGCTAGAAAGGACAATTCAAAACAGTCGCTACTTAAGATAATGAAGCATTTTGCAAACACATGCTCATCCTCTGTGACATAGAAACATGTTTTGAAGATCAGAAACTGAAGGCAATAAGTAGCATTTTAAAAACATTCTAGTCACTTGATCTAGGAAACAGGCTGTTATGACTCTTTGTATAAATATTGTTTGGCCTTGCATTCCTACTTGACTAAAGTACTCCAATAAACCGTACTGATGGCCCTGTAGTATAGGTCCTCAGTGTTCCATAGGGTTAATATGAACATTGCCAGTTGCAAGCTGCATTGTTCAACAACAACACAAAACATCAAATCATATCAATTTCATGCATAGAGACACTTGTAACTGAGAGTTTTGTTGCTACACAAGAAAAGGCTTTGGGGAGACCAGCCAATGTTCATTGTTTAGCAACTGCTTACTTTTCCAAGTCACATTTTCCATCCACTAATAAAACATTACAATATTAGTAACTCAGGGTTAAAGATATAAGTAGAAAATAGCAGCACCTGAGTGCTGTTAGCTCTAGGTTATAATAATATTGTATCCATCCATCCCTATTACACCACCTCCACCACCCAAGTGAAACTCACAGAAATATTTTTTTCTTTCATAGCCTTCATGACCTGTTTCCTAATCCTGCAGGATGCCATGTCTGATCAGATATTTGTCAGGAGTATTCAGGAATGTTTAAGTTCCTACTATATAAAATACTCAAAGATTTTGCTGTTTTTAGATACTGTGCAGTAGTTACATTTAAGTATACTTATAAACAACAAGAAAAGGAGCCTATCATATATCATCTAGAGCCTTGAAAAGGACTCTGAACATTTGATGATTTATGGGTTTTCCCTCATTATGCCATTATCCCTGATGCCTCAACAAATCTGCCAAATCTCTGAAGAGAGTTCAGGTAAAGGTCCTAGTAACCCCTTAGGATGGTGAAGAATGTTATTCTTGCCAGCTATGATACAGTGATAAATTGGACTAACCATTGATATGGTACAAAATAATAAATATAGTAGAACTAGAATTGCATATTCATTCTAGGAGGACAGACAAGGCCTTGCCTAAATCTGAGGTCCAAAAAAAAAATGATAAAGTTTCATAAATTTGCTTAGTCCTAGGCCTATTGATTCCCACATTAATTGTTCTCATCCCACTGATAAGAAGGAAACTGAACAATTCTAGCTATTTTTTTTTTAATTTTCTCTTAAGTAGAAAAAATGTGAAACAGAGCACTGGACAGAAAGATAGCAATTACAGACACATAACTTGTCTTCAGGGTCATAATATTAAATAATAATAATAAATACATCAGTAACTTTATTATTAGTAGTGAATCAGATCACTTCTTGAAATAACCCAAAAAACAATATGCCAACATTTATGGATTTGTATCTGAAATTAAAAACACCACAGATATGAGAAAAAGGTGAAAGATCACCCATTAGAATGCCTCCCCTTTTTCTTATATAATTGTGGTCATTATTTGAGTGCTCTAGGAAGAGTCAAGGTCTGAACAATCCTTTATTATCAGGGAGTTTGATGATCTTCAGTAAAGACCATATTAAGGGTTAGACTAGATGATACTCAAAGCTGTTCTAAGTGATACCAGCTTGTAACAAACCCCTAAGGGCTGCAGGTGATATGGGACAATTTTTATAGTGTAGGTGCTGATGATAGAAACCAATGAAACCATGCATTTGGTGTTTGCTATCAGTACTTCAAACCAGGGAGTGTGGCAGCACAAAAGCACCTCTAGTTCCATCACAACTGAAGGGCTGTTATGCAGTTGGGGAATCACCACTCCCATTTCATCCTTTATGCAAAGGCTAAATTTTGAGGGAGTTGGTGAGAGTTGGCGATGCTATCTTTATCTTTATGCCTTTTAGGGTTTCCTCCACAGATGGGAACCCTCATCTGACTACTTTAGGACATCGTTAAGTCCTTGGAGGGAGCCCGGGTGGCCTCCCTCTGAGCCGGAGGAGAAAGAACCACTCTCTCAGCCTGCGTGGGAGGGGCCAGACCAAGCTGGCTCCACCCCCAGTAAGGGGAGGAGCAGAAAAGAAAGTACAAAGGGCGGGACCCTTAACTCAGTCAGGACAGCACCAGGGAGGAAGACAGGTGAAGACTGCTGGCTGCTCTCTCCACACCCAGCTGCCGAGCCAGGGGAAGCCCTGGACCAAGGAAATCCTAGCCTGGAGGACAGACTCGGGTTACCCAATCTGCCAGCCGCAGAGTACCTCGAGGGACTGCCGGAGCCCAGCAGTGACCCAGACCTGACGGAGGCAGACGCTGAGGGGGAACCAGAGCTGCCAGTGGCGGACTACCCTGACTTCTGTTGGTCCCCCCTTGCCTGTGAGGTATACCACTGACACTTGCTGGCGCTCCCCTGCCTGAGGGACGCGCCATTGATGCTTGCCGGCGCTCCCCTACCTGAGGGGCACACCACTGACCCTTGCCGGTGCTCCCCTGCCTGAGGGGTGCTCCCCTGCCTGAGGGGTGCACCACTGACCCTTGTCAGTGCTCCCCTGCCTCAGAGGCGCTCCATTGACGCTTGTCGGTGCTCCCCTGCCTGAGGGGCGCACCACAGACTCTTGATGGCACACCTCCCAACCCTAATTCCCCCATGACTGGAAGGTGTGACCGAGGCCTTTCAGTGAGGCAGTAACTCCCCACCGCCCCCAGCGGCTCGGCGGACCTACTGTCCCTTGTACAGTCCCCTTTTGTGCCTACAGAGCAGCAGAAAGAGGACTTAGCAGGGTCAAGATTCTTGCCCAGTAACACTTTTCCATCCCTATTCCACCATAATTATTTTAAATCTTGTGCTTTGTTATTCTCCTGGAATTATGTTGCTTTAAGGAGTTTAGTTTAGATGGCTAATTAACAAGGGCTTGCAATACTTGTGCCAGAAACCTCTTACAGATTTGAAGCTTATCCCCAGGAAGGTGAGATTCCACTTTTATCTAATTAGATGTAAAAAAGGGATAACTTGTCAAACCTCTCTGTTTTCTCTTCTACTAGTAAAACTGTGACTCCAACCTTCAAAATACCGTGGCTAACTCCTGAAATGCATGAGTTGTCAGTAGCCTTGCAATCAAACAGATCCTTGATATAATTACTAAGTTTCTATATTTACAGAGAAACAGCACATATTTAAATAACAATACAATTTAATATTGATGAAGGTGATGGGTTTATATAAATACAGAAATTTAAATAATTAACTACCACTAGAATGTGTTTTTGTTTACCTACTTTGAATTTTTAATTAATAGGAATGCCATGTATTCACTAAAATTCTAAAACCAGAAAAAGTCCACTTGTTCTGCTGAATCCAATCAGTTGATTCTAAACCAACATACTTATAATTAGAATATGATTAAATGAATGTAGATATTAGCATCTCTCAGATTCATCGCACAACGTGATTATACCGCCTTTCTTAGCCACTCTTAACCATGCAAATAAGAATACATATTAAAAATGCCATTAAAAATCTGCCTATTTATACTGTATTAATTTAATTAGTAAGTAAAGATGAAAAGCCTGAATAAGATATAAAATACCAACACTGTGAATTAGTATTACATTATTACTATTAATCATACTAGGGAAATGTGGTCTAGAACACATGAAATAGCTATAAGGTGGGTTCACAACTGACTGAAAAACTGTGCTTAAAAAGTAGTTATCAACAGCTCACTGTCAAACTGGAAGGAGATATCAGTGGGTCCTGCAGCAGACTATCCTGGATCCAGTCCAGTACTATTCAAAACTTTCATTAATGACTTGGATAATGGAGTGGAGACTATTCTTATAAAATCTGCAGATGACACAAACCTGGGAGAGGCTGCAATTAGAATACAAAATGACCTTGAGAAATTAGAGAATTGGTCTAAAATCAAGCTAAAAAATCAATAGACAATTGCAAAGAACTACACTTAGGAAGGAGAATACAAATACAAAAGGGGGAATAACTGGTTAGGCAGTAGCACTGCTGAAAAGGAGCTCTACAATGGATCACAAATTCAATATGAGTCAGCAGTGCAATACAGTTACAAAAAAGACAGATATCATTCTGGGATGTATAAACAGGAGATAACTATCCCATTTTACTCAGCGCTGGTGAGCCTTCAGCTGGAGTACTGTGTCCAGTTTTGAGTACCACACTTTACGAAAGAGGTGGACAAATTGCAGAGAGTCCAGAAGGGAGCAACAAAAATGATAAAAGCAGAGATGAAAGTGGTCCAGTATGGGCTGGTACAGCATTACTGATAACAAGTGGCTGCTGGTACTGGCTCATACGCAGCCCACATTAAAGTAGCTGTCCCTCGGGGCCTGGCAATTTAAAAGGGCCCAGGGCTCCAGATGCTGCTGCTGCTACCACAGCAGCGGCTGGAGCCCCTGGCCCTTTAATTCACCACCAGAGCCCCAAGCAGCACAGGCCAGGCAGCATGGAAGGGTTCGCTGAGGGAGGCTGACCCACAGCCCTGCCTCTTCTGCCCAAGCCACACCCCTTCCGGGGCCCTGGAAGTGAGCTCCCCTACCAGTAAGTATTTTATCTTACTTTCACACCTGGATAAAAGGTTTAGAAAACCTGACCTATAAAAAAGGTTTTAAAAAATGGGCATGTTTAGCCTTGAGGAAAGAAGACTGGGTGGGAACCTGCCAACTCTTCAAGTCTTTAAATACATTATGGGCTGTTATAAGGAGGACAGTGATCAGTTCCCCATGCCCACTGCAGAAAGGACAAAATGTAGCACTGTATCGAGAGAGATTAAGGTTAGATATTAGGAACATTTTCTAATTATAAGGGTAGTTAATACTGGAATATGTTATCAAGGGAGGCTGTAGAATTCCTGCCTCTGGAGGTTTTTAAGAACAGGTTGAACAAACACATGTCAGGGATGGTGTGACCCTAAGAGCACCCCAGTTCCATCTGGCACACTGTTGTTATGATATATATCCAAAAGGTGGCATGCAAAATATCATTGGAAAACTAATTACTGACTATTAATATTCTTGCTTGATATATGTATGGTAAAAGGACTTTATAGATATGTGGTAGAAATATGTTCTTAAAATGTATTTCGCAAGCAGTGCATTAGCCATACCTTTTCCAGACAAAGGAATGTGGTTCTGCAAGTGTAGTCAATCAAAAAAGAAAAGCACATTTACATGCACGGTAAACAAAGCCATCAGGAGAGCACATGAGGGAATATGATCACTCAACAATCTTGAGAGGGGATGGAAATTGCACCCCCAGGAAGCTTTCCTGCCTCCTCAACAAGAGTCAGTGAACTTTGGGAAGACATAAGCAGAGAGAAAAAAGCATTTTGACATCCTTCTCCTGAGGAGATAAAAGGATTAAACACTTTGAGATATGTCAAGAATTCTTGCCAGAAATTCAGGTCAGCCATTTTGGAAAAAAGACTTGGTGAGAAACAATTCTTTGAACAAGAGACGCAAGTTTGTTAAATTATGTTTTAGTCTTATAAGCATATTTTTACTTTTGTTGTTTATGACCCTTTCTATCTTTGCTCTCTTGGTCCCACTTAAACATAAGATTTTTGTTTAATAAACTTGATTTATTTTTACTATAAACCATATCATTTCCTTGATTAAAACAGAGTTTTTGTTGACCCTTGATAAGGTAATAAGCTCCTGAGTACTGTCTCTTTAAGGAAGCAGAAAACTAATAACGTCTGTAAGTCTTCTATGAGAGAGCAGGGAACTGCAGAGAGACATCTGTGAGGCTCTCGGGATTTGTGGTTCAGTGATTGTTACCTGCTAGGCAAAGTTTGGATGAGCAGAGTTCTGAAGCATTTGCTGGCAAGGCACACAAGCTGGTGTGTCAAGAAGCTGATACATAGCTTAGCAGTAGCAAAACTTTCAACTGCTGAGACTGAGAGAGGTACCACAGTAACTCAAGTTCTCAGCAGATGGTAACAGATGGTCTAGATTTACTTGGTCCTGCTTCACTGCAGAGGACTGGACTAAATGACCTCTCAAGGTCCCTTCCAGTCCTCCATTCCTATGATTCTATTATGACTGCTTTTCATGCAAGTCATTTTACTACTATTTTATAGGCCTTTCATGTTTTGCTATTTGCTTTGGCTAATGAGCTGCAACAGAGCTGTCTCCATAGAAAGATGAATTCATATTTTGGGCAAAACTGCTAAACAAATTCAGTTGGGCAACCTTGGCTAAAGCAATAATTTTAGAAAAAGAAAAAAGTTCTCTAAATTCACGTTTTGTCAACCTTAAGAGATTCACTGAAATCCTTTGCTTAGAAGTTTAATTTTCTTATTAGTGCAACATCCGGTCTAAGTCTTGGTCTTTATTAAATTAACGATGTGAAAAATGAGTCACCATATTTTGCTTCGACCACGCTTGCTCTTATTATTTTTTCACAAAAATTTTTTCCAGCAAAGCTTTGCTTGCATGCATGTGCAAAGAAAGCAAATTTGGGGCTCATATGCGAAATTTGTTTAATCAATAAACCAAGTTATTTTTGTTATTCGCAAAAAGAGAAGTGGTTAATAGAGGTTAGGTCATCCACGAAGGGATTGGACACACTGTGTTGTTGCCTACATGCTTGATCACACAGCTCAACTGTCAATTCACAAATACTGATTACTGAATAGTATTTGTATCAAACGATTTGTGAGCCACTGTTATACTCTCAGATCAAGATGATGTTTAAGACAGGAATACTTTATTGCAACTTTTTAAAGAATCCAACACTACTGCCAACCCAAAATGTTTGAAAATCATGAGTAAGTCCACAAAAAAGCTTGAGATTATCTTAAAAAACATGGAAATTTTGAAAAAGCAATACATTTTCAATTCTTTCTATTTCCTTATGGTTTTGGACTTTTAGGTCACCCTCAGATCACATTTTCAAGCCTTTCTCTGCAGCCATGAGGGCTCAAAACTTTTGTGGTTTAATGAGAGCTGAGATTCTCTGAGGTAACATGGCTTCAGGAGCTGGGGCTTTAAGAACAATAGATATGAGAGCTGGCAATGCTGCCAGCAAGACAGCCCCCAGCTGAAGGGTTTGGTGAAGCTCAAAACCCTTCTGTCATCACACCCTGCTTACAATAGCTGTGTACTACTGACCATTCAGCAGAATTTTGGACCTTACAGAGACAATCTGTGTCAATGTAGGTCTGATATTCCAACATGATCTGCATTAAAAATATATTATTTTAAAAAAATGATAATTTAAACAAGTGCATCATGGTACAAAATCAATTTCGTTCTGGGATTAACAGAGCTAAAACAAGGAGCTTCCCTAGTGCTAATAACTGGAAGTGATCATAATCTTGTGATGGTAAACTTTTGGCTCTGGCTAAGGAAAATTGTAAGGCCAAAGTTTACCAGTACCAAGTTTGACTTAGAAAGACTTAGAGACAGAAACATTGCAGAGTCATTCCAAGCAATGATTGCTGGAAAATTTGCCCTGCTGCTAGTTCTAGAAGAAGACATAGAAACAATGACCAATAATTTCAGTGCTGTAATGAATGAGGCAGCAATGGACATAAGAAACCACGGGTCACAAATGAAATACTACAAATGTCTGACATTAGACGAGAATTCCAGAGACCTGCAACAAGATCTGGCAAACCAGTGAGCAGCCCTCCATGTGGACACGGTCACTAATCATTACTCTGCCAAAGAAAGGCAACCTACAACTGTGTCAGAATTACCAGACCATAAACTTCATTAGCCAGCCCAGCAAAGTGATGTTGAAAGTCATATTATACAGATTGAAGCCACAAGCAGAGAATATCATCACTGAAGAACAAGCTGGATTTCATACTGTAAGAAGTCCCATAGAACAGATTTCCATCCTTTGTGTTCTATGTGAGAAGTACTTACAACACCAGAGGACATCTGCCATGTCTTTGTTGGCTTCCAGAAGGCAAGTGACAGAGTATGCACAAAGCTCTCTGGGCAACCATGAGGAAGTACAATGTTGGTCGTAAGCTTATTCTTACCATTAAACAACTGGATGCCAAGGCCAGCAGTGCAGTTCTCATCAATGGCACAATAGGAGAGTGGTTTTGCACCACTGCTGGAGTCCGGCAAATCCGCCTTCTTTTGACCACACTATTCAACATCTACGTGGAGCACATAATGACTGATGCCCTAGAAGCTCCATATGCACAGTCAGCATCGTGGGGCAAACAATCTCAAATCTTTGGTTCGCTGATTACACAGATGGCATGGCAGGCAGCAAAGATGAACTTGCCACACTTGTGAAATGATTGGATGACACCTCTGCAAAATACAGCATGGAAATCAGTGCAGAGAAAACTAAGCTGATGACAAACAGAGCTGATGGGATCAGCTCACATATCACTGTCAGTGGACAAGAGCTGGAGGTAGTGAAACAGTTCAAGTATTAGGGGGCAATATATCATCACTAATGAAGGATCAAAGGCAGAAATTCTGGCAAGAACTGCAAACAACAGCAGCAGTGACAAAGCTAAAGCTGATTTGGAGGAATAAGAACATCTCCAAATTGAAACTGCTGTATGCATTGATCATCTCAATTTTTCGGTATGTATGAGAGACATGGACACTTAACGCAGAACTTGAAAAAAAATACAGGTAGTAGAGATAAGATACTTCTGTAAAATACTGGGCATCTCCTACTTTGGCCACATCACTAATGAAGTGGTCCACAACATCATCACCCAACGTGCTGGGTCATATGAAGACCTCCTCATGACCACAAAGAAGTGCAAGCTGAAGTGGTACAGCCATGTAACAAGATCATCTGGACTGTATAAGATCAAAATCTAAGAGACAATATGGGGAAGTGAAGAAGCGGTAAACAGAAGAAGAGATTCTGTTTGTAAATTGTAAAACAGTGGACAGGACTTAGGCCTTGTCTACACTACAGAGTTTTGTCACCAGAAGTTAAGCTTCTTTAACTAAAGTGTTTTAATTAAACCACTGCTGTATGTCAACATTATGCTCTTCAGATTGGCAGAGCACATCCACACTAGCAGCTCTTGCATCGACACAGAGAGCAGTGCACCGTGGGTAGCTATCTCATTGTGCAACAGGCCGCAGGATGCTTTGGGAAGGGTTTGCAATGCTTCCTGAGGCAGGTACCTCTCACATGATACAGATTTCTCAATCCCGTCATTCCATATGTATCCTACTAGATTGCCAGCTGCTTTTCAACTGAAGTGTGCATTGGGAGAGGGATGTGAGAGTGTCTGATAGGGAGTGTGTGTGTGTGTGTGTGTGTGTGTGAGAGAGAGAGAGAGAGAGAGAGAGTGTATTGGGGGAGAGTGAATGTGTCAGTATGCTGTCTCTTTACATTCAAACAACAGCCTAACTAAGCAATCCTGAGATGGGGGAGCACATCAGCGCCCGGGTCAGCACAGCACAATCCCTCCTCCACGCCTCACTCTGCCTGCCTGCCTGTGGTTCTCTGATTTCCTCTGAGTTCTCCCACAGCCTCCTCAGCTGCCAGGAGCAGCATCCTGAGCAGCTATGTGAGCTCTCCAAGCTCAGGAATATCAAAGCTTTGGGGAGCTTTGAAAGGGGAGCAGCACATGCCTATGTAGCTAGATGCAGGGCAGCTGAGTTCATCAGCCCCCGCCTTTGTCCCTGGCTCTGCACAGCACATCAATTCACCCCCACCCCCGACGCCTGCAGCAGCAGCCTGCCTACGACTATATTGTTCTTAGTTCGGAGGACAGCAGGAGAATTCCACATTTGCTCTTTGCTGCCAGAGTGGAGCTGCACACTCAGCAGTCGGAACTTCTCAGAGCTTTGAAAAGGTGAATGCCTGCAGGGCAGCTGAGTTCGAAACAGTGAGCAAAGCAGACACTGTGGGCCTTGTGGGATACTGGAAGAGGCCAGTTCTGGCGATATGACAAACCGCTATGTCTACACTGTCGCTTTGTTGCTTTTACTTTGCCACAAAAAGTTCTATGCCTCTCGTCAAGGTGGTTTTATTTTGTTGGCAAAACAGCAGAGTTTTGCTGCCTTTTGCTGACAAAACTGTACAGTATAGACAAGGCCTTACTCATCTTACTATCATACAAATATAAAGGTAATCCTTGCACATGAAATATCTGTTTTGTCAATGTAGGAAAAGTTTTACTGTCAAATGTTGCTTTTTCTTCCACACAGGTGCAATCTGTCCATGAGAGGACACAGAAAGAGCACCTCAGTCCTTGATGGAATGGTTAATCTGGTCATGCTGGCATTCAACCCTGTTGAAAACAGACAGTTCTTGAGGCATGGATCTTTTGCCACTTAAGCTTAATTTTCTTCAATATTCTATTTCCTCATTAAGGTATCTAATTGTTTCTATGGGGACCTTAGAGTTTTGCCTCAACTGGCTTGCCTGTGAGGCTGCTCCACACTTTTATAATTCTCTGTGTGAATAAAAATATAAAAAGCATTTCTCAATATCTGTTTAATTCTTATTTTTCTTTATTTGCTCTTTAACCTCTTTGTCCTACTTTAGCTGTATTAGACGAATGTAATACCATACTGTTGATTATTATTATCTAAGCTAAAAATAAGCAGGGCTTTTACAATATCTTGTCTTTGTATTAATACCATATGTCTTAAGTTATTTTTTTATCATCCTCTTTGTTTTAGAGTGTTAGTTATGTACAAAACCTTAGCTTATGTTGAGGGGGGAGGGAAAACAACACTTCTCTACATAATCCAGATACTCAGTGAAAGTTCCACTTTTAGATCTACAAGTAATTCCCTCTTACTGTTTTCTAGTTCCAGTTCAGTCTCATTCAATTTATATTTGTATTATTTTTTTAAAAAAAATTATATTACTTCACTGTGGTCAAAAACTTGTAATTTCACTTGACAACGCAGTCCAGTTTTTCAGCACATTAACATTACAGATGTAATGGGCCAGAACAGTCTGCATTTACCAGCATTTTGCAAGCTATGGATAGATGTATTTGTGTATAACTTTTGTATTTTGGTAGTTTTACCAGAAAGAAGTAACATAAGGAAACATTATATTGAAGCTGAATTTTGGTTTACAAGCATTTAATAAAGTCAAAAGTGCTACATCAATAGGTGCAGATATTACATTTCCTAGTTCCTGATTCTGCCACTCTTCCCACTGATGCAATTTTGAACCTGAAAGCAAGCTGCAATGCTTTCTTAGGGAGAACTGCATTAACTTGTCTTTCAGATGACATGGAGAACCAAGGTCCTGATCACTGGTGGTCATTAATAGATCCCATGAACTTCTTGCAAGAGTAGGGATGTTAAACAGAGTGCAATTCTCAGAGCTAGAATTTAATTACCTATAATTTCAGCTAGATAAGTCGTCTTCATTTCTTATAAAAATTGTTGTGTGGTGTCACTGGGTAAGATGGCTGTCACATTCCACCTCTAAAGTGGTTGTATTTTAGAGGGGGTGAATGATCCCAATTTACCCAAAACACTTTGGGATCCTTCTGGCTTAAAGGCATTATATAAAAGTAACATATTGTATTATTAATTTATTGATCTATTCATCTTATTTTACTACATCATCTGATCTGTCTATAGCATGGAAATGGAAATCTTCAGCTTACCTACAGAACAGGTTCAATAGGGCATCCACACTACTGCAAGCTTCCACAACACTATGCTACAGATGGGACTGAATTGGAGGGAGCAGCTAGTTCAGTCTTCATGCTAATTAAACAAGAACAAAATAATTACCATAAAAGAAGAGAGCAATAACCCATTTAGTTTGTTATCCTTTCATTGTCAGCCAGTGTTCTTCTTCAGTGACTGCTAAGAGGAGAGTGTAAAGTTTTATAGGCTCTTTACTGTCCTCACCTCCCGAGTACCTGACAATCTTTATTAGAAGTTGAGGGCATTCAGCACCTTGCAGGATGAAGCCTTATGAAACCACATAGTAAACTGTTCCTATGCGGCATTTTTGTATAACTGGGGAGAAGGATGAAAGACACTAGGCCAATCTCCCATGAGAGAGCTAAGTGTAGAGGGGACATGAGCAATGTTCTAAAGGGACTCAAGGAGAGCTGAGCCCTACAGTTGTGGAGAGAGGAACTATTTTCAGAACTTTGGTTTTGCTACACTGTATATCAGATCAGGAAATGGGAAATAGGCCTCTTCTGGTTTGAAGCTAACATGGATTGTAACATCTTTAGGTCAGGGGATGCCAACTGCTCTGTATCTATATAGTGCCTGGCACAACGGGGCTCCTTCTTGGTTGGTCCTCAGGAATGATTATAAAAACCATAGTTATTAAATAAATAACATCATCTTCAGAGCACATTTAAATTTAGATCCTGCAGTATTCTGGAGGAGTTCAGATTTGTAGGGCATTAGTATTAGTTCACACCTGAAATAGTAGGAAGACTCAAAGAATTATTTAAGAAGAAGCAACAAAGCTTTAAACTTCATTGTTAGGTAAGTGCTGGTTATGAGAGAATCTTGAAAAGAATAAAGCATGTCTGATACCTGGCTGTTTGAGCTAATGTTATATAAGAACAATGTAAAGATAAGGGAATGCTATGTATTAATGGAATTAGGCAGAATTTCTTTACTGAGAAACGTTGACATGTGGTATAAGTCACCAATAGCAGCAGGAAAAGTAACCAGTATAAACAGTTTTAAAGATGAGTTAGAAAAGTAGTTGGGGGAAAATTGATTTTCCAGAGTAGAAAGTAGATTTGCTAAATTTAACCAGGGACAGAGATAGAGCAGGTGGGCTTTCTAGCTCACTTCTGTATTTACATGTTACAACATCCTGTGTTCCCTCTCTTGTCCCTATAGCACTGAAGGTCAGACAGCTATTTAGTATTTATCAGGTAATCATTTAATTTCTCAAGACCTGCTGATTTTTTTCAGTATTGGAAATATCATTCTCTCTCTCTAATATACATATAAGCACCCCGATTACAACAACATATGAGAGTTCTGCTCATTGTCTTTTGAAGTTAAAGGTCTCCACTTTTGTTTGGTTGGTTTAATAAATTTCTGCTGAACACTGTAGTTTAATTAGGTGCGATATGGAGATGACAGATACTTCCTCTTCTGATAGAGTAAGTAACTACCACTGTTGTGTTAATAAATGCTCCCACAGTACTGTTCTGTCTGCTCCAGTTGGAGGCAACTCTGAATCTCACTGAGATATATTTTGGTATGGAACAGTGTAGTTCAGTAGGTTAAGATTTCAAACTGAAGAGAGTGTTTTACTCTGTGTTTTGGTGGGCCTGTTCCCCAGCTTCATGGGGAAAAGAAAAGTCATCCAAGATCAGCTTGGTTTTAGCCTTCGATGCAGGCTCTTTTTTTCAAAAAATACGGAAAAGTAACAAAAGTGATAGACCTGACATGGACTAATAAAGCAGGGTCCGCCTCCTATCTTCCCCTCCTCCGTCCCTCATCCAGTATCTCAAGGGCCATATTCCTCCCTTTGCCTCAGGGAACCACAGGTCCTGCCTGCTCTGCTGCAGCCTTCTGCTGCTGCTGAGGAAAATGTTTGTCTCCTAGCAACCCCACCACAGAGCTACCTCTGTTATATCTGGACACAGCAGAGGTGATAGACACAGACACAGAGGAGTTCCTTTAAACACAGCTAGCTGCCATGGAAACTTATTGTTCTGGTTGCAAACGTGAAACCAACATGAAATTGAGATTTTCCACTGGGATGAGGGAGACTGCTGAAACATTTAAAGGGACAGGACATCACATACTTCCACCCTACTTTAAAAAAACTTTCCAAATATATATACACATTATTCTTTACATGACTAACAAAAAACACTATATAACCTGACTAAAAGTTGCGGCTGGACTACCGCAGACTCTCAAGTTGCAAAGGATTATTCTGCCCAGGAATAGCACTAACTAAACAATTTATAAGTTCAAATGCACAACTAGTTTTTGTACTCTTTTAGGATAACATGGCAATGAGAGTGCAGCAGTGTCCTGAAAAATAGAAACAACTGGTGATAAGGAATCAGTTTGAATATCAAAACTACCCAAGTTTTTCCCAACAAGTTGTTGAAATTAAGAGTTGTAATGGAGGGAGGTTCAGGCTGGAGAAACAGAAAGACCTACTGCTACTTCACCAGACTCCAATACTTGTCAAGGCTGCAACTGCTCCATATGTCATTTCCATAAAATACTATTGGATAGTTTTACCACGAACAAAATAGATCCCATGCATTTTACAGATTCACCAGGAACCCATACTTGTGAGTCCACACTAAGTCTCAGACTTTAAAAAGAAAGATGACAAGTCTTACATCGATCAGTTTGCATAGCCTGGGATTTGGCTACATGTGATGCAATATCAGGATGTAACGAATCCCAACAGTATGCAAAAAAATAAAATAAAATTCAAATGGACTCGGGTAGTAGCATATGATATATTACTGTAGACAAGCAAGAAATTGTCCAATTTGCTGATGAGTAAAAATAGACTTGTTAGCTTTTAAGGCACACTTAAGTGTTTATACAAAGTGTATAGCTAGTCTGTTTGTAGCTGGATGGCATGGAGCAAACCATTTGTGCTGAGTTCCTTTTGAAGCTAGGAACCTCTGAAATTCTTCACAACAGAATTGATGTCCATTGTCACTCATTAACTATAACAGTAAAGCAAATTAGCTAAACAATGTACAAAGATGTCCAGTGACCTTGGTAGCTGTAGAAAAAGCCATCCTGAAAACTTCTGGGCAGTTCAAATGGGTCTCAACTATGAGCAAAGACATAACCTTCTTAACGTCTGGCAAAATCTACATGAACTTATTTCCAAGAAGTCTGAGGCTATGACCAAGAGTGTAGATGAGCTGGGCCAAGATCATGCTGAATTTTCTAACATGTACTTCTGCACTTTACTTTCATCTCAATGTCTGTGTTGATTCCCATTCACCAGGCATGACTTGGGCTATCGCCTTAATCAGTACAATGCCAAAATGACCTTTGTAAAGAGCTTCCAAACCTGAGACTGAAGTGATTTTGAAATGATTGTTTGTATCCCTCATAAGATGCAACTGTGATTCATCGGTGTGTCATGTCAATGTGACATGAATTGTGTAAACTGGAGATTCTTCTGACCTAACACTGAATCCTTTAGTACCATTCCTTTCATCAGAGAAAGCCCATCATGCATGGCAGTTCATATTTTAGGCCTGTGCTAGTGTTGGGTAACCTACCCATCAAACTGAGAGAGAACACTTAGTCTGAAGGTTCTTTGGCATGGCAGCCCATCAGGGGTGGCATCCTGAGTCCCTTTTCAGAATTGAATAGTATAGGAAAGAGCTGAAAGTAGCAATGCCCATTGTTGCATATGAGCAGCAGCTAATGATGGAATTCCATGTTTCAGTCCAAAAATTGAAATTAACAGGAGATAATCCATCAACTAGGTAACACATCTACCATATAGATAGGTATGGAACTTCTGCATTCCAAAGATAATGCTGGGAGCTTCTAGCTCTATTTGTCCATAGTTCTTCTCAGGCATGGTGACTGTGAAGCAACAGCAATTGATTTCTTCATGCCATTAAAAAAAGTGGTTAATTGCACCACTACATATGGTAAAACATCACAAGCCAATTACAGTGGTAGTGAAGCATCAAAGTGAATAAGAACTTCAGCTGGTGTCCAGAGTTTCTCTGCTTCCTTAAATGCACACTCACATTTTTTCATTCACTTCAATTTTTACTTTGCTTGTAACAGTTCATTTAAAGGTGCCAATACCATCACCAGATTAGGCAGAAATTTACTATAATACTTAAGCAGTCCTAAATATGAATGTAAAACTGTGACATATTCTCTGGTGGTGGCATTTAACAACTGCCTTCTCTTTCTCCGGTGATTTCCTTAACTCAGTGACATCAATTACATGCCCAATGTGATCAGCTGAAGTTTTGAAAAACTCCTGTTTGTCTCAGACTTTGCAAGACAGCATCCATATTTTGAAGATGATCCCCTTGATCCTTTCCTGTAATAAGGGATATCACCAAATAGCATTGAACTCCATTCAGTCCCTTCAGAGTATCATCCATAGCTTTCTAGCACAGAACAGGTTGTGATAGGATATCAAAAGGCAACTTGTTGTAACAAAATAAGCCTTTTCTGGGTGTTGATTGTGAGATATTTGCAAGATGCCAGATCAAGCTCCATTTGTAGGTCTGCAATGAGCAAATCCAGTTTGCTGAAACACTGTCCTCCACTAAAAGTAGCAAATAAATCTTTAATAGGAGGTTGTGGATACAGATCAGCACATAGAACTGGATTCAGGATCACTTGGAGATCTCTACAAATACGGACTGAGCAATTCTTGTTGATGATGCATATAATGGGTGTAGTCCACTCATTGTGAGAAACCAGTGACAAGACTCTGATGTTCACTACATGGTCCAAATCAGCTTCCCCCAGAGCAGAGGTGGGCAAACTATGGCCCGTGGGCCACATCCAGCCCACGGGACCATCCTGTCCGGTCCCTGAGCTCCCGGCCAGGGAGGCTGCCCATGGCCTCTTCCTCGCTGTCCCACCTCCCCTGAAGCCTCAGATCGCTGCCAGCACTCTGTCCCATGGCTCCTGGGCAGCGCTGCAGCAGCATGGTTGGCTCCAGCGGGGCCTGTGCTCCTGCCGCTCTGAGCGGCTTGGTAAGGGGCAGGACTGCGCACTCCTGCCGGGCAGCGTGTCTAGCTCCAGTGGGCCGTGCAGCCTTCAGACACGCTGCTCTGAGCAGCATGGTAAGGGGGGCCAGGGCCGGGAGGTTGGATAAGGGGCAGGGAGTCCGGGGGCATTCAGGGAACAGGGAGTGGTTGGATGTGATGGAGGTTCTGGGAGTGGTCAGGGGATGGGGAACGGTGGGGTTAGATAGGCTGTAGGAGTCCAGGGAGTCTATTGGGGAGGGAGAGGGTGTATAGAGATTGGGGCAATCAGGGGACAGGGAGCAGGGGGAGTTGGGTAGGGGCTGGAGTTCTGGAGGGGCAATTAGGGTGGGGGGTCTTGGGAGCGGGATGTCAGGGGACAAGGAGCAGGGGTGGGGTCCCGGGAGGCTGCTTAGGGTGCGGGGGGGTCTCTGGAGGGGGTGGTCAAGGGACAAGAAGCAGGGGGGGTTGGATGGGTTGGGGATTCTGAGGGGAGCTGTCGGGGGCAGGAAGTGGGTGGGGGTCATATAGGAGGCAGGGCCAAGCTGTTTGGGGAGGCACAGCCTTCCCTACCCAGCCCTCCATACAATTTTGCAACCCCAATGTGGCCCTTGGGCCAAAACGTTTGCCCACCCCTGCCCTGGAGACTTCAGAGCAAATGGTGCAACTCTGTGCATGAACTATTTAGGCTGGATTAACAGACTTAACAGTCACTTTCACTGACACATAGCTCATCTGTCCAAGCTCTTTTTCAAAAACTTTGGAATTTCTGTCCAGTATTTCTTGAAGACTTCGAGATGCTCTTGTGATTGCCTTGATCTCATTTCAATTCATCTTAAGCTTTTTAAGCCAAGATCTGCCAAACAATGGTGAATACTTTCTTTCAGTCACATACAAGCTTTCATCTAGATGAAATTTAAGCTAGAGTATCCCTTTTGGGACCAACTTTTCCCTTTTCCCAGTCTTCAAAACCACAGAGGTTTCTTTCAGAGGAATTTGTGACAAAGTTTGATGATAGGTAGATGCAGAAATTGGTAAAACAGCTGCTCCTAGATCAAGCTCTATTCTTGTAGGAATTCTTTAAATCAAGGATGTGACTCACATGCTATCTCTGACTCCAGTTTGCGATAACATGTGCAGTGCTAGTTCTTGATCAGTGTCACTAGAGCTCTTGTCTTTTTCCACATTACGAATTCCCAACTTCCACCTTTCTTAGGTCCATTTTTCTCGGATGTCTTCTTGGATGGACAGTTAATCTGTGTTGCTGGGTGTTGAACTATGTAGCAGATCACAGCAATGTGTCCTTTCTTATGGCACTTTCTGCAATGACCTGGCATGCCAGCAGTCCTTCTCAGCATGTATAGTTTGTGCACAATGGCTCCATGGAAATTACTTACATTCACATAGTCCTATGTCTTGCCAATTCACGAGATGAACTGAACTTCTCAGTTCACACTCAATTCCAGAGAATCCATCTCTTTGGTTTCTATTGCAAATGCTACTTCAACAAGCTTCTGGAATATAAGCGCTGATGTAACTAGTAACTTCTTCCAGATCTGATCATGGCACAATTCAGAAACTAACTGGCCATGCAGGCCATAACTTAGACATTGGCTGTTTGGACAAACATAGACAACTTCCTTAGAGCAGCAACAAACTGTGCAATTGATTCTTCACTTCCCTGATGTCGCTGATGGAACTGATATCACCCCTTTGTAATCAGTGGGACAGGAGAAAAATATTCCTACTTTGCTGCAGTAATTGCAGCATACATAACAGTTTCAGGCAGAGTTGGAGTCAATAGGTCACACAGTAATCCATGTGCCTTTCAGACCCATCACTGTCAGCAAGGTTGAAACTAGTTGTCCATCTGGAATGCTGTTGCAGGTTATAAATGCTCAAGACATTCGAGGAATCTGCAGGCCTGTCAATATGTTTTGTGGTTTTTAAAGCTGATGCAGAGATGTCACAATCAGTATTCAGAACTAAATGGGGGGTTACTGGTGTTACAGCTCTGCATTGTTCTGCTATATATTAACAATGTACTCTGTATTGAACAAAACACTAAAAACAGTCCCTTCCTCGAAGAGTCTATAATTTTAGGCTTCAAGCACATACTTAAGTGCTTTCATGAATTGAGGCTTTAAAGATGATAAAGAGAAGACATAAAATACTGAAAAAGCCAGAAGAGGAAAAGATGTTGAGTTTAAACATGAGTTTGACTACCACAATGGGAACAGAGTTCTTGTATCACTCTTACAGAAGGCCCAGTCAGGGAGAGGAGCAATTTACTAATGGTTAGAAATGGTACAGAATTACTGTGTAAACCTATTTTACCCAAAAGTCAGTTAGGAGCCCTTTTTCACACTTTGCATTTTAAATGTATCTTATTAACACTGATTTACCTGCAATGGCGCCATTCTCTTGTATCACAAAGCCTGAAGATACTAATTGTAATAGCTTTCCAGTAGCTATTTGCATTTACATATTATTCGCCAACTTGTTTGTGATAATTTATCAGGACTGGACACCATCTATCTTGGAGCTGAATTATGCTTTTGAAATGAGATCTATAACTGCAGTTACTAGTTTCACATACTGAAATCTAAGCCTGGATTCCCACAGAGAAGTAATGAATATAAATATAAATTGTAATCCAATTCTGAATATTATTTGCAGATTATGCTGTTGCTTTTCTATAATGATGCCAGGAAGTGACTGATTGTTAATATAACAAATAATCATCCTTATTTGCAATTTATGAGGTAGATATGGTTACTGATCTCAGGAGTTATAATTTCTGAGTCTCTTGTGATAGTAGAATATATTTGGTAACTTTAGTTTCCCACTTGACAAAACCAAACTTTAAAAAAAGAGTAATATGCAGATCAATAATAATTGACCAAGCATAAGCCTACAGCCATAGGGGTTCAAAGGGAATCACATATAGACACAGTTTGACCATGCGAAGAAATGGTCCCATAGAAGCATGGGACATCAACACCATTTTCGGCAAGTAAATGAGAGCTGAAGGCCATCACTATTAGCAGGAGACATTAATCCCCTTAAAAGATCAAGTCCTAATTTATTATTTAAAGGGGAATTGGAACAGAGGTTCATCCAAAATGCCATCAGGCTGTGTTACTGCCTTCATTTATCTTCTCTAACAATCAAAACACCAACACTGGTGCTTTCAAATTAACTTTCTCCTTCCTACCGCTAATGGAGTCTTATAAAATAATAGGCAAAGTCAAGTCTTCCAGCTCTTTTCGCTGAGCTCTATTAATCTATTCTGTTCATAATGAGCTTCAACAGCCATGCAGCCTTCCATCCAGGGTTTTCCCCATTATACCCTTCTCAAATGAGGCTTACTTCCCTCTGGTGATCTGCTCTCTGCAGCTCTCCCAGATGAGGCTCTCTGCCCCAGCAGGTTCCTAATCCTATGCCTATTCCCTTCAGATTTCCTTCCATAGCTTTTCCTCCTGGGAACCATGAAGAATCCTCTCCACCATGATATCTCTGCAGTCTCTTCCTAACTGAACACAAGCTAGCCTTATATCTCCCAACAGACCTCTTTACTCAGCCAACAGACTCACCATAAATCACTGATGCCTAATCTCTAGCCTTCCCCTCGGACCTTCTGACACTCTGGGCTCTCATTCTTGTCACATGGAATGCGACTCCCTTACAAGGCCAGCCTTGCCACTACTGCATTAAACTGCTCTTGTGTCATGTTGCAGAAATAGCGTTCAAAATAATCTCCCACCTGCCCAACAACTCACCCCTGCCCCGGCATTTTCATGAAGCTTTTTGTTCTGAAATGCCTGAATGTTACAAAATCACTTATCTAAATCTGTCAGGTATCTATGAATACCATGGACTGTAGCATTTTAAGGACATTTTGGAAAGCTAATAACTCTAGATGACTATATAAAGATTTTTGAAATGGAATTCCATTTCATGCAAAATTCAGTAAGTACATTGCTGAAATATCCCTTGGACTTTTCAACAGTAATGATTCAGTAATGCTCCTCAGGGAATTAAAGTCCGTTCATAGAAAGCAAAACAAACAAACAAAAAATGGCCAGACAAATTGGAAAATAATTTTCTGAATCAAAAGTATGACAAAATCATGGAATATATGAAAACAGTTGTATCAGCTCCAATTCACAGGTACGTGCATGAAAACACATAGCAATGCACTCTCTAATTAATTATTAAATATTTCTTTTCAACACACCTGCCACTGTCATGTGCATTGAGAGAAGTTAATTTTCAATTACTTTGAAGGCCCTTTTCAAAGTCTTTCAATCCTGCAATGAAATATTTTGCTGTGAGATATTTTAAATACATAATTCTCTCAATTAGATATTTGCAATTTAGTAGCTCAGAGCATGAATTTGTTCCCACCAGAAGATATATTTTATGAAACAAACATCTGTGCTCTTCGGATTACATTTTTTATTTGTACTGTAATCTGTAAATTTCAGATCAGGAACTTTTGTATTTAGGTGAGAGAATATTCTAACAAACCAAATTCTATTTATTTGCACAGGTAAGCTTTTGAAAATTGGGCTTCTGATACAATTCTCATTTTCATTACACTTTTAATATCCCAGATTTGTATCTTATGTGTTCAGGTGTATTTGGTAATATGCAGAATTCAAGAATGTCTGTGTAGCTCTCTTTGTTCCAGACTGGTGTAGCAGTACCCATACAAATCACAAATTCATTAAAAAAATAAGCACTAATACCGACAGTAGTAAGAGAACGCACAATCTTGATTCCCCAGGAGTCCCTCCAATCACATGATATGCATAAAGAAGCTAAGCTTTTACACAGCCTGCTAGCTGTAGCAAGAAAGAAGCAATTAATAATAACTACCACATAACAGGCGTAAAATGCAACTATAATTATAGTAAAAAATCAGAGGAGAATCTTGCCCCAAAATTATGGATACCAGATCCTTAGCTGGTATGAATTGCCACAGGTCCATTGACTTCAATGGAACCACATCAGTTTACACCAGCTGAGGTTCTAGCCCATTATACTGGCCAATTTCTCTTCTGAACAGAGGTCTACTTGGTGCAAGAAGGGGAGATGTGATTAAAGTGGTTGCACTTATGGCCCCAGCAAACTCAGAACTGTTACCGGGCAGCTCTATGATGCACCACTGTTGAAAGTTCCGTTATGGAATCCACACCAGTAGAGGATAGATGTGAAGTGGCAGAGCTCAACTCCACCGCGACCACTCCCTGTCCCTTCCATCTTAGTGTGCTGAGTAGGAAGGGTGCCGAGGAGCCTGCCTGCAGCATAGATGCACCAGCAGCAAATCCATCATCTAGAAGAATTCTCAGCTGGGCATTCAAGACTGTAACCAGCCTTGAGAGTCTAGCCCATCTGTATGTAATATTACATATTTTTGGTTTATGTGATTAAAAATCATTAAAACTCTTAGGGCTCTCCTTTTCTGATGAGATTTGCATGCCATCTCACATAAGGTCAGTTTTCTCATAATTTATTGATTTCAATTCATAATTTAAATGGGAAAGTTATAGAACGTGACTCTCCAGCCTAAGTTGTGCAAAATTCAGTATTCTCCAGCATTAATCTTTTTCTTACTTTAAAACATGAAAATGAAACAAAGGCAGAGGAAAATGAAAGGAGAGGGGAGGCTCTTTTCAAGAAAAACATGATTTTGTAACTAGAGATCAGCTTTTAAAAAGAAGGGCCTGCATTTTCAAAAATATACTGCTGCCCATTTTACCTGTAAAATACTGCATCTGTACATTTGTACAAATCTCAGAACTGCATAAAGTAATCTTTCCATCTTCCTACCCTGGGCTGTGCCTCCTGCATTCCTTGGACATAGCAAATATTGATTATTGAAGCACTGGTGGGTAGGTAGGATACTGAAGTAGATGGACCTAAAGTCTGATCTTCTGGCAGCTTACTTTTCTATGTACTTGAGGGTGTGATATAGCATGAGCCTAGGTTTTTTGCATGGTGAAATGTATTGAATCCTTTATCAATTCAACTTTTTCCTGAAGAGTCCTATGCAAAGGAGCACTTGGTGTTGCTAAATATAGTATAAGCAATCCCATCATCTTCAGATCGGTGCATTCCCATTGTAAGGCCAAAAATTGAATTCCTATATCATTTGTTATGTAAACATAACTGTTTTTCAAATTCAAATTATGAATAGCTTACGTGTGCTGAAAAGAGATTTAGTAAGTACCATACTGGGAAGCTGTATTTGTGATCCAAGACTTTTTGATAGGATTTCAGTGGAATTTAGTTTCTAAATGCTTTTGAGAAGCTTGTTATGGCTTTAAATGAGATCTGTTGCTAGTAGCAACTGTTTCAGTAATTGTAAAATCTATAAAAGTGACAGGACTATTTAAGCCTCTTAAAAATTTATAGCTTATTAGATTTAATTAATATATTCAAAAATGAGAATTCATTAATGATTTAAAATCTGAATTAATATTTTCCATACATGTATAGTTTGTATTAAAATAGCATATACAATACTCTGAATAGCCCTAGAATGCACTGTGTACAATGTTATAGTGACTTAGCATGTTACTGTATTTATTCACCAAGATTAAAACCTGGTTTAGGTAGGTCACAGATGGAATTAATATGAAAGGCTCAACATAGTTCCCAGTTGACAGCTGGGAAGATTAAGGTGTACTGGCATAGTTACAGTTTGAAGGAAGCTTGCAATACATGCATTATGTCCAACTCTATCTAGAATTATTATAGCCAACATTACACAATTTAATCACTTTCATTATAAACTACCATGCCCATCCCAGTAAATAAAGTTAATCATGCCTGTATTTCCTTTGTAGTAATTATGTTTTTGAAGTGTTAAAATAATATATTAAGAAGTAATAGAATTAAGTAATATTGCAAACTTCTTTGAGATCACCAAGTAAAAGGATCTTAATAAAAATAAAATTGTTGTTATTGCAATAATGTAAGAAATGTGGATAAGAATATGAATACTTTTTCTCCACACAATACATATATTTATGTGTACTAGTGATGAGTGAAATACTTGTAATGAAATTTCAAGATGTTTCATTTCACTATAAAAGCAAATATGGGACAGTTTTTCTAAAAAAAAATTCCATATTTCACTGAAAATGGGCCTCTTTAACAATGAAAACTAAATTTTAAGAAAAAATTGGCATATTCTTAGAAAAAGGTGACTGTGGAACTCAAAGGGCATGATCACCACCTCCCATAAGTTTTTCTGGAGGGCATTGGAGGAATATACAGCCACAACCCAACACAGCATGCCATCTTTTTGAACCTGTGGGTTCCCAGAGATTTGTAAAGATCTCTTTGGTGTCTGCCAGAAACGCCAGACCATATGCAGTAAAGCCCTGTCTTCAGGGTCTCCATCCCCCATTCTGGGTCAAGGATAGAGACTTTCTGTCCTCTGAAGCCCCTTAAAGGGGACAGAGCATGTTAAGTTAGATCATTTTGACTATCTCAGACTCAGTGGGATAAACTCACAAGTGATATGTAAGGGAGTGCAAAAATCTTACATGCTCTGGGACCAGAAGAAGGTCTATGTTGCACTCTTTTAAACTCAGATCTGAAATTTGCCTAAACTTTCCTAGCTGAACTAAACAACGTAATGGAAGAGGACCCTAACATAAGAGGCATTGCTGAAATATGGTAGAATGACAAAAATTAATGAGGTTGGGTATAACTGTCTATAAGCCAAACAGATATATTTAGGTCATAGTAGTGTGAATATCGCATTATACCTAAAAGATCCCATAGAATGTTATGAGATAAAACAAAGTAAAATGTGTTTGTATACAAATCAGAAATCTACACATATACTAGTTGAGTTAGTGCTCTAGCCTCTAGGCCTGGAAAAGGACATTGAGTTCTAAGTGTTGAGGAAGGTTTAAGACGGTAACTAAATCTAATAAAACAACAACGATAGCTTTAAGGCCACAAGGCACCACAAGATCATGTAGTCTGACCTTTTGTATATCACAGGTCACCATCACCACCCAGCCGCCACAAACTAAGACCAACAACTGAAATTAGACCAGAGTATTACAGCTCACAGGAGACTAGACTATTAATGGCATAGGCAGAGAATAGGAAGGACCCAGATGACTTCAACTACCTGCATATACACTAATGAAACCAAATGGGACAAAGTTTAGAGGGCCAGTTTCACAACCTTTTAAAAGTTTCTTTTAGGCACAGCCAGTTTACAGCACACAAGAAGCTATTCTTGATTTATTCCTAAGTAACACACAGTAGTCAGTGCAAGAATAACTTTAGTTGAGAGGTTATATGATATAGCACTGCAGCTAAGCGCTGCCTCTGTGAGCTCCTGGCTGAATCTTTTTAAGGTCCTCATTTTTAGATATTTTTTTCTCTCCAATCAATCAAACTACAGAAATAGCTTACTAAATCTCTATGGAATCTTTTTCTGGAGCACTAAGGCAGACTTGCTAAATCTGATACAAAAATTCACATTTCTCAAAGAATGGAAGCAGACCATGAAGACTGCCAAGATAGCAGAGTCTGCAAAACCCAGTGATCCAGCCACCAAGAGTCAAACAAGAACGTACCTTAAAACTTGACCACAGTTATGCACAGTACATTTTCAGAATTCAAAAAGGCCTTGCAATTCTTCTAGGACTGACTCACTGAAAGGGTAGACATATTTCAAAACTGCAGTGTTGCAAAGATGAGCAGCATCTGAATCAGCACAAAAAATGACAGGCGCCCATCTGCAGGTTCCCAGAAACAAAGCCACCCATCTGAAGGATGAATATTAAAATACAGAAAATAAAGTTGCTACCTCAATATATGATGCCTGGGTCTCCCTAAAGGAGCCTGCCTGCCCAAACAGAGGAGCATGGCCCTGGAGCGTTTCTGAGGCAGGTCCGGTCCTTGCACTGTGTCAGGATTGGATGAAGCCTCACCGCTGCCTCCGCGTCCCAGAAAGGATCTGCATGGTGATCTCCCACCTCTGTGTAGCCAGGCTGGAGCCCTTCACATTTCCTACTTAGGGAAAAAGGCTTTCTGTGAGGAAAAGGGAAGATCTTTTTTTACTCAAATGGGTTAAAATGGGTTATTTTTCAGGATCTGTATCCCCTTTTCCCATAGTCAAGAACAGTTTTCAATCCAGTAAGGAAACTACTCAGTAATCAGGGTATTAGGTATATTATTTTATAGCCCATGATTCAGAGTATTTAGAAGAGAACAGATTTTTATTTATAAAAACCCCTTCAGAAACTTTGAAATTTGTAAATATTCAAGAGCAGAAAACTTTCAAAGTCTTTTTTGTTTTAAATTAATGCTTGCATGCAATTCAAATGCTGATACAATTTTTTTTTTAAAATAAAAGATATTCATTTTTCTTATTAGCTACTTGATATGTGCTTAGTGTGAATAATTATATATTAATTATTTGGGAACATCTTCTATATGAAATTTATGGAAACCTAACCTTTGATTGTCCCACTGGCAAGCAGTCTGTGTTTGAAATTTAGTCCACATACCATAATAATTCAAAGGTTCCAGTTCTCTGTGGCTGCAAATAAGCAAATTACTAATAGGCCATTGACTTCAGGAAACCTAGTCACATGAGTAAAGTTACACATGTGCTGAAGTGCTTTCCTGGAGTGGGGCCACAGTGCTCAGCATCTTGCAGAACTGAGAGGAATACCTATAATTTTAATGAGAGAAAATAATAGCACAGATAAAAGGCAATGGACATTTAATATTTAATTCTACAGCAATATCTATTCTTCTTCAGAAAATCCTAGTGCAACTCAAGTACAGAGGGGACTAAACCTCTATTCCAGTCAGTCTACGCTGGGCACAGGGCATGAGGGAGACAAAATGGCTTTTTGCTACCTCTTGGTTCCCTGATCCTGGGCTCAGCTGGTGGGCCAATAAATCTCTTAGAGCAGTTACTCTAAATTATGCTTGGCCACTTCTGTCTAACCATCTCTGTGTGGGCAGATTATTCTGTAATTATCCCCTATAAGGTAAAGCATTTGGCATTTTCCACTGCCGGAGATAGGATACTGAATTTGATGGACCATTGGTCTGCTCCAGTAGGACAATTCCTGTGTTCGTAAAAGTAAGTACCATAGAATACAAGCCTCCTTTAGAAATTTTGCTAGTCATCACACTTGTAATATTTGGACAGATAAGGTTGAAACAGAAGCATATTAATTGACTGAATATAAAACAAGTCTGTAAATTAAACATTTTCTGGCTTGTAGCACTGAGATTTTTCGTCAGGCTTTTGCCTATTCTTCTGTGACAAATAATAGTAGTTCACATTTGAAATCTCATTCTCTTTACTGACACCATATCAGGTGGTTAAAGGAAACAGCTGGGGGAAGAAAAGCTTGTATTACGTTTACATTCAAACTATTATCAGGGATGCATGAATACACAATACTGCAGGGCTAATTTCTGCAGCAATGTTAACTAATTTCAAAGCCAGGTTTATGAAATTTTCCTGACAATTTCACAGCAGTAAAAGATGCATTATTTATAACAGCGGCAAATAGAATACCTGTATTTTAAAAGATTTTTTATTTGCTTTTATAAATCACACAGTGCAAGCTGGTTGTACTAACAGGAAAATATCTATAAAATCTAATATTTTCTATGGATTCTCTTAAAAATAATGTACACTTTTATTCTTATGGCAAGATGATGTAGCAAAGCTTTTGATACGGTCTCCCACAGTATTCTTGCCAGCAAGTTAAAGAACTATGGGTTGGATGAATGGACCATAAGGTGGATAGAAAGCTGGCTGGATCATCAGGCTGAACAGGTAGTGATCAAAGGCTCCATATCTAGCTGGCAGCCGGTATCAAGCAGAGTGCCCCAAGGTTCGGTCCTGGGGCTGGTTTTATTCAATATCTTTATCAATGATCTGGAGGATGGTGTGGACTGCACCCTCAGCAAGTTTGTAGATGACACTAAACTGGGAGGAGTGGTAGATACGCTGGAGGGTAGGAAAAGGATACAGAAGGACCTAGACAAATTAGAGGATTGGGCCAAAAGAAATTTGATGAGGTTCAACAAGGACAAGTGCAGAGTCCTGCACATTGGACGGAAGAATCCCATGCACTGTTACAGACTAGGGACTGAATGGCTAGGCAGCAGTGCTGCAGAAAAAGACCTGGGGGTTACAGTGGATGAGAAGCTGGATATGCCTCAACAGTGTGCCCTTGTTGCCAAGAAGGCTAACGGCATTTTGGGCTGTCTAAGTAGAGACATTGCCAGCAGATTGAGGGATGTGATCATTCCCCTCTATTTGACATTGGTGGGGCCTCACCTGGAGTACTGTGTCCAGTTTGGGGGTCCATAGTACAAGAAAAATGTGGAAAAATTAGAAAGAGTCCAGAGGAGGGCAACAAAATTGATTAGGGGCCTGGAGCACTTGACTTGTCAGGAGAGGCTGAGAGAGCTGGGATTATTTAGTCTACAGAAGAGAAGACTGAGGGGAGATTTGATAGCTGCTTTCAACTACCTGAAAGGGGGTTCCAAAGAGGATGGATCTAGACTGTTCTCAGTGGTATCAGATGACAGAACAAGGAGTAATGGTCTCAAGTTGCAGTGGGGAAGGTTTAGGTTGGATATTAGGAAAAGCTTTTTCACTGTGAGGGTGGTGAAGCACTGGAATGGGTTACCTAGGGAGCTGGTAGAATCTCTGTCCTTAGAGGTTTTTAAGGTCAGGCTTATGATTTAGTTGGGGACTGGTCCAGCTTTGAGCAGGGGGTTGGACTAGATGACCTCCTGAGGTCCCTTCCAACCCTGATATTCTATGATCACTGATGCTAATCAACAAATTTAATGAAAAAACTGATATTAAGGGTTCAGCGCAGGTCTCTACTACTACTAGCAAGGGGTGGGGGGCGGGGGGTCAGGCACCAAAGGGATCAATCACCCTGGAGGACTATCAATAATCACAAACTAGAAGACATTTCTTATGAAAATCCACACTGCACCCCAGGATGGGTTCAGGGCCATGCCTTTGCATAGGTGGATACATCCCCATTATATGTGCTGGCTTTTGCACACTAGACTGTCCTCCAGGAATGCATTCCAGGGCTTCATATGTGGACAATATTGGAACTGATCATCCAACAACACACATGTATCTGGATACAGTCACAAGTGTAGAGGCACCTTAACAGTGTATGCTTTACCATCCCTATGCCTTTAGTTATTTTGTATGTCTGTATTGTGTCTTTTCCTGTTTGTCTGCTCTGTGCAGTATTGAGGACTGTTTTTGTATTATAAGCTCTCACTTTAACAGTGTGTGTTGAGGGAGGGGATGTTACATGGTCCTGCTTGCAGACTAGCTGGTATTGTAGCAAAGTGTGGAACTGGGATGGAGTCAGCCTGGAAAAAGCCAGCTTAAAGCAAGATAGGATGGATTGTGTCTTAAAGCCTTGGGGAGAAGCCCGTTTTCTCTCTGTGTTTTTGAGTTCTTATGTGTTATCATTCTGAAGTCTAAGAAGTAAAGCGGTATTATCTTGCAAACTTCCAGCAAGAATATTTATGTTTTTATCTAATTTTGTATGTAGGCCCCAAACATAACACTTTCTCGCTTTAGAAGTCTCAATATTTTAATCCTTTCTTCACATAGAAGTTTTCATGCTTCATATCACATTTGTGTCCCATCTTGAACCACCTCTATTTTAATTTACCGTGGCAGGCATTGTACATAGCTGGTGATGTTGACCAGGTATTTTTTCTGAATTATGACAGTAATATATGTGAAAAGTTCTAATTGTATCTTTCAGTGTACAGTACAATGTGTGCCAGTACTGAATTTCATCTGCTGTTAAGCTGCACATTCGCACAGCTTTCACAGGTCTCTCTGAAGTTCCTCACAGTCTCCTCTACTCTTGACTAAGCTCAATAATGTATGTCATATGCAACTTTTACTGCCTCACTGTTCATTGCCTTTCCAGATCACTCCAGATACAGAAACTGGGGGCACTCCATTGTTAACCTTTCATCAAGTTGAAATATTGGCAATTTATTCCACTCCTTTGTCTGTTTCTTTGCCGGTTTCTAATACATGATAATACTAAGGCATCTAACCTCATGGCTAATTAGTTTTCTTTGTAACTTCTTGTGAGGGATTTAGAAAGGGTTTTCAGTCCAAATATATCAATCAGTTTTCCTATATCCACTACTTTGCTGATGTGCTCAAAATAGATTTTAGAGGCATGACTTTCACTTACAGGAGCCCTTCTGTCATGTCCTGTCATATTATATTCATCAAAGTGCTTGATCATTTTATTTTTACTCAGACAATATACCTGATATTCAAATAAGCCTTCCTTGTATGCAATTCCCCTGCTCACCTCTTGCAACTTTTTTTTTAAAAAAATGGTACTACATTTGCTCCCTACAGTTCTCTGGGTTGTTCTCAATGTGAAATTGCATAAAATCATAGGTTTAGAAGAGAAAGGGACCTCAAGGGTCAAATTAGCCAATTCTTTTGTTTGCAGCTCAGCCATAAATTTATTTGGTATGTTGCTCTTTTTAGATTAAAAACATCATTGGTGAACTTGCACTAAGCCTGTTTTTCATCAGTGGTGACCTAAATATTGCTCAGGAATGGATGATGGCCAAAATTAGAAAATCATCCACATGGGAAAGCATATAAATTATGAAAGCAATTGTTGCAGATTTGCTCAATAATTTGCTAAAAGGACTCTTGTTTTAGGGACATTATCAATCATATATATGTGAGACAGTCTTATGGCTCATATTACTGAGATTTATACTGCGTACTGTGGTGACGACCATGTTAAAGTTAAGCAGCAGAACTTGTTTTATATTTAAAACATTACCTGTAGGACAACTCTCAATGAAAAGATTTGTAAATTTCAAAGAAACTGAGAGTTTTATCTTGGCCAATTCCTACCTATTGTTTGGTTTATAGAAATAAGTATGAGCTACGGTATCTCTGAAAGCAATCATTTACTGCTTTTTTCTGACATATATACAACAAAAACTATTACCATTTTTCAAGTGGTTTCTTGTACACTCATCCATCATTTTCAAGGAACAATGTACTGAGTAATATTGTTGACACAGATTTTTTTTCTCTTTTTCAGTGAATTTACTGCTCCTGATCTTGCAGACATATTGACATGGAAGACTCAAAACGTCTCTTAATCTAAAGAATAGGGATAGCAGAGGCAGCAGCTTTATAAACTTCTCCACACTGCTCCAGTGGCATACATCACTATCAGTTTGGCTGGGGTATGTCAAGGGGGATGCGTGTAGCTGTTTGAATGCCCATTCAGTCCCTTAGCCTCTCTATGGAAGAGGCCGAGAAGTTATAAATTGTGATGGTAGTTTTTAAGGATGTGGACACCTCTGCAATGGATCACAACTTCTAAGTCATTTCAGAAAGGACATCAAAAAGTCATCAGAAGTGTAGATTTAGGTTGCTACATGCAAAGTCTGGATCTGAACCAGTGACCTGAAAATGAGAGGTTCTGTACTTTTTTTGAAGAGGAAGAATGGTCCAGTGATTTGATTATTAGCCTGGGATTCAGGAGACCCAGGTTTAATTCCTTATTCTTCCACAACTTCCTATGTGATCCTGGTCAAATCACTGAGGCCCAAATTTACAAAGGATCTTTGCACCTTGCTCCCATTGTTTTCTAATATAGCCACTCTGAACTTTTCATGAGGTCAGAGGATTGATTTCAGTGGGAGTTAGACACCTACAAAACCGCTGTGAATCGAGACTGATTCTCTGTTCTTCAGTTCTTCCTCTGTATTTTGGGAATAACAATAGTTCCCAACCTCACATTACCTAACATATTTTGAAGTACTCAGTTGCTAATGTAAAGGAAGCCATATAAATACCTAGGACAGAAAGATCATCTCCTGTCACACTATCCCTTTACCAGTCTCTTGACACAATATTGGTTCCAACATATTTTCAGCTCAGTCACTCAGCTTAGCTATAATAAATTTCTCCTCCATTTTACGTTTAAGCACTGTGGCCTGTCAACTGTTGGAGAAATTGCAAAAGAATGGCCCAAAGCTGCTTAAGAACTTCAGATAGCCCGGGGTCTCCTGGTGAGGGAGATCCATTGGGAATCATGGGGAGTTCAGTGAAGGGCCAGGTCTCATTTACCTTTCAGTTTTGTGACGGTTTGAGGCTGTGATGTAGTATATACTCCACACAAGGCCTGAAGGAGTTAAAGTGGCTAGGTGGGTCAATTAACCATATAGGCTGCACCTGGAGGAGCAGCTAAGGAGCAAGGAGGACTAATTAGAGATGAAGCCAAGCTGGAGAGCAACGGGAGAGGCTGTATAAAGCCCAGTAGCTGAGAGTAGACGAGGTTTCAGAGAGAGGTGCTGTGGTCACTTTCAGGGTGAGAGAAGGCAAGAGAAGAAGTAGCCCAGGGATACAGTAGTCAGGGGTGTTGGAACACTTTGTATAGGTGGGGTGCAGAGAGCCAAACTGTAAACCCTGGATATGATGGAAACCACTTCAAGCTGGGGGTACGGGAAGCACCCACAGAACCTCAAGTTCCAGCACCTATGACAGCAGTAAAGTTTAGGACTGTGCAGACTTTGACTATTTGTTGTAGGATCCCTGGGCAGTAACCCAGTGTAGAGGGCAGGCCTGGGTTCCCCTACTAGCCACTGGGGAAGTGGCAGCTTTAAAAGGCAGGAAATGGCTGTCTGAGACAATGGGTCCCAAAATACTTTGAAACATTCATGCCCCAAAAGAGGAAAACTATAGTGACCTGGCTGGAGGGCCAATCCACAAATTGGGAACGGTCCCGGGAGAGATAGGTGAAGTGAGCACCCACAAGAAGTGGTGTCAGACTGGCAGAGATAATTTGCAGCCATGGACAGCAGAAGGCACTCCAGCAGTGAGTAGAGCACCAACTCCTTTAGCACCAGGGCCGGATTAAGACCTTTAGAGACCCTAAGCACTGAAAGGATTATGGTGCCCCCATATGTAATTCAAAATAAAAGCAATACTATACTGTAAAATAAAATTTTATTTTTCGAAATGACACAAAATTTACATGTATGCTGAAATTAAAATAGTTTCTTTCTAGATTTTCTGTTTGCAAAATTCTGGACAAGTTCATTGAAGCTGACTTGACAAAGCATGTCTGCTTCCATACACAATAGGGAAAGTGAGTCAAGTCTGTCCTGACATGTTGTTCTCTGAGAGTTTTTTATTCTTTTCATCTGAGAAAAAGAGTGTTCTGTGGAGCAGTTACTAATCATCAATGTTAGAAAAATACGTAGTGCAAGCTCTACATTTGGAAATACATAGTGTGTTCTGTCTTTCAGTATTGTGTCATGAAGATCAATGTGACTGAATTTTATTTTTCCTGTTTCATTAAATTTTGCACACAAAAAGCAGTGGAACTGCCATACTTCTCCACAGAGATTCATGTTCAAGTCAACAGAGTATGAGTTTTGAACTCATGGGAGGAGTGGTAGACACGCTGGAGGGTAGGGATAGAATACAGAGGGAGCTAGACAAATTAGAGGACTGAGCCAAAAGAAATTTGATGAGGTTCAGCAAGGATAAGTACAGACTCCTGCACTTAGGACGGAAGAATCCCATGCACTGCTACAGACTAGGGACCGAATGGTTAGGCAGCAGTTCTGCAGAAAAGGACCTATGGGTTACAGTGAACGAGAAGCTGGATATGCTTCAACAGTGTGCCCTTGTTGCCAAGAAGGCTAATGGCATTTAGGGCTGTATAAGTAGGGGCATTGCGAGTAGATTGAGGGCCGTGATCATTCCCCTTTATTTAACAATGGTGAGGCCTCATCTGGAGTACTGGGTCCAGTTTAGGGGCCCACAGTACAAGAAGAATGTGGAAATATTGGAAAGAGTCCAGAGGAGGAAAACAAAAATGATTAGGGGCCTGGAGTACACGACTTGAGAGGAAAGGCTGAGAGAATTGGGGTTGTTTAGTCTACAGAAGAGAAGACTGAGGGGAGATTTGATAGCTGCTTTCAACTACCTGAAAGGGGGTTCCAAAAAGGATGGATCTAGACTTCTCACTGGTATCAGATGACAGAACAAGGAGTAACGGTCTCAAGTTGCAGTGGGGAAGGTTTAGGTTGGATATTAGGAAAAGCTTTTTCACTGTGAGGGTGGTGAAGCACTGGAATGGGTTACCTAGGGAGCTCGTAGAATCTTAGAGCTCTTAGAAGTTTTTAACATCAGGCTTGACAAAGCCCTGGCTGGGATGATTTAATTTGGGTTAGTCCTGCTTTGAGCAGGGGGTTGGACTAGATGACCTCCTGAGGTCCCTTCCAACCCTGATATTCTATGATTCTATGAGTCAACCAGCTTTTGGGTACCTTGTTAATATTGTTCATCAGATAAAACCATATTGTTTAGAAAAGAATCAAGTATGTATAACTCAGAAGAATATATCAGTAATAAAATTAAATTTATTGCAGTACATGACAGAATCTGATTTCCTCGCATTATTTCGATCTACGTTATTAGGACACCCCCCTTCCCCCGGTTTAGGTGGGGATAAGTAATAAAAAGAGAACAGAAAAATGGGGGAAGTGTGTGTAGTGGAGTATAAGGAAGTCTAACAAAGTTCTGATTTTTCCCATGATGTCTACTTCAATGCTTTTCTTGAAATATTAAATATCAATCTTTTTTAAAAAAAAAAATCTCATTTTTTTTGTGCCCCCGGCTTTGCTGGTGCCCTAAGCACGTGCTTAGTTTGCCTATGGGGTAATCCAGCCCTGGTTAGCACCCTCGGATGCAGCGCATCCGGCCCCATGGACTTGTGCTTGTCCAGTATTTCTAAATAGTCCTGAACCACTTCTTTCTCCAAATAGGACTGGTCACCTCCTCCCCATACTGTGCTGCCCAGTGCAGCAGCCTGGGAGCTGACCTTGTTTGTGAAGACAGAGGCGGAAAAATCATTGAGTACATTAGCTTTTTCCACATCCTGTCAGTAGGTTGCCTCTTCCATTCAGTAAGGGGTCCACACTTTCCCTGAACTTCTTCTTCTTGTTCACATACCTGCAGAAACCCTTCTTGTTACTCTTAACATCTCTTGCTAGCTTCAACTCCAAGTGTGATTTGTCCTTTCTGGTTTCACTCCTGCATGCCTGAGCAATATTTTTATACTCCTAATTAGTCATTTGTCCAGTCTTCCATTTCTTGTAAGCTTCTTTTTTGCATTTAAGATCAGCAAGGATTTTACCGTTAAGCCAAGCTGGTCACCTGCCATTTTTAATAAGAATAATTAATATAATATACTTTAATAAAATAACAATATAATAAGAATATATTATTATTGCAGAACTTTGCACAATTTAAATCAGATGACTTTCTCTGTTTAAGTTTCAATTTAAGAGACCTGGGGCCAGATCCTGGACATCACTCTGGATGGCTGAATCTGGTGGCCATCAGATTCAGCCCACTGAAGATTCCCCCTGCCTAAGGGAATCTTTGAATAGTAGAACCACCATAGAAGCACCTATATCATACCCCACTCACAGCCTCTGTTGCACAGAATATTACAAAGGGAATGGATGTATGATTGGAGATGAGCCCTAGCTAGACTGTGTGGTCAGGCAGCTGCTCTGACTTGTGCTGTAGATCAGGACAGTATAAGGCTGGCTCCAGGAGCAAAGGGAACCTAAAAGTGGTTTAAAGCCATCTTTGGCTTCTCTGGTCTCTTGACAAGTGCAAATCAGAGGATGTAGGCTGTGAACTAGAACACAATGGCCCTGATTCTCTTTTCACTTTCCCAGAGGTAAATAAGTAGCAGTTCATGAGTTACACAGGTGAAATAACCCATGTAAATGTGATCAGAATTGGGCTCACTGATTTCAGCAGAATTAATATTAAATGACCTGTTTCATATACTTGCATAATAGTGCTTTTTAAAACTGCCATTTAACGTTAGACACAGGCATAACTGTAAATGTGTCAGTCCAGAAAACAATGATTAAAAACACAAAGTCCAAAGGGTTTGTATGTGATGCCCTTTTATAGAGAACAAAATCAGAGGTGGGCCAAGATCAGAAAAAAAGGTTGATTTGTCCATTTTAGAGAAGTAAGTATACAGTAGTCTTGGCTGTCCCTGTTTGAGGGCAGACTCTATAGTTCATGTGTGGCCAGATACTGGGCATAATTTATCCTTGGAATGAATGGAACTCTGTTGAAGTCAGTGAAATTGACCCAGGTTGAGTCTGATCCTGTATGTATCCAGTATAGCTATTTGACTATTATGCTTAGGTTCTTTCTGACTGAATGCTTATATTACTAAATGGTGGAAGAAAGTGTTATTACCTTTTTAAAGGAGTACACTTTGTTCTGTGTACAGCTTTTACTCCTTCCACTTGGTGCTTAACACCTGAGCGCAATGAGCTACCAACAAATCTGGAGTAGATATGAGAAGAACACAAGTATCATGGTTTCTGAGGCTAAAACTCCACTGCTTTTCTGCTTTCAAAACTAGAGCCCTAAATGTTTCCCTGCTATGGGCCCAATTCCACCAGAGTCTGAATGCTTCTTACTTGGTGTTGAATGCCCTCAGCTCCGAATGACTTCAGTAAGAGCTGAAGCCCCTCAGCACTTTCAGAAGGTTCTCAGCTCAGGTTCAGTCTTATGTGAATACTGTTTCCCTCCATGATAAGGACAGCTAACATCCTTGATGTTCTTCCTTTAATCATACTATGTCTGGATGATGGTTTTCACTCTTTGATCCCTCATTTATTATCTAGTAAATGGGTTTCTCTTATGTGGCTGCACTTAAAAAAAAATCAGAGTACCTTTGGGGAAACTCAGTTTTAGCTAATCTTTTCTCTGCGACTTTCATCTCTAAATTTTAATGACGATCAGTTTGATTCTTTTCAAACTGCAATCTTATATTAAACTTCCACTCTTGCTAACCTAATTGATCATTTAACTCTGCTACATGTGAAAAAGTTTTATATTAGTTTAAAATTAATCTCCAAATATTAAAAGCATCCAGAAGGAAGCCAGAATAGAGATGATACAGTTCTAGCCCTGGGGTATCTTGGAAACATTTAGAGTAGAGCTGTCAAGTGATTAAAAAAATTAATTGAGATTAATTGCATGATTAAAAAAATTGTGCAAATAATCACACTGTTAAACAATAATAGAATACCATTTATATAAATATTTTTCAATGTTTTCTACATTTTAAAATATACTGATTTCAATTACAATACAGAATACAAAGTATACAGTGCTCACTTTATCTTTATTTTTGATTACAAGTATTTGCACTGTAAAAAAACAAAATATTATTTTTCAATTCATCTGATACAAGCACCATAGTGCAATCTCTTTATCATGAAAGTTGAACTTACAAATGTAGAATTATGTGCAAAAATATTGCATTCAAAAATAAAACAATGTAAAATTTTAGAGCCTGCAAGTCTACTCAGTCCCACTTCTTGTTCAGCCAATCGCACAGACAAACAAGTTTGTTTACATTTGCAGGAAATAATGCTGCCCGCTTCTTGTTTACAGTGTCGCCTAAAAGTGAGAACAGGCCTTTGCATGCCAGATGCATTGAAGATACATATGTCCCTTCATACTTCAACCACCATTCCAGAGGACATGTGTCCATGCTGATGACGGGTTCTGTTCTATAACAAACCAAAGCAGTGCGGACCAACTCATGTTCATGTTCATTATCTGAGACAGATGCCACCAGCAGAAGGTTGTTTTTCTTTCTTTGGTGGTTCAGTTTTGGTAGTTTCCACATTGGAGTGTTGCTCTTTTAAGACTTCTGAAAGCTTGCTCCACACCTCACCCCTCTCAGATTTTGGAAGGCACTTCAGATTCTTAAACCTTGGGTTGAATACTGTAGCATTCTTTAGAAATCTCACCTTGGTACCTTCTTTGCATTTCATGAAATCTTCAGTGAAAGTGTTCTTAAAACAATTAATATGTAATGGGTCATCATCCGAGAGTGCTATAAAGTGAAATATATGGCAGAATGCAGGTAAAACAGTGCAGGGGACATACAGTTCTCTCCAAGGAGTTCAGTCCCAAATTTAATTAATTCATTATTTTTTTAACGAGCATCACCAGCATGGAAGCATGTCCTCTGGATTGGTGACCGAAGCATGAAGGGGCATACGAATGTTTAGCATATGTGGCATGTAAATACCTTGCAATGCCAGCTACAAAAGTGCCATGCAAATGACTGTTCTCACTTTCTGGTGACATTGTAAATAAGAAATGGGCAGCATTATCTTCTGTAAATGTAAACAAACTTGTTTGTCTGAGTGATTGGCTGAACAAGAATTAGGACTGAGTGGACTTATAGGCTCTGAAGTTGTACATTGTTTTGTTTTTGAGTGCAGTTATGCAACAAAAAAATCTACATTTGTAAATTGCATTTTCATGGCAAAGAGATTGCACTACAGTACTTGTATAAGGTGAATTGAAAAATATTATTTCTTTATCATTTTTTACAGTGCAAATATTTGTAATCAAAAATAATATACACTTTGATTTCATTTACGACACAGAATACAATATATATGAAAATGTAGACAAACATCTACAATATTGAATACATTTCAATTGATATTCTATTGTTTAATAGTGCAATTAATACAGCAATTAATTGTACATAATTTTTTTAATCACAATTAATTTTTTAAGTTAATCGTATGAGTTAACTCTGATTAATTGACAGCCCTAATCTGAAGTTGAACACTTGGGAACACTGATAGTATGAAGATGTCATTTATGCCTTGGCTTATTTTTCCAGCCTTATTCCTTGAGGCAGATTCTGCCCTGAAGATTTGTGCTGTACTGTCTTTTAGGTCCAATCCTGCAGTGACCAAAAAGGCTCACAGTATGTTAGGAACTAATAGGAAGGAGATAAAAAAAAGACAGAATATATCATAATGGTACTATATAAAAGCCTGGTGTGTCCACAGCTAGAATACTGAATCTAGTTCTGGTCTCCCCATCTCCAAAAGGATATAGTAGAACTGGAAACGGTTCAAAAAAGGGCAACAAAGATGATCCAGGGCATGGATCAACTTCCATATGAGGAGAGACTAAATAGATTAGGATTGTTCAGCTGAGAAAAGAGGTGACTAAGGGGAGATATGATAAAGGTCTATAAAATCATTACTTGTGTGGAAAAGGTGGATGACCAAAAGTATCACTGGGTTAAAAAAAATGGATACATTCATGTAGGATAGCTCTGTCACTTGCTGTTAGCCAAGATGGTCAGAGAGACAAACCCATGCTTGGGGTGACCCTAAGTCTCTGGGTACCAGAAGTCAGGAGTGGAAAACAGGGTGGATCACTCCATAATTTCCCTGTTCTGTACATTCCTCCCAAAGCTCTGGTATGGGCCATTGTTGGAGACAGGATACTGGGTAAGATGGATCATGGTCTCACCCACCATGGCAGCTCTTATGTTTTCCACTGCCTTTCATGCTATGGAGTAATTTTTACCTGTTTAAACAGAATATAAATTACAGCTGATTGAAACATGTGAGGACAGGGAAGGAGAAGTTTAGGAAAATATTCATAATTTTTTTCTTCTCATTTATTCATCAAAATGTTAAAATAAGTCTCTCGACTCTAGCATAAATGCTCCCACAACAGAATTGCGAAGCCATTGGGCTGATTTGCCAGGGCAAAGCAGCCATTAAGCCAGCTTAACCGGCTACCTGGAGTGCAATAATCACTAAGTGGCTACCGCATGGGGTTGGCCAGACAAAATGGGATGTGGCTGCTCTTCAATGACCCTGGCCACTAGAATGGCCATTAAAGTTGCTTTATAGCTGGCTTAACAATACATCAGAGGGTCATCCATGAATAGTGGTTCCCATGCTATCAACTCTCTGTTGCCAGTGGCTTAGAGGAAAATATGAACTTCCAGGGCTTCCCTTCGTCATGTTGACCCCGGCAGCTGTTTAGGCTGTGCTAATTTATACTTAGGAAAGGTCCAGTACACAGATGGATGGGACACTTTTGCAACCTGTCCTCCCAATCTCAGTGTATGCTTTTCACCATAGCTGAGGAAAGAGGCACTTTCATAGGTCTAAATGGCTAATGTGCAAAGCAGTCGAAAATCAGAACCATAGTCTGCACAGAATCTTGACTGGCATCTCAGTGGTTCAATCCAAAAATCAACCCAAAACAAAGTAAGGAAAAACAAATACATGAAATGACTCGTCTATAAAAGCAAAGAAGCTTCTGCACAGATCATCCAGAAATTATTTGGAAGTTTAAAGAAATAAAAATATGACAAAAAGTGCCCCAAAATTTAGAAGATTTACTGCTTTATATATTAATCTTGTTACAAAAGTATTAATTAGTAGAAACAATTTGCTAATTGTTTTTATAGTACTCATAAGTTAGATAAATCATAAAGTTCCTGTTATAGCTTTTAAAATTGCTAATGAAAAGGGCCTCTGCTCTATATGAAATGATTTCTCTGAATCTTTTGGACAGGTACAGTAACTGTGTTTTGTAAGCTATTGAGAGAGCTAGACAAATACTTTACACACATAGTGAAGGGAAGATTTCATGACGTTTTTTGTTTGTGACTAGCCTTTGGATAGATTTCAAGTTTTTCTGATATGTTTGTTACTTACAGTTATGTGCAAAAAATGTCTGGAAATAAGTTTAATTCATAGAGTGTTTGCAAACAGGTGCAAGAATTAGAGTATTGGTGGATACCAAGGGAGAAAAAATCACTTTCAAAAACCAGTAGGAGAACACTTCAATCTCCCTGATCACTCAATAACAGATTTAAAAGTGGCAATTCTTCAACAAAAAACCTTCAAAAAAGACTCCAGTGTGAAACTGCAGAACTGGAATTAATTTGCAATCTGGACACCATCAAATTACGCCTTAATAAAGACTGAGAGTGGTTCGGCCATTACAAAAACTAATTTCCCTCTACTATTACTCACACCTTCTTGTCAGCTATATGAAATGGGCTGCCCTCATTACCACTAAAAATGATTTTTCCTCCCTTGATAGTCTACTGTTAATTGAATTGTCTCATTAGACTGACTCCCCACTTGGTAGGTATATATACATCTTTTCATGTACTATGTATATATATCTGCTACTATATTTTCTACTCCACACATCTGATGAAGTGGGTTCTAGCCAATGAAAGCTTATGCCCAAATACATGTTAGTCTCTACGGTGCCACAAGGACTCCTTGTTATTTTTGGTGATACAGACTAGTGCGGCTACCACTCCGAAATCCATCTCTACTATGAAACTGACCTAAGAACTTTATTCATATCCTTATGTATAATGATCTTTTAACCAATACTCTCTCTCTCTCTTTTATTTTTAATAAATCTTAGTTTAGTTAATGAGAATTGGCTGTAAGCATGTATTTGGGTAATATCTGAAATATTCATTAACCTGGAGGGTAATGTGTCTGATCCTTTGGGATTGATAGAACTTTTTGTATGAAGATCAAGATTTTCAGTAACCCTCATCATATTTGACTTATTTGTCTAGGTGGGAGCCCAAAACTGGGTTGCTTTAAGGTAACTGCATGGGAAATCAGTAAGGTATTGTAAAAGCTGTTTTGTTGCTGTCTTGATGAATTTAACCATTAGAAATAATCACTAGTTTGGGGGATTGTCTGCCCCATTCTTCGCAGTTTTCCCGTACTGAGCAATTTCAGCGTGGGCCCCCGGAACCCCAATCACAAGTATCTTTGTAACTGTGGGGTAATTGTGGCTGGTTCAGAGTCAAATATCAAATAAAAGGTTCTAATAGAAGGTTTGTACTCAAAACATCTTGGCTAACTGATTGCTATTATGAATAACATATGATAAATATAATCAAGTTTGATACAGATGAATTCTGGTGGATAAAAATGATTCAACTGAGAAGTCAGGATATGGAATATTGAACTGTGATTGAAGCCGCTGTAAGTTTAGTGACAGAGCACAGATACCAGAGTGTGTTTGCCCAAACTACATAGTCTCCAACAGAACACCAGAGTGTAGTGATTGTGAAGTTACAAGATACTCTTGAAGTTCATTAGTATGATTCAGTGTGGTAACAATTGAGGGTCTTTGCCTGAAGAGACTTTTGTTTCCTGTCAACAAAAAATTCCCCCAGACTGTTTTAGTTACTTTATATTCCAAAGGTAGAAGCCAAATGGAAAACATGTTTTTGTTCTCTTCACAAATATAGTGCTTATTTCAGAAATAAGACACAAAATAAAGCATGTGTTGCTATGAGATACCACTTGCCTCAGGGAGTGCTGCAGGGGGAAAATAAGCCTGATTGCCTTCAAAGACAACAGAAATATGGTTTTATAGGTAGATACACCTCAAAATACCTTATGATTTTAGATTGGCAATAACTAACCAGAACATTTTTTAACAAAAATGATGCACCTTTCTTCGTAAGGAAACCATACCATTACCAAAAGGCAATGAAAAGGTCTATACTTTCAGTATGTTAAATGTATATGATATATACACAAAAACATTATGAAGGTTGCAAAGTCAAGTACTCAACTGTTAGGAAATTCCAGAATGATTAGGATAGTTGCCTGTGTAACCTTAATTCAGCCCCCTTTTATGTATGCATTATGATGATCACATACTGATCATATTTTTTTTTCATAGGACCCTGCTTCATTCAGTGCCCTCATTCAGGATGATGCTATGGAGATGAATCAGGGCACTTAGTAAAGGAATCTGTTTTCTGTAGGCCCCTGCCTTGGCTGTTCCAGAAGTTGCATGGGGAAGAGTGAATGATTTTTCAAAAAAAACCTAACCAAAAAAAAAAAGAAATTTCATCAGGTGGCATCATACTGACATGCACACTGGTCATCAGCAGTGTTGGAACCGTTAGCTCCCCTACAGAGACCTCCACCACTTCGAGCTCACGGAGTAACTGATAACAGAAGTAGTTTGTCATCCTCTATGTGGACACTCTGCCAGTGAGTTTCACAAGTATTTGCTGAAAGGAAAGGAATGGGGAGACTCAGGAATCTTGGTTTCCATTTCAGGCTCTGGTGTGGACTGTGGTCTAAGGGACACAGACTCATCTGCCCACTTCCCTGCCAAGCTTGACCCCTTCTGTCCCATTCCCCTCAACATGTCCCTCTACTCTGTCTCCAAGCCTAGTTTTCCCCCTTCCCAAATTCTTGTCTGATCTGTCTCTCTTCCCTCCCAGGGTCACTGTCCCACACCTCCATAGTCCCCACTGGCTCCCAGCCCTACTTCCCCTCTGGCTCTCAGTTGTAGTTTACTTGCCTAGCCAGTCTCAGTTTTCCCCACATCTGCACTGCAAGTTCCTGCTTTAGTCTCTCTCTCTCCTTCTCCCTACCAACCTCCAGACCCAATTAGCCTGTGTCACCATCTCCCAGGCTTCTTGTTCTCATCCACTTCTCCTATGTGCTCCCGACCCAGGTCCTGCTCTTGTCCCATCCACAGCTTCCTCCTTTGCACTGCCTGGGCCCAGCAATGGGGTCACTGAGAACACAGATAAAACAACTTCCTACTTCTTTTTCAGATTTTTTTTTGTGATTTTTGTCCCCTCTTTCTTGAAAAAATGTTGGAATTCAAATTCTTTTTCAACCAGCTCTACATGTAGCATAGTCTGGAGATAGCTTTGGGGACAGTGCTTGTCATAAGTGTGAAGTAGCCTAGAATTATTGTTTACCTGTAAGGGGTTAAGCTAAAGGTAACCTGAGAGGTGGACAACTGACCAATGAAAAATTCCTCAGGAGACAAAGGATTTTAAGTTTCAGTTTCTCTCTGGGTCTCTCTCTGTTCACCTCGGCTATGGGATGAACACAGCTATGTCTTTCACTGTAACTATAAGATTCTATCAAGTACTGTAGTTAGTAAGTTTACCTTCTTTTTATCACTTGGAGGATTCTCAGTGGTGAGTGTTGGCTGGGTGCTTCTTGATATTGTAAGATTCAGCAGAGATATCAACAGTGGGAGAAAGTTGCCTCGGGGGAGAGGTTTGGTTTCTGAATCCTTTTGTTGATTATGGTAGATGCTGTTCTATTGATGGTTATAAGGGATTTATTCCTTTCTTTTTCTTTTTTTCTTTTATTAAAATCTTTCTTTTAAGAATCTGACTGCTTGTTTTCCATTGTGTAAGATCCTGGTTTTGAATCAGGCACGTCTCGCAGGAGCAGGCGAGGTTTGTTTTTTTTTCTCTCAAGCTTCCCAGGGAAGGAAGAAGTTTGGGGGGTTAGTGGAAAGGGAAAGAAGAGCCCCAAACTACCGTAGCCTTAGTTTGGTGGTGGCAGCTACTAAGTCCACACATAGAAGAAGTTGTGTTCTGGGGAAAAACATTTTAACCCAAGCTGGTAAAATAAGCTTGGGGGGGGGGGGTATTTCTTTTTTCATGCGGGTCCCCACATCTGTACTCTAGAGTTCAGAGTGGGGAGGCAATCCTGACAGTGTTCAACTAGATTGATCCACCAGAAATTGCCAGAAGAAATGGGTTTCTAGTTGGAGCACTGGCTTCTGCAACCCTGAGAATGCTGGAGGAGGCACAGAGCAGTTCTACAGCCACCTCATGGCTCAGGAGTAAGCTTCTTTACTCTGTCTATGCATATCTCCTCCACTATAGCCTGTCTAGCTGGACTGCATACTGGGGCCAGAACTGACTCCTTAATGTTTTATGTTAATTAGCTGAGATGTGTTTTTTAGCATATGTAGGTTGCATCTGAATAGCGGCTTTTCAAATAATTCCAAATCTTTCTGCATTTCACTGAGCTGCTAAATCCATTAACATTCAGTAAGGCCAACTTAATATTACTTCCCAGTGATTCAAAGGACTAAAAGAAAGGGAAGAGGTAATAAACAGTGATGTGACCTGAACAGAATGAGCATTAAATAAAGTATATTTAATCTAAGAGCCAGGAAACTTTTCATATTTATCACGCTCAGAAATATGCCAAGGCATAACTGGTAAGGCACTAACTGGTAAGAAAATCAAAAGCTACAGGATTTGGCCCACTTTGTGTGATGTCAAACAAAGTCTAACATTTCCAAAGATGAACAATAGCTGAACTACTTCATACTGTAATTATCTAATGATAAAAGCAAATGTGGTGAGAAAAATCTAACTGACCTAAAGTTTATATGAAAGTCTTTTTGAAAATGAAAGGATGCTAGCCAAAAGATCCCAAGCCAAAAGATAGCTTTACAATCTAAAGCTTTAACAATGTTTTTTCCTGTTTGTAAATTAAAACAAAATATGGTGAAATGCTGAGTACCACAGCTGTTGTAAGAGAAATGACCAAAATGTTTGAAATACCTGAATTCTTCATTTCTTATTTGTTATGAACATTACTCTGAACAGTTTGGGAATGAAGCATGATGAAAATATTAGAAAAGCATGACCAAAGTAACGCATTTTTTGAAAATCCAAGCAGAAGAAATTTGAGGAAATTTGCTGTTCATATAAGACCTTTTTTTCCCTTTTTCCTGGCACATTATACAAGTGGATAGAATGTGAAAAAAACACAAACAGGTTGTTCTCCAGGTATATCCAGGAATGTTGGTTTATGCAGCCCCAAAGATAATTTTGAACTATATTTATCTGAGAAAGAAATTATCTAAACTCTAAACCTTTTCAGATTGTTTGAAGACTACTATGGGCAGCCTTCCTTTTAAGGGCAGATAACAGCAGCCAAATATAAAGTAGCAATACTTTTCAGGAAAAGATATCTGCTTCATCAGGTCAACAACATAACAATTTAATCATACTTGTCAATGTCGTCCTTGACAAAATCCATCAAGTCTGGCAGGATCTCACCAATTAAGGCAAAATTATGAATATGTCACATGTCTGAAATCTGTTAAATCCATCTGAGATAATATTGACATTATTGCATATACCTGACAGTATCATGTGCTGATACTGACAATGAGTGAGAGAAGAAAAAAAAAAACATTGAAAAGGGTAGTTGTGATGGATCTAGAGAAAAAAATATGACTTGGCTAATCCTTCTACTTGCTTCAAGAAAGAGATTCTGTTAGTCACATCATAGATTTCCTCCCTGTTAAACCAAGTGGAAAATGCACATGTCAAAATCTTAACTGGCTGGGTATATTTTCTATTTTCTTCCAAACAGAAAAAGGGAAATTGGGTAAATATGTGAGAAAAAGGGAGTTTCTGTCTCTATAGCTGATACAGAGTTAGAACTCAATGCTGTTTGCCTTCCTCATGTGGCCAATCCCCCTGTATTCAATAGAACGATGCACAGTCAATGGGCAGGCAGGATTTGGCCTTTCATTTGGTCAAGGACAGATTCCAGAGGAGACACACCATATACATGCCCTAAAAGAATAAGTTGCATTTATAACCATGGACAATCCTCACAATCAGTCTCAAGTTCAAAATTTTTATCTCTGTAGAGTCAATGGGCACAAATAAGGAGAAGGATACACCCCCAGAGGGCATTTGGAGTAAACTCTTATGGGTAGTTTCTGAGAACATTGGCATAGTCAGAAGTGATATGCATATTAATATTCCTCTCACAGGATTTGTCATACCTCCTCATGAGAAATACACCTGGAAGGACTGCCACATCTACTAATGTAAGCTAACTCATGTATCTGGTTTTTGTAAACTTGACCGCACGGAGACAATATGCAGGGACCATGTTAACAGCACCATATCTCTTTGGCTATTGATTTCATTCTGTTGCTCAAAACAAAATTCTCCACAATATAAAGTAGGGCATCAGTATAGGAGAATGGAATCTCAGGTTCATTTCACCCATTGCTGGATGCAGGAAAAGCAATAGGATAATCATATAAGAGTGAATATCAATTTAGTTTGATTATTGCAGTGGCTCATTTGACATTGAGAGCATTTGTGAATACATGAGAAGTATACAAATGTACAAATGCCTCACACAAAATTCAACTCAAAACTTCAACTATTTTATACTTTGACTCATCAAATCACACTTATTGCAGACAAAGTGAATGATTTATCACCTGCACTTCATTACTATTTAAAAACAAAAACTACCATGCATCTAAATAACCTCTTTTACACACCAATTATTATAACCCCTTGCTGGTCTGTGACTGGCAGCGTGGCAATGGATTTGCATATTTAGTATATAACTCAGTATATTCCTATATAGTTCACCAAGCATAATATGTACCCGGTTTAGGATAAAAGCTTGTCTGAAAGAAGCCTGCCTTCTTGACTATGTCTATCAGGATAAACACATTGTCCTAATGTGTAGCTCTTAACAAGACTGTGAATTTACTGCAGTACTCACTCTGTCTATGGGGAGGTCTTATGGGATTAGGTATTTCAATTTCAATTTTTAAAAATTGCTGGTTACTAATGCCACATAAGGAAACTGAAGTGTTTGCTGAGGAGAATCTTAACGGGCAAAGGATGTGCTTTGTACAAGTCAAATAGACTAATCAAGCAGTGCAGATACACTTTATAAAGTGTATCTTTATGGAAAGCAGAGGTAACGTGTTTTCAAATGAGTGATTGTGCATTTTATAGTGAACTTCATGCCCATTGTCACATTATCTGTAGTAATTCACAAATGTGAATGCCAATCTCAGGACAGACTGTCAGAAAAAGGTCAGATATTCCAAACTGGTGGTATATTCTATAATTAGACTTTGCCAAACCAGTAACAACTGTACACTCCTGAATTTCTATATTAGTCTTACCTTGGAGTCACAAACAGTCCCCTTAGGCTCTGCAGCACAGCTTGCCACACAAAGTTGATTAAGTGATGAAATGTTATTAAAACCAAAAATCACCACACATTGGGCCATTAGTGACTGTCAAATGGGAAGTCAATTACCCCCAACCAAGTCACTGGATACTTTTGGTCTCTCACCAAAGACAATGCTGTACCCAATTTTTCTAGTAAACTAACTAAAGATTTATTAGTTAGGAAAATAAAATGAAATTTATTGAAAGGTTCAAGTGGGTAAAACACAGTACAGGTGAATCAGAGTCTGTAAATCCAAATGGTAGCAGAGGTGTAGTAATCTGCTGGTTTTTCATAATCCTCTCAAGATTACCCAAAATGGCTTTGAGGATCTCTGTCCTACTTCTCAGTATTCTCCCATCAGAATCCTTCAGTCCAGAGATACGCAATCACTCTGAGGGTTCATTCTTTTAGCTGTCTCCCCCGGAAAGCAGTCTGGTATGTGTTCCCATCACAGCATGGATCTGTAGATTCCCCATTGCTGAATGCAATGGCACATGCTTTGAAGTTAGCATGCTTCTTATTTACAGTTCTAAGGCTTCAATCCCAGTTAATGAGCAATTCAATTACAGAGACATACATAATGCATCTAGTTACAGCCAGCCACACAATCTGTCATTAGTTTACATGAACAATGTGATAGCCAGAAATAAGTTCATTAGTTTTTATGCAGTTCTACATATTGAGTAAATTTTCATCTAAACACTAATACATTCAACGGGTTACAGATATATGCAGACAATACCATCACATTTATTTTGAATTATGCCAACACATAAGTAAATTGGCTTGGTCACATTACAATGCCTTTTGATCCTCCTTTGATTTCTATTAACATTCAAGTGAATTAGTCTGCTGCTTTGGCCCGAGCTGGAGACCTACTAGACAGCAGCTCACCCGTCTCTCCCTTCAGTCCTTAGTGGGATTTCCCCAATAGACCTAAAAAGCAACTTTCAGTGTACTTTCCCCTGACCTCCGTTCCTACCCGAAACTAAACATCTCTCTATTATGTGTTTGCACAGGGCCTAGCACAGTGGTGCAGTGATTCAAGATGAGGACCTCTACTCTACATGCTACCATAATATAAATTAGTATATTATTAATTGCTGTTACTACTATTAGTAGTACAGGAATAATTAAAAACAAGATTCAAAAGTGGTCTCAAGACTCCTTAAAAAATCTGATAAATGTACTGTCTTCCTTTTAGAGCATTTTGCACACAGTGAAGACAGAGCTGCTAAAGAAAGATGTCTGTGCTGCTATCTAAAAGTCATGTGGCGATAAAGTATGCTTAGATACTAGCAAACATTACAAGAAAAACCTAGAGATTTGTATAACCCAAACCTGCAGCTTTGAATATTTCCAAACTTTGTTGAAGTTTGGATCAAATTTGGTGGCTGACCCTATGACCATCATAACCCTGGACATAATATTCATGAATTTTTGAGTATTTTAGATAAGGAAATGCATCCAAAATTTGTGGCCTTACTTAAAGGCAAGTCTGCCAATGGAAGAAAAGAAAGCTCTTGTGCATCGCTGAAGCCAGTTGCTATTTCACCATTGATTTATGTAGGAGAAGGATGAAGTGCTAAACCACTAAAAAATTAAAAATCTTACTCCTCATCCTTCAATATTTTACTCATGCAATCTGCCACATCCATATTTGAAACACTGAGTCATTAACTGTTGCTTTTTAGGAGTGTGGCTGTGTTTAATTATCCTGTGCCTTTAATGTAAATTTCTACGTGCGAAGTAATTTTTAGTCAATAAAAGGAGCCAACAAGATGCACAAACAACATTAAGCCCTTGACATGATCTTTCACTTTGGTTCTCCCAGCTTCTTTTTTGTGCTCAAGTGAACACAGCAGCTTCCGGCTTTTGTGTGAGCAGTGACAGGTGTGTATGTGTGGGAATGACTCCTTGTACCCTCTCCAATAATTATGTACCCAAGTAATAGTCTGACAGGTTCTGTCCCACAGTGGCGTAATGCTGATGGTACCCATCATGGCATAATGCATTAAAGTCAGCAGGAGATTCCTCGAGAAGTGGGCCCACCTATTTTAAGTCATGTACTCATATGGTGGAGTATACGTAATAAAGAATCACTGCTTGCAAGTTTAGATTTAAAGTAATCAGTTGGTGAACTACAGGAAAATGAATAATCCCACCCACTTTTCCTTCCCATCTAATAACTGACTGTTTAAAATTAAAAATACCTGTCTCCAGCCTGAAACATTACAGTATTTCACCAATCAGCCTAGTATGAAATAGCACAGCAAGCAAATACTGCAGACATGCAACTTCATTCAGAAACCCTGCTTTCTATTACTGTGCATGTAATTATTCCCCCTTGGCTGAAATCAAATGGATTTCATCAGAAGGATGGCTATTAAAGGAAAGTGATTTCTCTGAATAACTGAAGACTAGATGCTCAGCTGATGTAAATTGTTGTTATCTGGTTCCCATTTACACTAGCTGAGAATCTGGTTCACTGTTGTTAAAGGTGCAGCTACCATTCTAAATGAGAGCATTAGCTAATTAGGACATCTCTAAACAGAGATATACAGTTAGAATAATGATATAAAGGGAAGACATGAAGTCAGCCATAGGAAGCGGTGCTAGTGGATCCAGTCCTGGTGACTGTGGGCTTGTCTACACTGGCAGTGGCATGTGGCGTATGTGTAGCTACATGCCGCAGTGAAAAGCAGGCTGCATACACACTACAGTATGTAGCGACACGTGGAAGTGAAAGGCTCTGGCAAGCGGAAGGCTGTCAGGAGCTACCAGAGCTTTGTCTCCCTGCAGCAGTGAAAGGCTCCAGCAGTGGGGAGGCAGCAGCAGAGAGCCGTGCTGGGGGCATTCCTTAAGATTCAGGTGTGTCTTTACTCCATTCACCTAAGCAGTGCCTCACCATCTACACTGATATTTATACCGGTGTTGGGTGGGGGAGTGGGTCGGCGGGGGGAAGGGTAGTATATGTATGTAGACATATGCTCTGAAATCAGTGGCAAAGTTTCCATTGACTTCAAAGGAAGCAGTACTGGGTCCATAATTTGTAAGGAATACTTTCAGAGTTGCATATAAATAAACCCATAGTTCCTAGTAAAATAATTACTGCTTACACTCACCATTTGGTATATTATAATGGCAGATGTTCTGATGGCTTAAAAGTTTTATTGGCATAGATGAGTAGCCCATAAGGAACAAGTAAGAGTTCTCCTAGTCAGACTTTTTCTGTGCCACTTGTGTTGATCAGGTGACTGTTAGTTCATCAATTTATCATCCTGGTCCTCTGTTACTTTACAGCCTATTACATTTGGAAGACTTCAATTTTAATAAAGCATCAAATTAAATGTAGGAAATGTAGGAATATAGAAAGTTAAACAAGAATGTGTAACAAAAAGTGTTAATTTCGTGAAAAACTCTCATTATATTTGCCTGCATAAATACAGATTTTCGTCACGTTGAAGATACCTGAAACAAGAAAAAACTTTTGATTATATCAGAGGAGGCACTTTTAAAAATTGCAAGTGATTGATAATTAACATGCTGTCACAAAAGCAAATCTTCATATAGGAAAGATTTGTTGTTTTATTCTTAGAAGGGAAATGGAAGATGAATTATGAAGTCGTAGAAGCAATGCAGGAAAAATTACTTCAGAATAGCTTAATAATTAATAAACACTATTATTTTTCTAAACTATGGCTGCGTAATGGTGATTTCAATCAATGTGGACAGATTTGGTAATTGTTTGTTCACACACTTTAGGAATCGGAGGGGTAGCTGCGTTAGGCTGGAATTGCAGAAGTGACAAAGAGTCACTTTAGGAAGTTTCACACTCTCACTCTTGAAATCTCACTTCACCCTTTAGGCCAAACCTCTGCTTCCACTGCAGACAGTATGAATGTGGTATTCATTTTAAATGATAAAGGCCTTTATCTGGCTAGTCTTGATATCCCAGCTAAATTCTCTCATTCTTTGTACCATCCTATGAAATCAGTCATCAGGAACCTTCTTCTAGGTGTTATTCCCAGCTCCAAACTAAAACTTGGCTGCCATTGTATAGCCACAAAAGTAGGAATATGGACTCTGATTCTCAGCTACTAAACAAAGATTTGCTGAGTCAAGCCTGAAAGGTATATAGGTATTTATCAAGGACTGTGCATCTGACATAAGATTTTGATTTGCAAATAAAATCCTACTTGATAAATCTGATAAAGTATATCAAACCTGCTGAATTTGTATAATAATTCAGCTTTTCTCAAATTATTTATGTAAAAAAAGGATCAAAGGTCAAAGCAAGTAGAAGCTGCATCAATGGGTCCAAGTCTCAATTACCTCAAATTTGTGTGGCAATACTAATAAAGATAAAAGAAAAGAAGGAACCATGTGGCCATCACTACAAGAAAAGGAACTTGCAGAAGCAGCCAGGCTTAATAGGATATTTTATGGTTTTAACAAGATACCGAGGTGAAGTACAAATCAACATGATGTTGCTCATCAAAAGTTGTACAGTGGGTTGAAAGAACAGGTGATGACATTGTCGTCAATGTTCTCCAAAAGATAATGTATAAAGCTAGGACATTTTTTGATGTAATATATAGCGGAAATTTCCATTTCACCCAACATGCCATCAAACCACATAGGTTCTTTGTTCCCAGTGAACACCACAATTCCTCTGAGTTTCTCAGAAACTCATCAACATTCTGTAAGTCAAAGAGGCACAAGTGAGGCACATGGAAATTTGATACATTCTAGATAAACAGTTTACTCCAATTATTATCAATATCACACTTTATACTTCTCATTAATTAGAGAATTATATTTATGGTTTGTTTTACAATGGTGCAGAGAAAGAGCTAGGTGCTATATAAGCTACAAAGAGTCCAGTGGCTCCTTATAGACTAACAGGTGCTATATAGACATACATGAATTAATTTTTTGCTTCCAAATTGCTTACAATATAAAAATACAGAAAATAAATGTTTGTTCAAAGCCTGCATTTCACTAGGCAAAAATGCCTTGTGCCATGATCAGTTGACACATACTTTGAGTTTCAAAGGTTGCCCTAGATATGATTTAATAATATGCCATTTTCATGCATATTATCAGAGGTTTAAATTTCCATGATGGTTTAGCCAGGATGGACACGAATGGTGCCCTAGCCTATGTTTGCCAGAAGCTGGGAATGAGTGATAGGGGATGGATCACTTGGTGTTTGCCTGTTCTGTTCGTTCCCTCTGGGGCACCTGGCACTGGCCACTATCAGAAGACAGGATACTGGGCTAAATTGACCCAGTAGGGCCATTCTTATGTTCTTATATGGTAATAATCAAGTACCACTTCATGGTACCGTATTAAGAAAGACATCTTATTTTCATTTTCCACATTTTCTCAAATCACATAGTTAATGAAAAATGATTCACCATTCGTTTGCACATGGATTTGTCTCATAATGAAAGCTGTCACACACTAATCTAATGGATGGATTTGAACATTTAGCAAGTTTTATTTTCAAATATATCTTTCTCAATGTACCTTTGATTGTATTTTTTTCTCATCTCAGTCTGATGTTGTGGATCAGATTCTCACCTGGTATGAGTCTGTGTTGCTCTATTGAATTAAATGGACCAACAACAAATTACACCAGAGGAGATTTTGCCCTATTACGACAAAAGTCACAAGGACTTGTTTCAAGTCTTTCTATAACATTTGACCTTTTCCCATTTGTTATGGTGATTATTGTTTCAAATAACTTACAAATATTGCACTTTGTACTTAGACCTGGACAGTCAGCAATCATACTATAGAATCCCAAAGCTCTCAGACAGAAGGCAGAAACAAGAGCTCTTGACCAGTTTCAAAGTGCTTACCTTTGCCGTCAGACTGTCCCAGAAGAATGGTAAAATGAGTGAAAAGGGTATTCTCAAATGGCTACTACAGCCCGTTGGATACAGCAGAGTTCAAGGATGAGTTGTTACCTACAAACTGTCCGAAAGTTAACAAGCCAATACTAGAGAGGGGCTGGCCCAATAGTATTCAGATCCAAATGGGCCACTCTAATATACACTTGCATACACTTTCTGCCAACTCCTTGGTTTGTGTTATAGCAACAAAGTCTGCCTCAGACATGGTTAGAGCAAGTCTTAGTAGCTCTAGACATGTTATTATATGAGGGCACAACTCACACTGTCTAATGCATGACCCCTGGATTTGGCTGCATGAGTCTAAATAAATCTGTTAAATTATTGACTGTGAATTATTACCCCTTGTTTAACAGCAGTCTTCAAAGGAGAAGAGACTGTTGTTCTGCATATAAGAATGAGTTTAAAGAAAGGAGGTAAACCAGCAGACTTCTGGGGACTGGTTATTTATATTGAATCACAGGAAGTTTATCTTCAGAAGATCTCCCTCCAAATTGTAAGTAAGGACTGTACACCAATCCGTTTTCTTCCAGAGGAATAAGCTTTGCTACTAGAATCCTGAAGGTGAATATTAGCCAGCATTTCTTGCAAAAGGACTAAGTTAGATGTATTTAATCCTCCTGTCTGTGTTCCGTTACTGTGATAGTGAGTTTTCCTCTTCTTTAAATCATTTAAAACATCCAAGAAGGATACAACACATGAGAAATCATAAGGACTGTTATGCCCACTAGATTTTTAAGTGAAATGAATTATATAGGGTCTGCTATTTGATTCTCAAACACAAAACTGTACAGGGGATGGATTTTTCAGGGGAAAGTGAGGATGGGGAATTGAAAAGCAGGCTTATAATAGCTTCAACCTGAACTGTGGCAGATGTTCCATAATAATAAATAGTGCTTAGAAAAAAAGGCCTAGAGGATTGATCCTGGGTCAAAAGGCTATGAAAACTCTCATGCTAAGAGTCAGAAACACACTTTATATTTTTCCCCAGAGTAATGGAGAAGCCTAGTCAAGTGGTTTATTTGCCATCCCACATCTTCAATGTGGTTTTTGGACTGTATTAAATCTAAAATCTTTAAACATGATTTTAAGCCTCATTAAAATTGTTAAAAGTAATAACTTACATATTCCTTTATTGGCAAATATAGAGCTGATCAATGCTCTTCAAAGCAAACGATGTCAATTTCATGTTCAGTGAGGAGGGGATTTTACATTGATTGAAGGTGAAAAAATCTGGTATTCAAAATCTGCAATCAATATGTTAATATCCTAGTTGATATTTTAATAGCTTCATTTTCTCAAGAGAAATCAAAAGTCCTCCTAAATCTAAAAGACATTTGGATTTCAGGCAAGTGAACTATGAATTCATTATTCCATTAAATTCCATGGCATTGCTAGGATTCCTAATAGTCTTCCCAAACCTTACTCTCTGTATACACACATGAGTTACAAAGGACAAAATGTGACAAAAGTTAGAGGGAATATTTATTTAACAGATATGCTACTACTTCTCCAGCTTGGTTGTTCTGCTGCATCAGAGTTCTTTTTAACATTTCATTCATAGGCACTGACTTTGTAGGTGCTCCACAGCTGGAGCACCCATGTTAAAAAAATTGTGGATGCTCACAGCACCCAATGGCAGTCCTCTCCTCCCTCCCCTCCCCCCACCAGCATCTTCCGCTGGCAGGTGGGCCTTGCTGATCACTCCTTCTCCTCCCACCAGGGCCTCCCATGTGCCCAAGATCAACTGTTAAGCAGTGTGTTGGAGGCACTGGCAGGGAGGAAGAGGAGTGGAGGCAGGAAGGGCGGGGAGAGGATGGAATGGAGCAGGAAGAGGCAGGGTGGGGTCAGACCTGGGCGACTTTGCCAGATGCCAGGGAGTGGAAAGGATGGGACCAGCCCCTTCTGGCCACTACAAAGCCGCTCCTCAGCATAGCGGGCTGGCAGCTGCCTGAGAGAACCTGGCTGAGGAGGTGGCTTCTGTTCCTTGCCTGGGCTCAGGTGCCAGGGACTGGAGGTGAGCAAGCAGGATGTCCCCTTCTTTCCAAAGTATGGGGCTTATCTACTGGACATGAGATTGGTCAGTTTCTGTTATTCTTGGCATCTAATGGCCGTTACTTGATGTCTGAAAGTCTGATCCCTGTCTCTTCATCCATGGAGACTGATTCCTGCATCCTGAGAAGACGTCCTAAAATAGAGTCAGAAACAAACTTGTATTATTCTCTGGCTCCCTCCCTTCCACCTCCAGAGAGAGAGAGAGATTGCTCAGGCAGATGGTAATCCACTTTTCCATGCCACACCTATTTTTGAACTTTGTCTGTGACAGTAACCAGCTTGATCATAAATTGGAACTGTTCAACTTCTCACGGTCTTTTCAATAAATTAGCTCAAGTCTTTGGCCTTTGGTGGGCAAGCATTTGCAGGTTCTCCGTGAGAACAGAATAATGGCAGTGTATATCACTAAGAAAGGAAAGGCCATTCCTTTCAGATACAGCTTGGAAAATTCTTCTCTTTTTGTCAAAACCACTAGTTTTGTCAGCCATTCAGATTCCAGGAAAGAAAAGCTCAATATCAGGTAGCTTGTCCTCTTGTTCATCTCATGAGAGGAGACACATCAGGTGAAGACTGATTAATCTCCGGGGTCTTCCTAACCATCTTTTCCTGTTGCTTCTAAAACTGAAAAATAAAAGTATTGGGACTGAATTCTGCCCTTAGTTACTGTAGGCAGACACAATCCTACTAAAATGCACTTCCATATCCAAAATATAACATTACTCCTAAACTGGGGAAAAACTTGGTTGGTTTTGTAACCAATGCTTTGCATATCTGTATCTAAATATACTGTGGGAAGTTCCTTCTGGCCACCATTCAAGATTCGAAACTGGAGGATCAACCACTCTGGCAAGTTCCCCTTGCAGAGTTTGACCCCCGTTATTTCATCCTAGGTCAATAATCTCTACGATATGTAGAGTGGTCCAAAGTCCAAACCTACAGTGACCCTGAACTCCACTCCAAATCACAGCCAGGTGCCCCCCAGGATGCAAATCACCTCAAACGGAGCAGGGAAGATGTGTGTGTGACGCTGGCAGACCAGGTCATATGAGAGAATATTTGGCCAATTGTCTTGTATATTAGTATAGATCAAAGCGATTGTTAAATGTGTAAATGTTTTGGATGTTTGAACTTCATAGAACTAATGGGATGTTACATGCATTGTTTTTACTTAGTTCTATCCTTTCATAATGTAATAGCAAACATTTACACTGTAAATACCCCTGGATCTAAATAAATCCTGCGACATCAAAGAAGCCTTGTGGAATGCTAGTGAAGGACTTTATCAGAAAAAGTCCTAATTTCAAAGCAAATGGTCATTGTGTGTATGACAACCAGAAGTCAGAGATTCAAAGTGCATTTCTTATTCACTGTCATCAAAGGAAAAGCCCACTTGGGCAGAGACACTGTCAGCTTGTCTTCTTTGAGAAGATATAAGAATGGACTCAAAAAAGGATCCTGGATCTCTGGACTGTTTGTACTCATACAGGGAAGTGCCAGATGCAAAGCAGAGATCTACAAAGACAACCTGGGTACCGTGAAAGACTTTTGGGAAACTGGTAGTTTATTACATCACTGTCAACATTTGGAATTATAAACTGTGATTCACCGGTACACATATTTTACCTGCTTTAATCTCTCAATAATGTTCATTCTTCTTTCCTAGCAAAAATACCTTTAATTTGTTTACTATAAAATTAGCTGCCAGCATTGTCTTTGGTGTAAGATCCGGAGTATCTATTGATATGGGGTAGGTGACTGGTCTCTTGGGACAGGGAGCAACTTCGTGTGATTTTTGGTTTAAGTGACCATTATTACAAAGTCCAGTTTGTAAGGGAGGCAAGATAGACTGGAGTGTCTAAGGGGATGGTCTATGACTCCATGGCAAGACTGGTATAGTGATCCAAGAGTTCACATTTGTTACTGGCTTGGTGAAATCTAATTACAGAACACACCATGAGCTCAGGATATCTGCCTGGTTTCTGACAGTCTGCTCTGAGGTAGGTTTCAGAGTATCAGCCGTGTTAGTCTGTATCCGTAAAAAGAACAGGAGTACCTGTGGCACCTGAGACACTAACACATTTATTTCAGCATAAGCTTTTGTAAGCTATAGGCCACTTCATCGGATTCATAGAATGGAACACACAGTAGGTATATATATGTACACACATACAGAGAGAACATGAAAAGGTGGGAGTTGCCATACCAATTCTAAGAGGCTATTTAATTTAAATGGGCTATTATCAGCATGAGAAAAAAAAACTTTTGTAGTGAAAATCAAGACAGTTGACAAGAAGGTGTGAGGATACTTAACATGAGGAAATAGATTCAATTTGTGTAATGACCCAGCCATTCCCAGTCTCTGTTTGATAGTGTCCAATTTGAAAATTAATTCCACTTCAGCAGCTTCTCATTGGAATCTGTTTTTGAAGTTTTTCTGTTTTAAAATTGTCACCTTTGAGTCTGTTATTAAGTGACCAGAGAGGTTGAAGTGTTCTCCTACTGGTTTTTGAATGCTATGATTTCTGATGTTAGATTTGTGTCCATTTATTCTTTTGTGTAGAGACAGTCCAGTTTGACCAATGTACATGGCAGAGGGGCATTGATGGTACATGAGACATATATCATATTGGTAGATGTGCAGGTGAATGAGCCCCTGATGGCGTGGCTGATGCAATTAGGTCCTATGATGGTGTCAGTTGAATAAATATGTGGACAGAGTTGGCATCGGGCTTTGTTGCATGAATAGGTTCCTGGATTAGTGTTTTTGCTGTGTGGTGTGTGGTTGCTGGTGAGTATTTGCTTCAGGCTGGGGGACTGTCTGTATGCGAGAACTGGTCTGTCTCCCAAGATCTGTGAGGGTGAGGGATCATCCTTCAGGATAGGTTGTAGATCTTTGATGAATCGCTGCAGAGGTTTTAATTGGGGGCTGAAGGTCACACCATCATAGGACCTAATCACAACTAATCAAGCAACCAATCAAGGGCCAGAAGAGCCATAAAAAGGAAACAGCAGAGGCAGAGCAGTCAGTTGCTGCCTGGATCTTAACTGGGGGGAACTGGGTGCCTGGAAGAGCAGTAGGACCACATAGAGCTCACTGCAGGCTGGACTGAGCCCATGGATGGCTGCTGAAGACTAGGTGCCTGGCTGGCTGGAAGAACAGCAAGACCATGGATAGGTCAGTTCGGAGAGGCTGAGCCCAGGAGACTGAGTTTAGAATCTAGCCAGATCAGCGAAGGGTACTGCTAGTCTGATTGAAGACTGAGCACAGGGAGGGCTGCCGAAAGGACACCAACTGAGGGTACCAAGATGGCCCCTGTTGGGCTGTTAAAAAAGGCAATCCTTCGGGGGGAGGGCGGAGTGAGGGGGAGAGCCTTCGTGCTATGGCCCCATACCAGGACCCTGAGACAGAAATTGTATAGAACACAGTATATGTATCACTGAAGACCCACCAAAAGAACCATCAGCTGGTGTTGCCCCATTTTAAGAACTGAAAGAAGAGTAGGCTCACATCCGACCAGAAAGGGGGCACTTGCAAGAGGCAGATGCTGACACCATTATAGTGATAAACATGAAAAATACAGGGTACTCAATTTCTTGCAGATTTTTGAAGTGCATGTATCAGATCTGATTCTACGGTCATTTTCCTTCTCCCTCTGAATTTTTCACTTTCCTATGTAATAGCCACATTACTCGGAAATAACTACTGTGCATTTCTATTGCTATATTGCCTGGTGAGAGGCACGTGTACGTAATGCATACTGATTTAAGAACTGGTTGACACTGGTATTGAATGAATAATCTATTGCTTTTTCACTCACATTGGAAATGCAAAAATGTTTTACTCATGTTTTCTGCTAGATAAGAAGAATTTCTTTTTCAAACACATTTCTACCATTTTTATCAATATCTTTTTTCAAATACCAATGTAAAGGAAGATTTTACCATTAGATATTGCAGAATTTCCAGAAAGACTAATGTGTTTTTAACAATAGACTGTTTACTAACAGAAAATCAAAATACTCAATAATGATATACAAAGTGATGTATTACATCCAATACATATAGACAGTTATTCTCATTTTTTTCCCACTGAAAAACCCCTTTTCCCATATCAAAGCAATTCCAGCAACTTCTTATCTAGTGACATGGGAAAGTCAAGGCGGTCATTATCCAGAGACTGAGAATCCATGCATACATACACATCTATAGATGTGCATTCATTGACAGCAGCAGGAGACTGAATAACTTCATTGTCTTGGGCATCATTCTTCTTAGCTGCCTTCACAGACTGTCATCTCTGTAGCTAACCACTAATAACAACTTGAGATATCCCAAGTGCCCCAACCCTTGGATATTCCCTTTCACAAGGGAATGAACTCAGATCAAGTGCAGGAATTGTCCTGCTAGTGCCATACCAGCTATCTTTTCTGGAGAGTTATTGCATTTCCTACAAGGGTCTCTCAACAAAATAAAAAATTAGAGCTTATTGGTTATTTTTCACAATGCTTAGTTCTTCAGAAATTCCTGGTTCACTGAAGGTGAAACTTTTAACTGAAACATGTTGGTTTTGAAGAAAATTTAGTGTGCCAGTATGAATTTTTCGAATGGAGAGGAAGATGGCAGAGGGAGGGAAAGACAACAACATCCCAAAGTGGAACAAAAATAAATTTGAAACCTCCTGATTTTTTTCATCAAATGGAATTTTTTTTTCCAACCAGCCTTAAAAACAACTATATGCTAGTGTTAACTAGCAGCGGTTGAAGGACCTGAAACAATGCCCATTGAAACTCATGTAAAGACTCTGGGCAGGTCTACACTAGTGGGGCAGGGTCGACCTAAGATACGCAACTTCAGCTACGTGAATAGCATAGCTGAAGTTGCCGCAACTTAGGCTGACTTACCTGGCATCGTCACAGTGGCAGTGGGCTCCCACATTGACTCCGCTTGCACCTCTTGGTGAGCTGGAATAACGGAGTTGAAAGGGAGCACCTTTGGGGATCAATTTATCGCGTCTAGATGAGATGCGATAAATCGATCCCTGATAGATCGATCAGTACCCACCGATCCAGCGAGTAGTGAAGATCATTACTCTGACTCCAGCCATCTTTGGATCAGGTCCTAATACCCTTATACTAGTCTCATCATGCAATCAGCCTTCCTGTGGATTTTGTCCACATCTGGCTTCTTTACTCACCAGTTGCCATCATCCTTACTAGACCTTCACAGGCTTCAAATCATAATCAAAATGAGCTAGATAAACTCTTCCTTCATTATCTTCTGTTGAAATTAAAAATAACAGTAAAGACAGATACACTACAAACGTAGTTACCACATATTAACTTACACTCTTTAGGGTTTTTGCAGTCTCTCTGCAATAGAGAGAATTTAAGTCTGGGTTATTAACCTGGCAAAGCATCCCTCACCACATAAACTCCACAGATCTGCTGTATAGAGGTGCAGGCAAATTAGCTTAGCATCATATGCAGTAGTTAGCAGGTGTCACGCACGAGCTAATGTATAAATTGGCCTTTATCACAGCCTTCCCACAGGGGCTCCATGGGACTGCTTCCATTTTCCGTTAAGGCAACTGAATGAGCAAGAGATGTTAGATTAAATATAGGTTTTTTTAAAGAGATTTTGTGCTTTGTCCCATATTCCTGCATGAGGTGATTCATGAAATGAATGTGAATCTCTCCGAGCACAAGGTGTTCTCATTAACATGTGATGATCAAAATGGCACCATAGCAAGAATACATCTGTTTCTGGGTGTATGTGCCAGTTAAAAGAGTTCAATGCTATTTTAATTTGATATGACATGTGATCACACTTGGTTCTTAATAAACACAACTGACATCTGTCTGTGTTGAAAATGTTCAAATTGAAACAAAAAAGAATATAAACAATGACTAAAAGCTACATATGTAATGCCCACTGCATATGACAACTACAAGGACATGCAATATGAAACATTACAATATAATATTGAGGAAATTGGCTCACAAATTAAAGTCACTAACTTAATTTAAAGCTACAGACTCTTCACTCAGCAGCTTTGGGCCCATCAATGCAGTGCATTTACTTCAGTAACACTGTGCCCCAACTATGGGACACATGGCAGACTTTTTTCAGACTTCCCAAAACAAAATCCAAATTATATCCCTTAGTCAGCAAAAATATATGGAAAGCCAAATGAGCAGACGTTTGAGGAAATCCATAAAATAAGAATAAAAAGCACAGGGTTGAAGGGGAAAACATTTCTGAAGTTTCTGTGCCAAAATAGTAGCATAAATGTCTAGTCTATAGAGTACTACTTAATGAGAATGTTGATGTATCAGTTTGACAATGAAATTGACTTGCTATACAGTAAGTGATGTGGTCTTCCCTACCGAGTTCAGCGTAACTTCTTCTGTCAAAAAAGTAATCATGAAATGTGCTGAAAAATTAACATGTGAGCTCAGCAGTGCTTTCAAGAATTTTTTTCACCCATAACAGCATAAATGTTTCATTCATTTTATTCATTATGCCCTCCACCCCTCTTATGATATGGGCCGCCAACAATAGATTGCCAGAGGATTAAGTCCTGCGCCATTCTTTCAAGTTGACTCCAGTTGTATCCCATCTTCGTGATGTCTGCCTCAAGGTCACATTGCCAGGTGTTTCTTGGACGGCCTTTCTTCTGCTTGCCTTGAGGGTTCCACCTCAGAGACTGTCTGGTGATGTTAGTTGGTGATTTCCACAGGGTATGTCCTATCCAGCTCCATCTTCTCTTCTGGATTTCTTTTTCTACAGGAAGTTGGCTGGTTCTCTCCCAGACGTTGGCATTGCTGATGGTATCTGGCCAGCGGATCTGGAGAATCCTTCTGAGGCAGCTGTTGATGAATGTCTGGATTCTTTTGATGGTAATTTGTGTCATTCTCCAGGTTTCGGCCCCGTACAGCAATACTGATTTTACATTGGAGTTGAACAGCCGAATCTTTGTTTTCAAGGCCAGCTCTCTGGAGCCCCAAATGTTTTTGAGCTGTAGGAATGCCACTCTTGCTTTGCTGATCCTTGCCTTGACATCCACGTCTGTACCTCCCAGCTGGTCTATAATGCTGCCCAAGTAGGTAAAGGAATGCACTTCTTCGAAGAAACGTCCATTCAGGATGACTGGTTTGTTACTGCTGGTGCTAATCTTCAGGATCTTGGTCTTGTCTCTGTGGATGTTGAGTCCAGCCTGCGATGATGTGGCTGCCACATTTGTTTTCTCCTGTATCTGCTGGGGACTGTGGAAGAGAAGTGCAAGGTCATCAGCAAAATCCAGGTCGTCAAGCTGGCTCCACAAAGTCCACTGGATTCTGTTCATGCGTTCACTGGTGGACCTCTTCATAATCCAGTCGATGACGAGAAGGAAGAGAAACGGCGACAACAAGCATCCTTGTCTAACTCCTGTCTTCACCTGAAAACTGTTGGTGAGCTGCCCTCCATGGATGACTCTGCACGTCATTCCCTCATACGAGTTCTTAATCAAGTTGACCAACGTGGCTGGGATGCCGAGTGTTGAAGGAGGTTCCAGAGGGTCTGTCGATCAACGCTGTCGAATGCCTTTTCATAGTCGATGAAGTTGATGTACAACGATGAGTTCCACTCCAAGGACTGTTTGACTATAATGCGGAGCGTTGCAATCTGGTCTGTGCAAGATCTGTTCTTCCGGAAACCCGCTTGTTCATCTCGAAGCTGTGGGTCTATGGCGTCCCTCATTCTTTCTAAGAGGATTCGATTGAATACCTTGCCTGGCACTGACAGAAGTGTGATGCCTCTGTAATTATTGCAGTTGCTGAGGTCACCTTTCTTGGGGAGCTTGATAAGATAGCCCTCCTTCCAGTCATTTGGTATCACTTCCTCCTCCCAGATCTTCGCAAAAAGGGGGTACGGCATCTCGACTGAGGCATCCAAGTCTGTTTTCAGGGCCTCCGCTAGGATGTCATCAGGTCCAGCTGCCTTCCTGTTCTTCACCATGGTGATGGCCTTCCTGATCTCTTCTCTGGTGGGCTTGCTGCTGTTGATTGGGAGGTCCACGTTGGTTGGGGCGATGTCCGGAAGATTTGGTGGTGCTGGTCTGTTCAAGAGTTCTTCAAAATGCTCAACCCATCGGTTCATCTGTTGTTCTATTCCTGGGATTTTCTTTCCTTCTTTATCTTTAACGGGTCATTCTGGGTTGCTGTACTTTCCAGATATTTCTTGATTGTGTCATACAGTTGTTTCATGTTGCCGCTGTACACTGCCTGCTCAGCTTGAGCTGCCAGTCCATTCACGTATTCTTTCTTATCCTTCCTAATGTTCTTCTTCACTGCTCTGTGTGCTTCTGCATATTCTTCTTGGGCCTTGGCTTTTGCCGCTCTAGTCCTGCTGTTGTTACCTGCTACCTTCTTCTGCTTTCTCTCCTCCATCTTGACCAAGGTCTCAGCTGTGATCCACTCTTTGTGATGTTGTTTCTTCTCTCTGACCACTTCCTGGCAGGTTGCTCTCAGTGTCTATTTAACTATCTGCCATTTGTACTGTACAGTGTCTTCCTCTTCATTGTGCAGCTGTTGTAGTACCTCAAACCTGTTCTTCAACTGAAGTCCAAAGTCTTCCCTAACATTGGGGACCTTCAGGCGGCTGACATCGTACTTCATTCTTCTACGTGATCCTTCCATCCAGGTCTTCTTCAGCTTCAGTTTCATACTAGCAACTACTAGGTGGTGGTCGGATGCGACATCTGCTCCTCTTCTAACTCTAACATCTAGAAGGGAACTTCTGAACTTCTTACTAATGCAGATGTGGTCAATCTGGTTTTCTGTCACGTTGTCCGGCGATACCCAAGTATTCTTGTGAATCCGCTTGTGAGGGAAGATACTGCCTCTGATGACCAGATTATTCAGTGCACAGAGGTCTGCAAATCTCTCGCCATTCTCGTTCATCTCTCCTAGTCCGTGGGTCCCCATGACATGCTCATATCCTGTGTTGTTGAGTCCAATTTTGGCGTTGAGGTCCCCCATAAGGATAACGATGTCTCTGTTTGAGTATGTCTCCATGATCTTCTGCAGTCTGCAGTAAAACTGGTCCTTCGCCGCATCTTCGCTATCGTTGGTGGGGGCGTAGCATTGGATGATGTTCATCTTGATCCTCTTATGTTTAGTTCTGAAGGATGCTGTGATGATCCTGGGGCCGTGTGCCTCCCACCCAATCAGTTCCCTCTGTGCCAGCTTGGACAGCATGAAGCCTACTCCCTGGGTGTTGGGAGCATCGCTCTCTTCAAGTCCGGAGTACAGCAACAGTTCTCCTGACATCAGTTGCCTCTGTCCGGCTTGTGTCCATCTGGTCTCGCTGATTCCCAGAATTGTCAGGTTGTTGTTCCTCATCTCAGCAGCTACCTGTGCCGTCTTGCCTGTCTCATACATGGTCCTGACATTCCACGTACCAGTAGTGGTTGTCCTGGTTGAGAGAAGGGTAGTCGGCCTAGTGGCTTCCTTGCGCCTTTCACCACCCAGCATCATGCATCTTCGGGTAAATGAAGATCCTTCATTTTCCAGGAAGTTGGTCTCTGAATTATCTATTGCTTGCGTTTCTGTAGCGGGTAAATTTTTATGGGGTGGGGTTGCTAGCCCCACGCCCAACCTTCCTCCTTTTTCATCCGTGCTTGGGAGCGGCATTGGCGGAATTCATAAATGTTTACTCTTCAGTAAGTCTTCACCTGTCAGGCACAAAGGATGACTAATGTTCCTTTGTGAAGACAGGAGGAATGATCTCTGCTTTCTAGTGACTGGAATTGAGGCACAAAGTGGTTATGTGGCTCACAAAGGGTCATACAGGAAGTGCTGGGAATGGCAACCCCATATCCTGAGTTCCAGATCTGTGCCTCATTCATGAGACTATGATTCTAACCTAATTTAGGACAATGTAATCCATGTATTCTGCTATCTTCTGAAAAATCAGGAAAGATTTGGACTTTAGAAGTGTGGTTGTTTTCTTCTCAGGAGACAAATGAGTGGACAAATGCAGGATGTTCTTTCTGTTTCTATCACTAATTAGAACATGACTGTAGTTCCTATTTGCTTTAGTTATAGAAATCAACTGCATATTCATAGAAAATATTTTGTCAAGTTTGCACAGGTCTTGATATTGTGCAAGGTAGTGATAAGATATTGATTCTCCACTGCACTGTGGCTGACTTGCTCCAGTTTAAGCTGGGTTTACTGCTGCTTTTCGTCACCAGGGTGGTGCAAAACACTTGGATCCTAATGTAAGATAGCACTTAAGCTTTCACTTATGTTTATCCCTGTTAGGACAGCACTTAAGTATGTGCTTACATCCTATTAAGCAAGAGCTCAATTGCTGTCCTGAGTAGAAATGTTTGCTGAACTGGGGCCCTGGATCCTACCGGTGAATCTGGCCCACTGGTTGTTGCTTAAATATGTGTAAACCTGCAGGGTCAATTGTATCATCATTCTAAAGCTAGACTCACTAGTGAAGTCAATGAGGATCTTTATTACAAAATTGACAGGCTGAGATCTTTAGTTATTATCTTATTAATTCAAGAACAACTTATGACCTGTGTTAGGCGGCACATTATACTAGACAATCACAATGGTTCTCTCTGGCTTTAAAATCCGTGAATCTCCTCTATTAACTTGTCCGTTAATCCTTTCAGATGTTATGTCATGTAAGGATTTCAATTATAGCATTGGCTTCATATTCTTGCCACTTCAACTACAGCTCTTCACTCAGCTAATAGGACTTTGACCTGTCCTTAAGGTCAGATATGATCTATTCGAAAAGAGGGATGAAATTGCCATTAGATAAAGATTCCCTTTTTTAAATCAGTGGGATTTCAATGTATTTAAATCACTTTTCTGGACGCATGAGGGGCCACATACTTTTAATTTAATTAACAGAAATGTGATATTTTATTTCTTCTCTGGAGCTGGCAAACTGAAGGCTGCAGGTTTATTTATATTAATTTTAAATCCAGAGATGGCCCCCTAGAGATGAAGTGTGGGCATTTCAAAAATGCTTTCAAGATTTTTCTGGATTAGAAGAAAACTACAACATTCATTGCCAGGTGACAGTTATGAAAAAGAATGGAGAGATGCTGATTGATGGCAAGAAGTCTTCTCATTTCTGTACGTGTTTTATAACTGAATTTAATGAGAAAAAAAGGGCATTCCTAGGCTATACCCAACTGCCCCCGTCCCAAATTGATTAGCTTTAGGTCTCCTGATCAAAAGAGATGAGTGTTCTGGGAAATATAACTTGCATGAAACAAGTCAGGCATATCTCCCATGGAAGGAACCCTAACCAGATCTTGGTAATTGCTTTCTCAGTGCCTAAGGAAATAATCTTGCAAACTTTTATCTTGCTCTAGTGAAGGTTTTCACTCATTATCAGCAACATGGTAATTTAAGCTTGATAAATATGAGAGAAAGCTCTGTCTTCTCGCCAGTGGCAGATTAATGATTTTGCCACGCATAAGCCCTGAAATAATTGCCACCTCTGCTCGGCCTCCTCCGCTGAGCGCGCCGCCGCTCTGCTTCTCTCCCTTCTCTCCCAGCACTTTCGTGTGGCAAGCCTGGGAGGGAGGGAGAAGGAGGAGAAATGCGGCATGCCCGGGGGAGGAGGCGGGGCCAGGGATTTGGGGAAGGGGTTGGAATGGGAGCAGGGAAGGGGCAGAGTTAGGGCAGGGCCGGGGGGAGGCACGAGCACCCATTGGCGCCTATGGCTATTATAAATTTGCCACCCCTGCAAATTTGCCACCCTAGGCCTAGGCCTTGTTGGTCTAGGCCACTGTTTCTCAGCGGTACTAAAGGGACACAAGGCAGAGGAAATAGGTCACAGACAGTGATACGTGGTCAAAATCTGACCTCAGCATACCTTCAATAATGTTCTGCCTCATTCAGGGTCGTGGATACATGGGATAGTCCATAGGTAAAACAGTTGACCAAAATCCTTCAGTGTCTATAGTCTTTCCCTACCTCCAAAAATCCATTAAACCTTCCACTTGTCGATCCACCATGTTTCCTTATCCTCAGCCCTTCCTGGAGATTCTTTTAGGTGACTTTCTTACCTTGCAGCTTTCCTTACAACAGCAGTGAAGGTGGTAATGGTGTGGTTAGTCAGGTGAGGAACCACTACCCTTTGTGGTGGACTGGGTGGTTATTATTTTATTAATTATATGTTTTATTACCAAGATTACAGTAGCACCTGGGGCACCATTCAAGGATCAGTAGTCAGGCTTAGACTTTTGGGGTGAGCTTCAGCCCTCCCAAAGGTAGCTGATTCCTGTCCGATATAATCACATCAGAGCAGAGGGATATCTCTCAAACTTACCTAGCCCATTTTACTATAAGCATGTGTGTGTGTGTGGTGGGTGGGGATTCTCTAGGTTTCCTTTCCAACCCCCTCCTTTACAGGTGCATATTGCTGCGGTCCCTTTAAACTTAGCAAATGTCTGAGCCTGTTTATGGACAGATTCTCTTCTGCATCATGGCTGTTCTCAGGTAGAGCAAAGGGGCCATAATCTGCCTGTACATGTCCAGCAGAAAATTCCTCATTTGATAGGATACTTCATGCTATCACAAGTGTGCTACAGGCAGATCCTGTATATGTGCCTCTCCCTCAGTTTTGGAGGCATGACTCAGCAAAACTCTGCACCATCAGTCCTCCACAAAGGAATCTATATGAATGGCGCAATTGCATAAAGCATAGCGATTTCTCTATATTACACCGGGACTGAAACTGGGCCTTTTCTGATGCCTCTCTTACATGGAGCAGAGCCCTGGTGCAGGAACAATATCTGGCTCTACGTTTCAAGACAGTTTCCTCCCGGAAAAGGTCAAGAAACTGCCGTTATAAATAACTTCCTGGAACCCAGTGGATTCCTCGGCTGTCAAGAGGCTCATGTGAACTCATCAGTAATCATGATCACCTTTTGAGACAGATGCTCCACTAGCTCTGTGCTGGAATTGCTAAAATCGCTGAAAAATCTGTCAGCTACCCTGCACAGAGTGATAAATTAACCCGTGGGCTGGATGGACTAAGTCATGAGGCAACAATAAACACGGGGTAATAACCAGCTGTCAGGAGATGAAGGGCAATTTCTCACTGATGCTTTTTTAAAACTTATCTATTTATTTTTGTTTTTGCTTTGATGCTTATATTTCACCTGTTGCTCTCTGCTCCCCTGGGCACTGAATTAAACTCAAAGCTGTGTTGGTAGGTTACACTTCCTTACAACTGCTCACAGCCACTTTGCCTGTGATGTAACTTACATCTGTAGCACCCTTGTCCCCTGTCTCCATCGGGTACCTCTTTTAGCGCAAATCTCCATACAGGTTTTGATGGATGGGCCTCGGTTCTTCTAGCGATCACCTCCAGCTCAGCCAGGTATAATTCTTTATTTGTGAATTTATTTGGCAGTGCCGCCACCTCCCTCACTCCTTCGTGGCAGGATCACCAGGAAAATTGGAAGCTTAGAAGGAAAATTCTAGTCACAGGATAATTTCCTCTTGTTTGCCAGATAGTTAGATAATCCCAAGAAATAACACAAAATATTCAACAAGGTAGTTAGGTCTTCTGTAGCAGCAGTTAGCAATTGGGCTGTACTGAACCAAGTCAGCCATGAAGACTTACAAGTAGGATAAGATGATAAATCTCTCCACAAGTTTAATAGACAGCAGGTAACAAACCCCCCAAGTTGTACACCTTGAGAAGACAGTTCAGGGCATACAGGGTCTCCAGAGCAATTTTCCTAACTAAAAGATGGTGCACTCCTAACTCTGCCATATATTCTCACATTCAGAGATGGATTTGAACTACTCAGCCACTGCAGACGGGATGATGTTCACAGTTGGCAGAGATCCTCTTCAGGTAGGAGTCAGGCTGCTTCTGCTCTCAGGATTTCCCCTCATCACGAAGGGATGCAAGGTTAAGGTGCAGATTTCAATAACTCCACTAAAATCCTAACTTGAGTCTCCTCCCATAGTGCTGAGTCACACTCACAGCAGGCAGGCACGACTGGACTAGCAGCCAGAGCAGCAGTGTCATGCGCTGACTGACTTTACCTTGGGAGCTGGAGAGCCAACTCAGCCTGGGTGGGTGGGGAGTTTGCCCAGTAAAACTCTATAAACTGGGAGTTACTTTGAAGAGGAAAGGACCAAGTTGGGGACGATTGCTGCCAGGTACCAAGAACCTGTTCTCAGGGGGAACACTGCATGCAGGCCTGGACTCACTAGCCCACCCACAGCAAGTCCTGCCCTCTCAGTGACTTGCTTCAGACCCCCGCTCTCCACCTCAAAATGGCTTATCCTCTCTCTTCAATGCTCCCAAGGGCAGGCATTACACTTCTTATTGGTCAAGTTAACTCTTCTTTCTGGGCCTTTACTTGTCAGTCATTTGACTCTGCCCTCTCCTTTCTCTCAGGCACTGGCCCTTCTTTGAGCAGGGGGCTGGTGGCCATTCCGGCACGATCCTGTCCTCCCCATAGCCAACAGGGTCCCCGTCACTCTAAGTCAGTGGTTCTCAACGAGGCGTACACATAGTTCCAGTGGGTATGTCAACTCATGTAGATCAGTGTTCCCCAACCTTGGGGCTAGGGGTTGCAGTTGGGTTTAGCAGGGTTACAAGTGCAGGGTTGGCATTAGGGGATGGCAAGCAATGCAACAAAGGTGTTATATGCTTTTGCTCTGCATTGCAGGGCTCAGGCTTCAGTGGACATTAGCCTGGAAATGTTGAGATCCTCTGCTCTAAGTAGTCTCTCCTCTCTTTGTCTTGGTTGTCTAGCAGACTCTGAGTCTGCTCTTGGTCCCTCTTCCTCCCATGGATAGTGCCTCCCCCTGTGTTACACATGCACAGAGCCCCAGGAACCTAGGTAAACTCTTTGGGAGTTATATATGTAAAGGACCCATAAGGAGATGCAATAATATGCAACTGAAGGCAGGAGGGGAGTTACTGTGTCTGATGCCTTCTTCCACCTTCCCCTCATGTCAATTACACCATCTGAGACTTCTTTAGACATGAGCAGACTTGCAGCACTAATATAATATACTAACTTGCATATTTGGCGCTGACTTGTAAGTCTAAGGGAATCTAAATAAGACAAGGAGGGCTTGTCTACATGGAGACTCTGTGGTAAGCTGGGGAGTAAATCTGCAGTGCATAATTTGCTGTGTACTAAATTGTAGTGTGGATCCTAATACTGCACACTAAACGCCCTGTAGTGTGCATTGTCTTTCAAATATCAGTACATCAAATCTTGCTATGGAATATAATCCACATGGCAACAGACCCTGGACATTCACAGCCTGGCTTGCTGTGCACTAATGGTATATCTACAGAGCAGCCAGGAAGTGTAATTTCTAGCTCAGGTAGATGTACATATGCTAGCTCTACTTAAGCTAGTACCAAAAATTAGTATGGCTGTGGTGACGGCTCAGGCTAGACACTTGAATATGTACCAGGAGTTGGTTGAGACTGTACTCAAATGGCTAACCTGAGCTGCCACCCATACCACTGTGGACACACTACTGTTTATGGGTACTAACTCAGTAAGTGTTAGCACGGCTACCCAAATTAGGAATTACATCTCCTAGCTGCCGTGCAGGTGTATGCTGCATCTCCATGTAGGCAAGTCCAAAGGTCTAAATTAATGCAGAGTGTACATTAGTATAACCCACCCATAAGATGAAATGGAAATACATGTGTATTATGCCAACTTTCTCAGAATTATTCAGGGTCCTTTAAATTCATCTCTGTCTGTATCTAATGCATTATTTTTCATTTTGTACTTGAAGTTTTGCTTGTTTGCTGAAATTGGTACTAACATGGAGAGAGATTTTTTTTTCTTTTTCTTCTTAGGACAAAAATGGAAATCAGTATGGGGAAATGACTGCTCCATTTTTAGTCTTGGCCCTGAATGGCTAATCCATCACTGCATGCATGTAACTATGATAACTTGTCACAATTTCATTAGGCAGGGATTCTATTTCCTAGTCAGAAAACATGAGCTCTTATAGCTTTATCTTTTTAAAAAGTAAAAGATAGCACAGAGATGGAGTCTCTCTGATTGCACTGCCAATTAGAACAAATGTGGTATGTTGGTAAATTCTTTAGGCTGAATTAATAGCATTCACTTGTCAACAAATTGCTGAATCCAAAGTGGACTACAGTGTATTTTTAATGAATTGTTTATTTCTGTTGAAATATTATACATGTCAATGTCAACAGTAATACGTCAAAATTGTCACTCATAGCAAACAAATGTCAACAGATTTAGCCCTGTTTTTCTCTGTGAAAGGTTAATATGACAAAGTTTAATAATATTAAGTTACTATAAAAATGTAGACACTCACCTATGCTTTTATTAATTATTTAGGGCAGATAGTGGGAAAAGTGACTTCCTTGAATATCACTTTCTCTTTATAATTATGAAAATAGCAAAATTAACTAAACGTGGGTGAAATAAACAGTCAAGTGCTGACAAAAGTTTAATAGTTAAATGCCCCAGGGTGTTCACTTCTATGTTGTGTGTTATAAGGCCTCAAAATATTTTAGAGAGAGTAATGCTGAGATATAATGGCACAAAAACATTCATAATTACAAAACAATTCTTAACTCTAATTCTTAAACTGTAGTAATTGATCCTACAGTGAGATTTATTCTATAATCATGGAAGGCAATGGCATTTACAACTAGAATAAATTTAAGTAAATGAAGAGGAAAATTGTATTCTGTGTAATATTTAGCTCATTACAGGCTTAAACAACTATGTCAATCCATGTTCATCAATATAAGTTACGATGCTCACAGACATAATTAAATAAAAATGTTATCATCAAGAAACAATTCATGTTACACAAGAATAGAAATTGTTACATTATAACTGATTTACTTTTCTTAAGGGTTTATTGGCAGTGCTCTAGAATACAGATAGTAGACACTAACATGGCAGACTCTTTTGTGTTGTTTCCTCTAGATGTATAAATATGTGAAATTATAGCCTTTACTCAATGCTGAGTCAGCTGCTGTGTCTTACTCCTTGCAGTGTTGATATTGCTTTAGTAAGCTACTACATAGTTCCATTTTGTTGGTCAGCTAAGGGTCTCAAATTGTAATTACTTAGTACATTGATACTCCTGACAGAGATATGAATGCTTTCTTTCAGAACTTCATAACTGTACATTTTCTCAAGGACAATAATTTCACGTGTGACATAAAAAAGGCAGATAGAAAGCATATGTTACATAGTAGAATAGGAATCAAATAGAGTAAATGTAGATGCTACGTTAGAAAAGATAATTAATCTCCATATAAAAAATAAGGTCAGGTTCTATTTTGCATCAGAACTCTGCCTCGCATGGGGTGAGCAGCATATTTTAAGGTTCACATCAAGCTCTTGGGTGGTTTGAAGCTGGCGCCACTTCTACTACTGGCACAGAACCTTTGAGGTTTAGAGCTTCACCTTGCCCCCAGCCACAAACCAGGGGGCAAAGAGCAGGTGCAGGGCCAAGATCCAGCCCACTTGTGTGCCAGCAGGGAATTCCCATCCACCAAGGAGTTCTCTGCTGGCCATTTGTGGACTGCAATGTTGCCTGCTGCAAGTGTTCAAAAATCCTGACTCAAGCACCAAAAAAAGTCAAAAGATTTTTTTTTGTTACAAACTAATACTTTTGTGGTTCTTTTTGTTTATTTTCTAGTTTTTGTATATTTGGAGCCAATGTTTTACAGCAGCTATCAGAGCTAGAAACTTGTCTTTTTATACTGAAAACTGAGATTCTGGTATAGTCACAAGATCCTGGAACTGAGGCTTTAAAAAATCCCCACCAAGGGCTAGATCTACAAAAGGACTTAGACACCTAAAGCAGCAGTTAGGTGCTTAAGTCTAACATTTAGTTCCTGATGAGTTCCTCAAAACTGCTGCTTAGCTGTTACCTATCACTGAAGTCACTTAGAGTCCCCAGGCATCTAAATTTCCATCGTTAAAGTCTGCAGGTGCCTATGCTTCTGCTATATTGGAGCAAGGGAAATGGAACTTGGGTCTTCTGTTTTTTAGGTGCATGCTTGAGCCATTGACCTATAGAGCGATTTGTGTACTCTCCTTTTATAATATTTATAATATTAATATAATATTAATTATATTTAATAAATAGTAGCACAGCTTCAACAGGAACAATAGAAAAATATCTGCCTTAGAATACCCCCTAACCTCTGGTTAGGGCACTGTCCTGGGGGCAAGTGAGCCAAGTTCAGATCTCTATTCTGAAGAAGGGGCAACTGACCCTGTCTCCCCCATGTCTGGTGTGAGTGTTCTACTGAATGAAAAATAATAAGAGGAAAGCTTCCTCCTTTGGTGGCTTTTGTAGAAAATGTTTTAGGCACCTCACTCCAGGATAAGGCTCAGGACTGTAAAACCCAAAAGGAGATAGGTGCCTAAATTCCTTTGAAGGGTGGGACTTAGGCCACACCTGTCTCCTTGGCATTTCCTACAGGCTAGCTAACGCAGCTCCCTACTCAGCATCCTGACTTTTGTGGTTCTCATTCTCAGGCACCCATCTAAGGGGCAAGATGCCTCCATCCCTTTGTGGATATAGCCCCAAATATCATGAGACTTGCAATAAAATCACTAGAGTTGGCAACACTGGCTGATGATTTCAAGCCCCATTGACCCTTCTGAGTAGCATAACAGGACTTAATCTTCCTGGAATATCTGGCCCAAATTGTGGGAGCGAGGCCATGAATGGTGCCTAATTACTTACTTCATATTATGTATAGGCAATACATAATATAGCAAAATATAAAAGTTTTGAAGTTAGGATGTCAGCATTACTGACAAATGTCAAAGCCAGTTGTCACATAAGCAAGTTGTCATTCATCGGAGTGACAATAAAACACTGTACAACAGCATACATGACTTACATCCTGCATATTCTAAAAACTATTTTAGAAATATTTTAGAGCACTGTTCTCGGGAAACTTCAGCCTGGAGGAGTAAGCTCTAATTTAGGGATTTTTATCCGTCCTCTTCCAAAAATGCAACAGGGTCTTACTGGAAGCTTTGGTCCCTCTTTAATTCTAATCACAGTACAGAATCAGCTGCAGTATTTTTTATTCTTTGTTACTCAGAATTCGATGCTGAATTACTTAGAAACATTCATTATTTTGATAGCGACAGTATTAACCAAAAGTCAACCCTCTCTTCTTCACCATTGTATAACAACATTAATAAGAAAAAGCAGAAATAAAATATGCTAAATGACTAGATCATTAATTAACTTTTTGTACTACCCTGCACTTAAAAATATGTAATTAGTGCTGTAGTTTTTACAGTACTTTGGTTGCTAAGATCTTTTCAGCAGAGCTTAGCAACAAACTCAATTCAGGGGTAAGTAACAGATATAAGTCATAAGGGTCTAACACTCAAGAGGGCTGAAGACAAAGACTGGACTTTATTTCATAGTTCCAGTCTCTAATATGGGTCGGAGTTACAAAAGGTAAATTCTCTTGTTGCATGACCTCAACCACTAATGACAGAGTGTACCAGAGAAATCAATAGGAGAAATTATTTTAAAACTAGTGTTGAAATGTCAACACTAATTTGCTGAAAATGATGATGGACACTTTAAACCTTCCAAAAATCAGGGCAGCATAAAATCATGAACAGTCAGCAGGCTTTGAACAATCTTCATTCTGGTTCCCATAAAACATACAGGATATGTAACTCTGGATAGCTCATAAAGGGCCAGCCTTCTGTCTAGTAATTTTAAACACAGACAAGTACCTTTAAAATGACAGGTAGTGAAGCCATACAGTATTCTCTTCACTCTTTTGGGGTTGGAAGTCCAGAGAGCCTTAAATAACATGATACATTCCTGAGGGACATTAAGGTACTTTCTTTAACGGGAGTTTTAAGTCATGGTTGTACTGTACAACTGGCAGACACCATACTTGACAATGTAGTGGGAACTGCAAATGTAATAAGCATTGGTGAAAGTATAATAGATTAAAAATACTGAATCAAGAACCCTTTTTATTTTTATTTCTGCAATCTTTAGAAGAGGAATGATTAAGAGGATCTCACTGACCTACAAAATTCTACAAGGAACATGTCTCCAATATAGCACAAGAGTTAAGAAAGAACAGGGACTAAGGACTTTAGAAGTAATTCTTTCCTCAAAAATGTAGTTGACTGAGGGAAAAAATCAAAAGCAATAATAGGATGATGTGGTATCTAGCTATATAACCAGTCACCCCAGGTAGTACTTTGATTTTCGCATATATAGCGTATACACAAAACAAAGTGTAGAGGTCAATGATTGTAACAAATATTTCAGAGACAAACTTCTTTTTAGTTGCTTTATAAAGCTTAAAATATTATCTGAGTTTTGTATTCACATAGCCAAATGACATCATCACTGCTAATGTCAACAAACAGACATATGTACTCAACTCAAAGTGTTCTTTCCTGTAACTCATGTTTTTTTAAAATGTTCAGGCTGGAAAACATGTGAAATAAATCCATAGTAATACATAGATTAATATCCTCTAAAATCTAGCCTTTAAAATAAGCCTTGCCTTCATCTACTAAGGTCCAACCTGTTTGTTATAGCCAGAAAAAGGCCCCCCAATATATTTTATATCCTCCATCATGAAGGATCCCAAAATGCTGTATAATTTCATAGACATATCATCATTAACATTCAATAACCTCTGGGTAAGAAGATAGTAGTTAAGTCCCATTTCACAAACCACTTAAACATGTGTGTACCTCTAAGTATGCACTTAATTCCTATTGACTTCAAGCCATGCATGAAGTTATACACATGCTTCAGCACTTTCATAACGAGGGATACTTTCTTGATTCAAGGTCTGGAAGAGAAAGATTATTCCATGAACATAAGATCAGGAGTTTGTTCCAATGAGTGCCATGGGACACAGGTCCACTTACAACAGACAAGATTTCAGCTTTTAATGTCTCCCACTAGTTTTCTTTAGTGCTGGGGCTTGTAGCAGTAGTCACATTAGTACTTAAAGAAGGGCATTTTATTTGTGAATCCCTGTAACGTCCCTTAAAAACACAAAGTTAATGAATTTCTATTTAGCTTTCAAAATAGTAAAAAGGCTATGAAATCATTGCATTATTATTCTACTTTTGTGTCGTCTCATAAGTTTGTCTTTACAAGAAGTTATTACACTTCTTGTGACAGTTACATAGTGTATTTTAGTTACTGACTTAACCCAGGTCTCTTCATTGCACAGTGTAATAAATTCCAGTTGACCTATGATGCCTCTGAGCTGGAAATAATTTTTTTAAAAATCTATTGCTTTATTTTTAGATCTATGGTTGTCTGGATTTCAGGCATCTGCTGCCTTAACTGAATTTAATAGGCATAGATGCATAAATATTTGAAATTCTCCAGTGTAGGCAGTTGTCAGGTATTGATTTCATTGCTTTTAAGAAACTGTCACATAGTAGACTAAAAGGATCCAGGACTCTAGTAAAACAATCCTTATGATGTCAGTAGTTCTGCAGATTAGTTTGACAATAACCTGCTCATCTCCCTTTTAAAAAAGTTAATTCAAGAAGACTCCAGTAGGTCTAGTCTAGCATAAGGAACCTAGTAGTTCACTAAAAAGGTATTAAGATGATAATTTCTGTGTTCATACAGATATAATGCTGAAATTCTATGGCTGTGTCGTAACAATGAAAATGCCTTGACTTCCACAGTGTTTTGCACACACTCACTTGACAACTTCCTAGAGACATGAAATATCATTTATGTAACACAATGGCCTTCATTTAAAACTTTTCAAGACTAAAGGGAATAGTCTAACCTTAAGTGACAGAACAGAATTCAGGAGTTAAAACTGTGGTTCCCTCTTGTTTTTGTGAGTCCATCTGTAACTTATGTTGCAACTAGGTAATGCTGGGGTTTCAGCACAGTGGCATTTATACCGATATGACCCAGTGGTATAAAGTGAGAAAAAATATTCTCTATTCTGATTGAATTCATCATCAACTCCCTGTCATTCTAGCCTGTACCCTGTGGTTCAGCTTTCATTACGTTCTTTCCCTTAGCCAGTCAGGCCATATCCAAATTATCCTTCTGCTTCATTTACAACATTTATCCCTTTCCCGCTGTTCACCTCTTATCCAGCCCTTCAACAGCTCCTTACTTAACCACCCTACCCTCATTCTCACTGGTCTTTTCAACCTCCACACTAGCTCTCTCTAGTTCAAAAACAACACGGTGCCAAACCCTGCTACTGACACCCCCTCAACCCACTGCATGAAGTTGAAAATTCATGTGAGCATCATCAAGGCCTTACTGAATTCTGTTCCTCCCAAATAAGATGGCCATATCTCTTATGTCAATTCTGCCCAGCCAAAGATTCAGGCTTTGATATCCTAGTTCTTCATTTATCCCACAACCATCTCCATAACTTCTTCCACTGAACTGCATCCAAATGGAGCACCTTTCCTGAGTTAGTCGGCAAAGCTAGTACACAATTTAAATTCCTCCTCAGGACCCACTTCGTACACAATGCCTACAGGAATTATCTGATACAGATCTTCTACTTGCTTTAACTGACAAGTTCACTGTGCATTTATCTGGAGAGGAAGAGTCACTTATCCAGACAGAAGGGTTTAAAGACTTCAATAGAAGCTGTGAGAGAAGAGCAGAAAGATTACACTGCTCTACAGCCAAAATGCTTCTGAAATAAATGTAGTCAAACTTTAATAATTCTGGGTCATTGAGAACAAAAATTATGCGTAAAATTGTTGATTGGCTCTAGTTTTCAAGATATGCTATTGGGTCAGTATATACGACCCTTGACATGGGAATGGTGGAGGATAAGTGAGTTATAAAGGGAAGGGATCTCAATTTAAACCAGAAATGACCAAAATACATCTTTGACTGGATCTATGAATAAATCTATGACTGGGTTTGGACAGTACTTGCTTTTTAGGCAAAACAATGAATGATGCAATCTGAAGCTGGTATTGCATCATACATGATATGAATTGCATCATGTTATTCCTAGAAGTCATGGATGATGCAATCATAACAAAGCTTACATCACTCTGCTGAACAAATTGCCCTATATCAGCTCTAGAAATCCTACAGTGTTGTGCTCTCTTATTTGTCAGTGTTTGATTTTACAAAGGGACACATTTCTGTTTACCCAAAGTGAGCAGAGATGCCTCGTACTTGTGTGAACAGTGCAGATAACTTCTGCTATGTTTGTGGCAAAGTGACTTTTGCTTCACAAAAGCGCAGTATAACCACTATGGTTAAGAAAGCCTATCACCTTTATTTTGGCTGCAAAATTGGAGATCAGGACAAGAGGTGGGCCCCACACATATGCTGCAACACTTGTGCAACAAATCTTTGCCAGTGGTTGAACAGGAAAAGGAAATCTATGGCTTTTGCAGTGCCAATGATTTGGAGAGAGCCAACAGATCTACCAGCAATTGTTACTTCTGCATGGTGCCTCCAGTTGGGAAAGGTGTGTCAAAGAAGAAAAAGTGGACTGTGCATTATCCAAACATTCCATCAGCTATACGCCCAACACCCCACAGAGAAGGACTGCTGGTTCCTGATGCACCAGAATCATTCTCACTCGAGTCAGATGAGGAAGAGGAAGAGGATGAAACTTCTGGTCCTGAACCATCAATGTCACAGGACCCACATTTTCTCCCATCCTCCTCCCCTGAATCACACCTCATAACACAAGATGAACTGAATGACCTTGTCAGGGATTTGGAACTACCCAAGAGTAAGGCAGAGCTGTTGGGCTCCAGACTACAGCAGTGGAATCTCCTGGCAGGCGATGTTAGGGTTTCCATGTTCCGTGACCGTCCAAAGAATCTTGTCCCATTCTTCTTCATGGAAGGTGATCTTGTAGCCTGCAACAACATCGATGGTGTGATGGCAGCTCTCAACATGGTTCACGATCCAGATGAGTGGAGACTCTTCATTGATTCATCGAAGACGAGTCTTAAAGCTGTTTTGCTGCATAATGGCAATGTTTTGCCATCAATTCCAGTTGGTCATGCAGTCCATATGAAGGAAACCTATGAGAACATGAAACAACTTTTGAGGTGCATAAACTATGACCAACATCAGGGGCAGCTTTGTGGCGATTTGAAGGTTGTTGCTCTCTTGCTTGGTCTGCAGACTGGATGCACAAAGTACTGCTGTTTTCTCTGTGAGTGGGATAGTCGTGCAAGAGATTCCCACTACATCAAGAAAGATTGGCCACTCCGACAGTCATTGGAGCCTGGGAGGAAAAGTGTTCAGCAGCCACCACTTGTGGAATCAAGGAAGATTTTGTTACCATCCTTACACATCAAGCTGGGTCTGATGAAGAACTCTGTCAAGGCCATTGACAAAACACAAGCAGCTTTCAAGTACCTCCATGGAAAATTTCCAAGGTTAAGTGAAGCTAAGACAAAGGAAGGTGTCTTTGTTGGTCCTCAGATTCGTGAACTTCTTCGAGATGATGCATTTGGCCATGCACTGCGTGGCAAGGAAAAGACGGCATGGAAAGCCTTCCAGTGAGTGGCAATACATTTTCTCGGAAACAACAAGGCAGACAACTACAGGTTGTTGGTGGAAAACCTCCTCAAGGCATACAAAAGCCTTGGTTGCAACATGTCACTAAAGATACATTTTTTGCACTCTCATCTAGATTTTTTTCCACCAAACTGTGGAGCAGTGAGTGACGAGCATGGCGAGCGATTTCACCAGGACATTGCAACAATGGAAAACACTATCAGGGCAAATGGAGCCCATCAATGCTTGCAGACTATTGCTGGACAGTGACAAGAGATGCTCCATTTAATAAATACAAGAGACAAGCCAAGAAGCGCTGAGTAGACACTGAATAGGACTAAACTATGTACATAATAGTTTTTTGCCTTTTGTTTCATAATACATTTTATTTATATAACCCTTTTGCTGATTTTTAAAGTGTTACATAAACAGAACAGGTGAAATATTATCATGTAAAGGAACCATAAACACATGAAAAGACCTAGGTTTACAATTCGTGATTAAAACTCTACTATCTACACAATATACATAGACATAAAATGTAAAACCTTAAATATCTTAGAAACAGTAGCCAATCAGTTGTTTTAATTGTCATATTTGAATTCAGCACATCAAAATACATAATAGATATCACATTTTATCTCTGAAGCAGATGACTTCTAAAAAATTGTAGA